>CM033636.1:32937690-33202690 GCA_019453435.1 Rhinogobius similis | reverse complement strand
TTTGTCACATTTTATGTTGGGTTTTGGGTCGATTTTAGTTCAGTTTTTCTTGCTTTTAGTTGGGTTTTTTTTTTGCTTCTATTCACATTTTTGACGTTTTTTCGTTACGTTTTTGTCACTTTTAGTTGTTTTTTTGACGTTTTTTGTTGCATTTTTGTCGCCTATAGTTGTGTTCTTGTTGCTTCCAGTTGCGTTTTTTTCACTTCTAGTTACGTTTTTGTCAGTTTTAGATAGCATTTTTGTCACTTTAAGTCCCGTTTTTGTCAGTTTTAGTGGCGTTTTTGCTGCTATTAGTTGCGTTTTTGTCACTTTTAGTCATGATTTTGTCAGTCTTAGTTGGATTTGTCACTTTTAGTCACGTTTTTGTTACTTTTAGTCAAGTTTTTGTCAGTCTTAGTTTTGTTTTGTGTCACTTTTAGTCACGTTTTTGTCAGTCTTAGTTGCATTTGTCTCTTTTAGTCACGTTTTTCTCTTTCAGTCACATTTTTGTCTCTTTTGGTCACGTTTTTGTCACTTTTAGTCACATTTTTGTCACTTTTAGTCACGTTTTTGTCCCTTCAAGTCACATTTTTGTCAGTCTTAGTTGCATTTGTCTCTTTTAGTCACGTTTTTGTTGCCTGTAGTCACATTTTTTTCTCTTTTAGTCACGTTTTTGTCTCTTTTAGTCACATTTTTATCACTTTAAGTCACGTTTTTGTCAGTCTTAGTTACGTTTGTCACTTTTAGTCACATTTTTGTCACTTTAAGTCACGTTTTTGTCTCTTTTAGTCACGTTTTTGTCTCTTTTAGTCTCGTTTTTGTCACCTGTAGTCACATTTTTGTCACTTTAAGTCACGCGTTTTTGTCTCTTTTAGTCACGTTTTTGTCTCTTTTAGTCTCGTTTTTGTCGCCTGTAGTCACATTTTGGTCTCTTTTAGTCACGTTTTGGTCTCTTTTAGTCTCGTTTTGGTCTCTTTTAGTCACGTTTTGGTCTCTTTAAGTCACGTTTTTGTCTCTTTTAGCCTCGTTTTTGTCTCTTTTAGCCTCGTTTTTGTATCTTTTAGACTAGTTTTTGTATCTTTTAGTCACGTTTTTGTCTCTTTTTAGTCTCGTTTTTGTCTCTTTTAGTCACGTTTTTGTCTCTTTTAGTCTCGTTTTTGTCGCCTGTAGTCACATTTTTGTCTCTTTTAGTCACGTTTTGGTCGCTTTTAGTCTTGTTTTTGTCTCTTATAGTCACGTTTTTGTCTCTTTTAGTCTTGTTTTTGTCACCTGTAGTCACATTTTTGTCTCTTTAAGTCACGTTTTGGTCTCTTTTAGTCTCGTTTTTGTCTCTTTAAGTCACGTTTTGGTCTCTTTTAGTCTTGTTTTGGTCTCTTTTAGTCTCGTTTTGGTCTCTTTTAGTCACGTTTTGGTCTCTTTAAGTCACGTTTTTGTCTCTTTTAGCCTCGTTTTTGTCTCTTTTAGCCTCGTTTTTGTCTCTTTTAGTCTCGTTTTTGTCTCTTTTAGTCTAGTTTTTGTCTCTTTTAGTCACGTTTTTGTCTCTTTTAGTCTCGTTTTTGTCTCTTTTAGTCACGTTTTTGTCTCTTTTAGTCACGTTTTTGTCTCTTTTAGTCACGTTTTTGTCTCTTTTAGTCACGTTTTTGTCTCTTTTAGTCACGTTTTTGTCTCTTTTAGTCACGTTTTGGTCTTTTTTAGTCACATTTTTGTCACTTTAAGTCACGTTTTTGTCGTTTTTGTTTAGTTTTTGTCACTTTTAGTCACGATTTTGTTGCTTTCATTTGCATTTTTGTCACGTTTTTGTAGATTTTGTTTATGTCACGTTTTTGTTCCGATCTCAGTTGCATTTATAACATTTAGTAATGTTTTGTCGTTTTTGTTATGCGTTTTGTAGCATTTTTGTCATTTTTAGTGACATTTTGTCGCTATTAGTCACATTTTTGACATGTTGGGTTTTGGATGAGCTTTTGTTGCTTTCAGTTGCGTTTTTGAGCTTCTATTCATGTTTTCGACTTTTTTTTGCGTTTTTGTCAACTATCGTTGCGTTCTTGTTGCTTCCAGTTGTGTCTTTTTTGATTTTATTCACATTTTTGTTGTTTTTTTTGTTGCTTTTAGTTGCGATTTTGTCACTTTTAGTCACGTTTGTCACATTTTATGTTGGGTTTTGGGTCGATTTTAGTTCAGTTTTTCTTGCTTTTAGTTGGGTTTTTTTTTTTGCTTCTATTCACATTTTTGACGTTTTTTCGTTACGTTTTTGTCACTTTTAGTTGTTTTTTTGACGTTTTTTGTTGCATTTTTGTCGCCTATAGTTGTGTTCTTGTTGCTTCCAGTTGCGTTTTTTCACTTCTAGTTACGCTTTTTGTCAGTTTTAGATAGCATTTTGTCACTTTAAGTCCCGTTTTTGTCAGTTTTAGTGGCGTTTTTGCTGCTATTAGTTGCGTTTTTGTCACTTTTAGTCATGATTTTGTCAGTCTTAGTTGGATTTGTCACTTTTAGTCACGTTTTGTTACTTTTAGTCAAGTTTTTGTCAGTCTTAGTTTTGTTTTGTGTCACTTTTAGTCCAATGCTTTTTGTCAGTCTTAGTTGCATTTGTCTCTTTTAGTCACGCTTTTTCTCTTTCAGTCACATTTTTGTCTCTTTTGGTCACGTTTTTGTCACTTGTTATCACATTTTTGTCACTTTTAGTCACGTTTTTGTCCCTTCAAGTCACATTTTTGTCAGTCTTAGTTGCATTTGTCTCTTTTAGTCACGTTTTTGTTGCCTGTAGTCACATTTTTTTCTCTTTTAGTCACGTTTTTGTCTCTTTTAGTCACATTTTTATCACTTTAAGTCACGTTTTTGTCAGTTTTAGTTACGTTTGTCACTTTTAGTCACATTTTTGTCACTTTAAGTCACGTTTTTGTCTCTTTTAGTCACGTTTTTGTCTCTTTTAGTCTCGTTTTTGTCGCCTGTAGTCACATTTTTGTCACTTTAAGTCACGTTTTTGTCTCTTTTAGTCACGTTTTTGTCTCTTTTAGTCTCGTTTTTGTCGCATGTAGTCACATTTTTGTCTCTTTTAGTCACGTTTTTGTCTCTTTTAGTCTCGTTTTGGTCTCTTTTAGTCACGTTTTGGTCTCTTTAAGTCACGTTTTTGTCTCTTTTAGCCTCGTTTTTGTCTCTTTTAGCCTCGTTTTTGTCTCTTTTAGCCTAGTTTTTGTCTCTTTTAGTCACGTTTTTGTCTCTTTTAGTCTCGTTTTTGTCTCTTTTAGTCACGTTTTGGTCTCTTTTAGTCATGTTTTTGTCGCCTGGAGTCTCGTTTTTGTCTCTTTTAGTCTCGTTTTTGTCTCTTTTAGTCTCGTTTTTGTCTCTTTTAGTCACGTTTTTGTCTCTTTTAGTCTCGTTTTTGTCGCCTGTAGTCACATTTTTGTCACTTTAAGTCACGTTTTTGTCTCTTTTAGTCTCGTTTTTGTCTCTTTAAGTCACGTTTTGGTCTCTTTTAGTCTTGTTTTTGTCTCTTTTAGTCTTGTTTTTGTCTCTTTTAGTCTCGTTTTTGTCTCTTTAAGTCACGTTTTGGTCTCTTTTAGTCTTGTTTTTGTCTCTTTTAGTCTTGTTTTTGTCTCTTTTAGTCTTGTTTTTGTCTCTTTTAGTCTCGTTTTTGTCTCTTTAAGTCACGTTCTGCGCCTGTGTCCCAGACTGCACCCTCTGGCGGACCTGAGTTTGGTTCTGGACAGGATGTTCTTGGCCTCTTCAAACGTGACTCCGATCAGAGACTCTTTGTTGACCGACACCAGCTGATCGCCCGCCTGCAGCCGGCCGTCCTGAGGAGAGAGAGTCCACCGACATTAGAGGACGAACGGGACTGGGACTGGACCGGGTCTGGACTGGGTCTGGGCTGGGTCTGGACTGGGTCTGGACTGGGTCTGGACTGAGTCTGGACTGGGTCTGGACCGGGTCTGGACCGGGTCTGGACCGGGTCTGGACCGGGTCTGGACTGGGTCTGGACCGGGTCTGGACCGGGTCTGGACTGGGTCTGGACTGGGACTGGACCGGGTCTGGACCGGGTCTGGACTGGGACTGGACTGGGTCTGGACTGGGTCTGGACTGGGTCTGGACCGGGTCTGGACCGGGTTTGGACCGGGTCTGGTCTGGGTCTGGACTGGGTCTGGACCGGGTCTGGACTGAGTCTGGACTGAGTCTGGACTGGGTCTGGACTGGGTCTGGACTGGGTTCACTCTGGGTTTGGACTTGTTTTGGTCTGGTCTGGTCTGGTCTGGCTCTGGTCTGGCTCTGGTCTGGTTTTAGTCTGGTTCTGGTCTGGGTCTGGTCTGGTTCTGGTCTGGTTCTGGTTCTGGTCTGGCTCTGGTCTGGTTCTGGTCTGGTTCTGGTCTGGTTCTGGTCTGGCTCTGGTCTGGCTCTGGTCTGGTCTGGTTCTGGTCTGGTTCTGGTCTGGCTCTGGTTCTGGTCTGGTCTGGCTCTGGTCTGGCTCTGGTCTGGTTCTGGTCTGGTTCTTGTCTGGTTCTGGTTCTGGTCTGGCTCTGGTCTGGCTCTGGTCTGGTTCTGGTCTGGTTCTTGTCTGGTTCTGGTTCTGGTCTGGCTCTGGTCTGGTTCTGGTCTTGCTCTGGTCTGGTTCTGGTTCTGGTCTGGTTTCACACCTTGTGACAGTCTCCGCCCTGCAGCACTTCCTGGATGAACACCATTGGTCCGTCGAGTCTGTTAGCTCCGCCCCTGACGACGAGGCCGAGTCCAGATGCTTTCGACACACAAATGAGCTGAATCACACTGTCACTGCAACAGGAGAGAAAAGGTCTGAAACGGGACTAAACCGGGTCTGGACCGGGTCTGGGCCGGGTCTGGACCGGGTCTGGGCCGGGTCTGGTCTTACCTGAACACGGAGGTGTTGTTGGGGCTGAGCAGTTGAGGAGACTCAGATCTGGACGAGGATGAGGAGCTGTCGACCACTTTGGATCCTGCACGAGAACAAGACCAGGATCAGGACCAGGATCAAGACCAGGACCAGGATCAAGACCAGGATCAGGACCAGGATCAAGACCAGGACCAGGATCAAGACCAGGATCAAGACCAGGATCAGGACCAGGATCAAGACCAGGATCAAGACCAGGATCAGGACCAGGACCAGGACCAGGATCAGGATCAAGACCAGGATCAGGATCAGGATCAAGACCAGGATCAAGACCAGGATCAAGACCAGGATCAAGACCAGGATCAAGACCAGGATCAGGACCAGGATCAGGACCAGGATCAAGACCAGGATCAGGTCGTGTTGTGTTTCAGTCGTGTTTCAGTCGTGTTGTGTTTCAGTCGTGTTGTGTTTCAGTCGTGTTGTGTTTCAGTCGTGTTGTGTTTCAGTCGTGTTTCAGTCGTGTTGTGTTTCAGTCGTGTTTCAGTCGTGTTTCAGTCGTGTTGTGTTTCAGTCGTGTTTCAGTCGTGTTTCAGTCGTGTTTCAGTCGCGTTGTGTTTCAGTCGTGTTTCAGTCCTGTTGTGTTTCAGTCGTGTTTCAGTCGTGTTTCAGTCGCGTTGTGTTTCAGTCGTGTTTCAGTCCTGTTGTGTTTCAGTCGTGTTGTGCTTCAGTCGTGTTGTGTTTCAGTCGTGTTGTGTTTCAGTCGTGTTTCAGTCGCGTTTCAGTCGCGTTTCTGTCGTGTTTCAGTCGTGTTTCAGTCGTGCTTCAGTCGTGTTTCAGTCGTGTTTCAGTCGTGTTGTGTTTCAGTCGTGTTGTGTTTCAGTCGTGTTGTGTTTCAGTCGTGTTGTGTTTCAGTCGTGTTTCAGTCGTGTTGTGTTTCAGTCGTGTTGTGTTTCAGTCGCGTTTCAGTCGCGTTTCAGTCGCGTTTCAGTCGTGTTGTGTTTCAGTCGTGTTGTGTTTCAGTCGTGTTTCAGTCGTGTTGTGTTTCAGTCGTGTTGTGCTTCAGTCGTGTTGTGTTTCAGTCGTGTTGTGTTTCAGTCGTGTTTCAGTCGTGTTTCAGTCGTGTTGTGTTTCAGTCGTGTTTCAGTCGTGTTTCAGTCGTGTTGTGTTTCAGTCGCGTTTCAGTCGTGTTTCAGTCGTGTTGTGTTTCAGTCGCGTTTCAGTCGTGTTGTGTTTCAGTCGTGTTGTGTTTCAGTCGTGTTTCAGTCGTGTTGTGTTTCAGTCGCGTTTCAGTCGTGTTGTGTTTCAGTCGTGTTGTGTTTCAGTCGTTTTGTGTTTCAGTCGTGTTGTGTTTCAGTCGTGTTGTGTTTCAGTCGTGTTGTGTGTTTCAGTCGTGTTGTGTTTCAGTCGTGTTGTGTTTCAGTCGTGTTGTGTTTCAGTCGTGTTGTGTTTCAGTCGTGTTGTGTTTCAGTCGTGTTGTGTTTCAGTCGTGTTGTGTTTCAGTCGTGTTTCAGTCGTGTTGTGTTTCAGTCGTGTTGTGTTTCAGTCGTGTTGTGTTTCAGTCGTGTTTTGTTTCAGTCGTGTTTCAGTGTGTTTCAGTCGTGTTGTGTTTCAGTCTCGTTTCAGTCGCGTTTCAGTCGTGCTTCAGTCGTGTTTCAGTCGTGTTGTGTTTCAGTCGTGTTGTGTTTCAGTCGTGTTTCAGTCGTGTTGTGTTTCAGTCGTGTTTCAGTCGTGTTGTGTTTCAGTCGTGTTTCAGTCGTGTTTCAGTCGTGTTTCAGTCGTGTTTCAGTCGTGTTGTGTTTCAGTCGTGTTGTGTTTCAGTCGTGTTGTGTTTCAGTCGTGTTTCAGTCGTGTTTCAGTCGTGTTTCAGTCGCGTTTCAGTCGTGTTGTGTTTCAGTCGTGTTTCAGTCGTGTTGTGTTTCAGTCGTGTTTCAGTCGTGTTTCAGTCGTGTTTCAGTCGTGTTGTGTTTCAGTCGTGTTGTGTTTCAGTCGTGTTGTGTTTCAGTCGTGTTTCAGTCGTGTTGTGTTTCAGTCGTGTTTCAGTCGTGTTTCAGTCGTGTTTCAGTCGTGTTTCAGTCGCGTTGTGTTTCAGTCGTGTTTCAGTCCTGTTGTGTTTCAGTCGTGTTTCAGTCGTGTTTCAGTCGTGTTGTGTTTCAGTCGTGTTTCAGTCCTGTTGTGTTTCAGTCGTGTTGTGCTTCAGTCGTGTTGTGTTTCAGTCGTGTTGTGTTTCAGTCGTGTTTCAGTCGTGGTTTCAGTCAGCCGTTGTGTTTCATGTTTGTGTTTCAGTCGTGGTTTCAGTCGTACTTCAGTCGGTTTCAGTCGTGTTTCAGTCGTGTTGTGTTTCAGTCGTGTTGTGTTTCAGTCGTGTTGTGTTTCAGTCGCGTTTCGGCGTGTTTCAGTCGTGGTTTCAGCTCGTGTTGTGTTTCAGTCGTGTTGTGTTTCAGTCGTGTTGTGTTTCAGTCGTGTTGTGTTTCAGTCGCGTTTCAGTCGCGTTTCAGTCGCGTTTCAGTCGTGTTGTGTTTCAGTCGTGTTGTGTTTCAGTCGTGTTGTGTTTCAGTCGTGTTTCAGTCGTGTTGTGTTTCAGTCGTGTTGTGCTTCAGTCGTGTTGTGTTTCAGTCGTGTTTCAGTCGTGTTGTGCTTCAGTCGTGTTGTGTTTCAGTCGTGTTTCAGTCGTGTTTCAGTCGTGTTGTGTTTCAGTCGCGTTTCAGTCGTGTTTCAGTCGTGTTGTGTTTCAGTCGCGTTTCAGTCGTGTTGTGTTTCAGTCGTGTTGTGTTTCAGTCGTGTTGTGTTTCAGTCGCGTTTCAGTCGTGTTGTGTTTCAGTCGTGTTGTGTTTCAGTCGTGTTGTGTTTCAGTCGTGTTGTGTTTCAGTCGTGTTGTGTTGCAGTCGTGTTGTGTTTCAGTCGTGTTGTGTTTCAGTCGTGTTGTGTTTCAGTCGTGTTGTGTCTCAGTCGTGTTGTGTTTCAGTCGTGTTGTGCTTCAGTCGTGTTGTGTTTCAGTCGTGTTGTGTTTCAGTCGTGTTTCAGTCGCGTTTCAGTCGTGTTTCAGTCGTGTTGTGTTTCAGTCGTGTTTCAGTCGTGTTGTGTTTCAGTCGTGTTTCAGTCGTGTTGTGTTTCAGTCGTGTTTCAGTCGTGTTGTGCTTCAGTCGTGTTGTGTTTCAGTCGTGTTGTGTTTCAGTCGTGTTGTGTTTCAGTCGTGTTGTGTTTCAGTCGTGTTTCAGTCGTGTTTCAGTCGTGTTTCAGTCGTGTTGTGTTTCAGTTGCGTTTCAGTCGTGTTTCAGTTGCGTTTCAGTCGTGTTTCAGTCGTGTTGTGTTTCAGTCGCGTTTCAGTCGTGTTGTGTTTCAGTCGTGTTTCAGTCGTGTTTCAGTCGTGTTGTGTTTCAGTCGTGTTGTGTTTCAGTCGTGTTTCAGTCGTGTTGTGTTTCAGTCGTGTTGTGTTTCAGTCGTGTTTCAGTCGTGTTTCAGTCGTGTTTCAGTCGTGTTTCAGTCGTGTTTCAGTCGTGTTTCAGTCGTGTCGTGTTTCAGTCGTGTCGTGTTTCAGTCGTGTTGTGTTTCAGTCGTGTTTCAGTCGTGTTTCAGTCGTGTTTCAGTCGTGCTTCAGTCGTGTTTCAGTCGTGCTTCAGTCGTGTTTCAGTCGTGTTGTGTTTCAGTCGTGTTTCAGTCGTGTTTCAGTCGTGTTTCAGTCGTGTTGTGTTTCAGGTTTCAGTCGTGTTGGGTTTCAGTCGTGTTGTGTTTCCGTCGTGTTTCAGTCGTGTCGTGTTTCAGTCGTGTCGTGTTTCAGTCGTGTCGTGTTTCAGTCGTGTCGTGTTTCAGTCGTGTTTCAGTCGCGTTTCAGTTGTGTTTCAGTCGTGTTTCAGTCGTGTTGTGTTTCAGTCGTGCTTCAGTCGTGTTTCAGTCGTGTTTCAGTCGTGTTGTGTTTCAGTCGTGTTGTGTTTCAGTCGCGTTTCAGTCGTGTTTCAGTCGAGTCGTGTTTCAGTCGTGTTTCAGTCGTGTTTCAGTCGTGTTTCAGTCGTGTTGTGTTTCAGTCGTGCTCCAGTCGTGTTTCAGTCGTGCTTCAGTCGTGTTTCAGTTGTGTTTCAGTCGTGTTTCAGTCGTGTTTCAGTCGTGTTTCAGTCGTGTTTCAGTCGTGTTTCAGTCGTGTTGTGTTTCAGTCGTGTTGTGTTTCAGTCGTGTGTTTCAGTCGTGTTGTGTTTCAGTCGTGTGTTTCAGTCGTGTTTCAGTCGTGTTTCAGTCGTGTTTCAGTGTTTCAGTCGTGTTTCAGTCGTGGTGTTTCAGTCGTGTTTCAGTCGTGTTGTGTTTCAGTCGCGTTTCAGTCGTGTTTCAGTCGAGTCGTGTTTCAGTCGTGTTTCAGTCGTGTTTCAGTCGTGTTGTGTTTCAGTCGTGTTGTGTTTCAGTCGTGTTGTGTTTCAGTCGTGTTTCAGTCGTGTTTCAGTCGTGTTTCAGTCGCGTTTCAGTCGCGTTTCAGTCGCGTTTCAGTCGCGTTTCAGTCGCGTTTCAGTCGCGTTTCAGTCGTGTTGTGTTTCAGTCGTGTTTCAGTCGTGTTTCAGTCGCGTTTCAGTCGTGTTTCAGTCGTGTGTTTCAGTCGTGTTTCAGTCGTGTTGTGTTTCAGTCGTGTTGTGTTTCAGTCGTGTTTCAGTCGTGTTTCAGTCGTGTTGTGTTTCAGTCGTGTTTCAGTCGTGTTTCAGTCGTGTTTCAGTCGTGTTGTGTTTCAGTCGTGTTTCAGTCGTGTTGTGTTTCAGTCGTGTTTCAGTCGTGTTTCAGTCGTGTTGTGTTTCAGTCGTGTTTCAGTCGTGTTGTGTTTCAGTCGTGTTGTGTTTCAGTCGTGTTTCAGTCGTGTTGTGTTTCAGTCGTGTTTCAGTCGTGTTGTGTTTCAGTCGTGGCTGTGTTTCAGTCGTGTTTCAGTCGTTTCAGTCGTGTGTTTCAGTCGTGTTGTGTTTCAGTCGTGTTTCAGTCGTGTTTCAGTCGTGTTTCAGTCGTGTTTCAGTCGTGTTGTGTTTCAGTCGTGTTGTGTGTCTGTCGTGTTTCAGTCGTGTTTCAGTCGTGTTGTGTTTCAGTCGTGTTGTGTTTCAGTCGTGTTGTGTTTCAGTCGTGTTTCAGTCGTGTTTCAGTCGTGTTTCAGTCGTGTTTCAGTCGTGTTTCAGTCGTGTTGTGTTTCAGTCGTGTTGTGTTTCAGTCGTGTTTCAGTCGTGTTTCAGTCGTGTTTCAGTCGTGTTTCAGTCGTGTTTCAGTCGTGTTGTGTTTCAGTGTTGTGTTTCAGTCGTGTTGTGTTTCAGTCGTGTTGTGTTTCAGTCGTGTTTCAGTGTTTCAGTCGTGTTTCAGTCGTGGTTTGTGTTTCAGTCCTCGGTGTTTCAGTCAGTCGTGTTTCAGTCGCGCTTCAGTGTTTCAGCTGCGTTTCAGTCGTGTTGTGTTTCAGTCGTGCGTTTCAGTGGCGTTTCGAGTCGCGTTTCAGTCGTGTGTGTTTCAGTCGGTGTTGTGTTTCAGTCGTGTTTCAGTCGTTTCAGTGGTCGTGTTTCAGTAGTGTTTCAGTCGTGGTTGTGTTTCAGTCGTGTTGTGTTTCAGTCGTGTTGTGTTTCAGTCGTGTTTTGTTTCAGTCGTGTTTCAGTCGCGTTTCAGTCGTGTTTCAGTCGTGTTTCAGTCGTGTTGTGTTTCAGTCGTGTTTCAGTCGTGTTGTGTTTCAGTCGCGTTTCAGTCGCGTTTCAGTCGCGTTTCAGTCGCGTTTCAGTCGCGTTTCAGTCGCGTTTCAGTCGTGTTTCAGTCGTGTTGTGTTTCAGTCGTGTTTCAGTCGTGTTGTGTTTCAGTCGTGTTGTGTTTCAGTCGTGTTGTGTTTCAGTCGTGTTTCAGTCGTGTTTCAGTCGTGTTTCAGTCGTGTTGTGTTTCAGTCCGTGGTTTCAGTGTTTCGTCGCGCGTTTCAGTCGTGTTGTGTTTCAGTCGTGTTTCAGTCGCGTTTCAGTCGCGTTTCAGTCGCGTTTCAGTCGCAGTCGTGTTGTGTTTCAGTGGTGTTGTGTTTCAGTGGTGTATTCAGTGTGTTTCAGTCGTGTTGTGTTCAGTCGTTTCAGTCGTTGTGTTTCAGTCGCGTTTCAGTCGCTGCTTCGTGTTTCAGTCGTGTTTCAGTCGTGTTTCAGTCGTGTTGTGTTTCAGTCGTGTTTCAGTCGTGTTGTGTTTCAGTCGTGTTGTGTTTCAGTCGCGTTTCAGTCGCGTTTCAGTCGTGTTTCAGTCGTGTTTCAGTCGTGTTGTGTTTCAGTCGTGTTGTGTTTCAGTCGTGTTGTGTTTCAGTCGTGTTTCAGTCGTGTTTCAGTCGTGTTGTGTTTCAGTCGTGTTGTGTTTCAGTCGTGTTTCAGTCGTGTTGTGTTTCAGTCGTGTTTCAGTCGTGTTGTGTTTCAGTCGTGTTGTGTTTCAGTCGTGTTGTGTTTCAGTCGTGTTTCAGTCGTGTTGTGTTTCAGTCGTGTTGTGTTTCAGTCGCGTTTCAGTCGTGTTTCAGTCGTGTTGTGTTTCAGTCGCGTTTCAGTCGTGTTTCAGTCGTGTTGTGTTTCAGTCGTGTTTCAGTCGTGTTGTGTTTCAGTCGTGTTTCAGTCGTGTTGTGTTTCAGTCGTGTTGTGTTTCAGTCGTGTTGTGTTTCAGTCGTGTTTCAGTCGTGTTGTGTTTCAGTCGTGTTTCAGTCGTGTTTCAGTCGTGTTGTGTTTCAGTCGTGTTGTGTTTCAGTCGTGTTGTGTTTCAGTCGTGTTTCAGTCGTGTTTCAGTCGTGTTTCAGTCGTGTTGTGTTTCAGTCGTGTTGTGTTTCAGTCGTGTTGTGTTTCAGTCGTGTTGTGTTTCAGTCGTGTTTCAGTCGTGTTGTGTTTCAGTCGTGTTGTGTTTCAGTCGTGTTGTGTTTCAGTCGTGTCGTGTTTCAGTCGTGGTTTCAGTCGTGGTTCAGTGTGTTTCCGGTCGTGTTGTGTTTCAGTCGTGTGTTGTGTTTCAGTCGTGTTTCAGTCGTGTTTCAGTCGTGTTCAGTCGTGTTTCAGTGGGTGTTTGTGTTTCAGTCGTGTTTCAGTCGTGTTTCAGTCGTGTTTCAGTCGTGGTTGTGTTTCAGTCAGCCGTTTGTGTTTCAGCCGTGCGTGTTTCAGTCGTGGTTTCAGTAGTGTTTGGTTTCAGTGTTTCAGTCGTGTTTCAGTCGTGTTTCAGTCGTGTTTCAGTCGTGTTTCAGTCGTGTTTCAGTCGTGTTTTGTGTTTCAGTCGTGTTGTGTTTCAGTAGTGTTTCTGTTTCAGTCGTTGTGTTTCAGTCGTGTTTCAGTCGTGTTGTGTTTCAGTCGTGTTTCAGTCGCGTTTCAGTCGTGTTTCAGTCGTGTTGTGTTTCAGTCGTGCTCCAGTCGTGTTTCAGTCGTGCTTCAGTCGCGTTTCAGTCGTGTTTCAGTCGTGTTGTGTTTCAGTCGTGGTGTGTTTCAGTCGTGTTTCAGGTCAGTGGTTGTGTTTCAGCCGTGTGTTTCAGTCGGTGTTGTGTTTCAGTCGTGTTGTGGTTTCAGTCGTGTTTCAGTCGTGTTTCAGTCGTGTTTTGTTTCAGTCAGGATTCAGTGTGTTTCAGTCGTGGTTTCAGTCGTGTTTCAGTCGTGTGTTTCAGTCGTTGTGTTTCAGTCGTGTTGTGTTTCAGTCGTGTTGTGTTTCAGTAGGTGTTTCAGTCGTGTTTCCAGTCGTTTCAGTGTGTTTCAGTCGTGCTTGTGTTTCAGTGGTTTTGTGTTTCTGTGGAGTTGTGTTTCAGTCGTGTTTCAGTCGGCGTTTGTGTTTCAGTCGTGTTTCAGTCGGTATTGTGTTTCAGTCGTGTTTCAGTCGTGTTTCAGTCGTGTTGTGTTTCAGTCGTGTTGTGTTTCAGTCGTGTTTCAGTCGTGTTGTGTTTCAGTCGTGTTGTGTTTCAGTCGTGTTGTGTTTCAGTCGTGTTGTGTTTCAGTCGTGTTTCAGTCGTGTCGTGTTTCAGTCGTGTCGTGTTTCAGTCGTGTTGTGTTTCAGTCGTGTTTCAGTCGTGTTGTGTTTCAGCCGTGGCTTCAGTGTTTCAGTGTTTCAGTGTTGTGTTTCAGTCAGTGTGTTTCAGTCGTGTTTCAGTGTGTTTCAGTAGTGTTGTGTTTCAGTCGTGTGTTGTGTTTCAGTCGTGTTGTGTTTCTGTCGTGTTGTGTTTCAGTCGTGTTGTGTTTCAGTTGTGTTGTGTTTCAGTCGTTGTGTTTCTGTCGTGCATTTCAGTCGTGTTTCAGTTTCAGTCGTGTTGTGTTTCAGTCGTGTTTCAGTCGCGTTTCAGTCGTGTTTCAGTCGTGTTGTGTTTCAGTCGTGTTGTGTTTCAGTCGTGTTGTGTTTCAGTCGTGTTTCAGTCGTGTTTCAGTCGTGTTGTGTTTCAGTCGTGTTTCAGTCGTGTTTCAGTCGTGTTGTGTTTCAGTCGTGTTGTGTTTCAGTCGTGTTTCAGTCGTGTTTCAGTCGTGTTGTGTTTCAGTCGTGTTGTGTTTCAGTCGTGTTGTGTTTCAGTCGTGTTGTGTTTCAGTCGTGTTTCAGTCGTGTTTCAGTCGTGTTTCAGTCGTGTTGTGTTTCAGTCGTGTTGTGTTTCAGTCGTGTTGTGTTTCAGTCGTGTTTCAGTCGTGTTTCAGTCGTGTTTCAGTCGTGTTTCAGTCGTGTTGTGTTTCAGTCGTGTGTGTTCCGGTGTTGTGTTTCAGTCGTGTTTCAGTCGTGTTTCAGTCGTGTTGTGTTTCAGTCGTGTGTTTCAGTGGGTGTTTCAGTGTGTTTCAGTCGTGTGTTTCAGTCGTGGTGTTTCAGTGTGTTTCAAGTCGTGTTTCAGTCGTGTTGTGTTTCAGTCGTGTTGTGTTTCAGTCGTGTTGTGTTTCAGTCGTGTTGTGTTTCAGTCGTGTTGTGTTTCAGTGAGTGTTTGTGTTTCAGTCGTGTTTCAGTCGTGTTTCAGTGTGTTCCGTGTTTCAGTCGTGTTGTGTTTCAGTCGCGTTTCAGTGTTGTGTTTCAGTCGTGTTTCAGTCGTGGTGTTTCAGTCGCGTGTTGTGTTTCAGTCGTGTTTCAGTCGTGGGTGTTTCAGTCGCGTTTCCAGTGTTTCAGTAGTGTTGTGTTTCAGTCGTGTTGTGTTTCAGTCGTGTTTCAGTCGTGTTTCAGTCGTGTTTCAGTCGTGTTGTGTTTCAGTCGTGTTTCAGTCGTGTTTCAGTCGTGTTGTGTTTCAGTCGTGTTTCAGTCGTGTTTCAGTCGTGTTGTGTTTCAGTCGTGTTTCAGTCGTGTTTCAGTCGTGTTGTGTTTCAGTCGTGTTGTGTTTCAGTCGTGTTGTGTTTCAGTCGTGTTTCAGTCGTGTTTCAGTCGTGTTGTGTTTCAGTCGCGCTTCAGTCGTGTTTCAGTCGTGTTTCAGTCGTGTTTCAGTCGTGTTTCAGTCGTGTTTCAGTCGTGTTTCAGCACATTTTGACTGATCTGCAGCGACTCGAGGATCAACGACGTCAAAGCCACATCAGAGTCACACCCTTCACCTTCAAGAGGTGCATTTAACAGAAAGTGATGTTACCGGAGCAGATCTGCGGAGGGGAGGAGCGGCCCGAGGGGTTAAAGGTCATGTGATTACAGCTGTACTTGTCCATCAGCTCCACAAACTCCCTCCTGGAAAAAACACAGAAAAAACACAATATTCAACTTCACAATCAAACAAATATAATCCTTTGAACAGATCCTTCTCTTTTGTTCACGAGAAATAATTATTAATTAAAGCCGCAAGCGGCATCGAACGGCCCTCGCGGGCCGCGCTCGTACTCCGCTCTCGTAACACTCAAGGGAAGGCGCTAACGCGCCCTCATCCTTTCCTTTACTGGGGCTTTGTGGTGGAACAAAGCTGTGTCCCCAAAGTGCTGTTGTTACGAATGAGCAGAAATGTTGCCAATGGTTGCGGCTCCGCCGCACAGAGACCGTAACACCTGTCCCAAAAATATGGATAACTTTTGGTGTCACACTCCTCAGGATGATTGTCACCAAGTTTCGGATTGATCGGGCTTACGCCCGAGGACGAGTTCATTAAAGTACAAAGTTAAATTTGAGAGATTTTGCGATTTTCCCATAGGAATAACATGGGGTTTTTCTGTCTTTTCTAAAATGTTTGCGAAATGTGCGGCTTTGCCACATGGAGACCGTAATACCTATCCTGATAAATTGGATAACTTTTGGTGCCCCACTCCTCAGGATGATTGTCACCAAGTTTGGGATTGATCGGGCTTGCGCCCGAGGAGGAGTGCGTTAAAGTACAAAGTTAAATTTGAGAGATTTTGAGATTTTCCCATAGGAATAACATGGGTTGTTTCTGTCATTTGTTCAAGTTTGGGCAATTTTCGCGGCTTCGCCGCACAGAGACCGTAATACCTATCCCTATAATTTGGATAACTTTTGGTGTCACACTCCTCAGGAAGATGTCCACCAAATTTCAGGTTGGTCGGGCTTGCGCCCGAGGAGGAGTTCGTTAAAGTACAAAGTTTAATTTGAGCGACTTTGAGATTTCCCCATAGGAATAACATGGGGTTTTTCCGTGTTGTCTAAAATGTTTGCGAAATGTGCGGCTTCGCCGCACGGAGACCGTAATACCTATTCTGATAATTTGGATAACTTTTGGTGCCCCACTCCTCAGGAAGATGTCCACCAAATTTCAGGTCGGTCGGGCTTGCGCCCGAGGAGGAGTTCGTTGAAATGCGTAGTAAAAAAAGATCCAAATTTGAGACAATTTTCGATTTTCCCATAGGAATAACATAGGATGTTTCGGTCATTGGTACGGCTTCGCCGTACAAAATACGACATGGGTCTGATTGGCTTTTTTGATCGGTAGGCCAAAATGGAATTTTGTGCAAAATTTCAAAAAAATCTAAAAAAGTAAATTTTTTGCTCCCCATACAAAAAGTTTTTTCACTCTGTAGGGGGCGCTATCGCGCCAAATGAAAAAATTACATCTAAAGTAGGTCCAGGCAAGAAAGTTCTACAACCTATTAAAATTTGCCAAAACGGGAGCATTTTTTAAATTTTGAAAATGAAAGAAATCGTCGGTCAACTTTAGGGCTGCGCCGCGCAGAGACGGTAAAAGTTATTTTAACGAATTGGATAACTTTAGATGCCCCACTTGTCTAGAGCATGTGCAGCGATTTTGAGCGCCGTGGGCATAACGCCCTAGGAGGAGTTCGTTCAAGTTCGACGTGAGCGAAAACGCTGACTCAGCGTTTCGGAACTTTATATCCAATATGGCGGCCATACGGTGAGTCAGGGGGCGTGGCCATAATAATATTTTTTTTTCGTCCTCAGGAGAGGAATGCGTGTTCCGAATTTTGTGGCTGTATGACAAAGTTGACGTCGGGACGCCTCCCATAGGCGCAATGTATTTTGACTTTTGTAGGTGGCGCTGTCGCGCCATTTTTTTATACCCAAACATGACACCTATAAAAAACTAAATTTTTCGCCGATTCTGAATTTTGGGCAAAGTTTGGTGAGTTTTTGAGCATGTTCAGGGGGTCAAATTAGAGCTCAAAGAGCAGAAGAAAGAAGAAAAATAAAAAAAATAAAAATAATAATAATATTTTTAGCAAAAACAATATATCCGTTTTACTGAGAATGACAAATTATACGTTTTTTGAAAGCTCCGACCCTTGCGCAGGTCGTCATGGGGTCAAATTGGACTTACGAGCTTACGCTCGTCACTCACCTCCGAGTCGGGCCTGCGCATGGGCTCCCATTGGTTTCCATGTATTTTAGCAGGAACAAGTATGGTTACTGAGTGGGGCTTGATGCCAGGGGTGTGGGACAGTTCACTGTCAATGTTTGGGGCGTTGGGGGCCGAACTTTCGCTCTTGTGAAAGTTCGTCAAGACAGTTGATAGGGTTCTTTCGCATAGCAGGAGTAAATATGCGAGTCCCATGCCTTTGGCATGGGCTCTTTCACTGTCCGACCATAGAACCGACTAGCCTGCCAAACTTTCGCGCTGCGCGAAAGTTTGGCGAGACAGTTGCAACGATGCCTTCGGCATCGTTGCGAAAGCAATAGGCCCTACGCCCTGTAGGGGCTCGGGCCTAATAAAGTAAAGATCAATAACGAGAAAGTGGTGCTGTTTGTTAAAAACTTCACGAGTGAAAATTAATGACGTTTGTCTCCCTCTGGTGGACTTTGGGTGAAGCACACTCTGCCTCTGGCTCTTCTTCTGGCCCTGGCCCTGGTCTTGTCCTGGGTCCTGGGTCCTGGGTCCTGGGTCCTGGGTCCTGGGTCCTGGGTCCTGGGTCCTGGGTCCTGGGTCCTGGGTCCTGGGTCCTGGGTCCGGGACCCGGTCTTGGTCTTGGTCCTGGTCTTGGTCTTGGTCTTGGTCTTGGTCCGGTCCTGGCCCTGGCCCTGGCCCTGGCCCTGGCCCTGGCCCTGGTCCTGGTCCTGGCCCTGGTCTGGTCTGGTCCTGGTCTGGCCCTGGTCCTGGTCCTGGTCCTGGTCTGGTCCTGGTCCTGGTCTTGGTCCTGGTCCTGGTCTGAGTTTGTGATGTTTTAGTTTTTTCAGAGTCAACTTATTCAACGGTTTGTTTCTTTTTTTCCTCCCCCTTCTCTCTCCCTCGTTCCTCCTTTCATCCTTTATTCTCTCTCCCTCCCTTGTCCTCCCTCCCTCTCTCTCCTTCCTCCCCTTTTTTCTCCTCCCCTCTGTCATTTCTCTCTTAAGCCAATTCCTTTTCTCTCCTCTCCCCCCCCCCCCTCTCCTCTCTCTCTCTCCCTCTCTCTCCCCCCTCTCCCTCTCTCTCCTCCCCCCTCTCTCTCCCCTCTCCTCCCCCTCTCCTCTCTCTCCCTCTCTCCCCCCTCTTCTCTCCCCACTCCCTCCCCCTCTCCTCTCTCTCTCTCTCTCCCTCTCTCCTCCCTCTCTCCCCTCTCTCTCTCCTCCCTCTCCTCTCTCTCTCCTCCCTCTCTCTCTCTCCCTCTCTCTCTCTCCTCTCTCTCTCCCCCCTACTCCTCTCCTCTCTCTCTCTCCCCCCCCTCCCTCTCCCCCTCTCTCCTCTCCTCCTCTCTCTCTCACCCCTCCCCCTCTCCTCTCTCTCTCTCCCTCTCTCCCCCTCCCCCTCTCTCTCCCCCTCTCCTCCCCCTCTCTCCCTCTCTCTCTCTCCTCTCTCTCTCTCTCTCCCTGCTCTCTCCTCTCCCCCCTCTCTCCCCCTCTCCTCTCTCTCTGTCCTCTCTCTCCCCCCTCTCCTCTCTCTCTCCCCCTCTCCCTCTCCCCCTCTCTCCCCCCCCCTCCCTCCCCCTCTCTCTGTCTGTTTCCTAAACCCAAAGGTGATGTTTTGTTTGGGATTGAGAGGATTTCTCTCGGGGGATATTTTTAGCTCGATTCAGACGGACTTCGTTTCCCATCATCCTCTCTGTCACAAAAACACGGCTCAGGAGGATTCAAGGACGAGCCTCGGCACAACATCACCTCGTTATGAAAACCAGAGGAACCAGGCGGGTTTGTAGTCCTGGTTTAGTCCTGGTTTAGTCCTGGTTTAGACCTGGTTTAGTCCTGGTTTAGTCCTGGTTTAGACCTGGTTCAGTCCTGGTTTAATCCTGGTTTAGTCCAGGTTTAGTCCTTGTCTAGTCCTGGTTCAGACCTGGTTTAGTCCTGGTTTAGTCCTGGTTTAGACCTGGTTTAGTCCTGGTTTAGACCTGGTTTAGACCTGGTTTAGTCCTGGTTTAGACCTGGTTTAGTCCTGGTTTAGACCTGGTTTAGACCTGGTTTAGTCCTGGTTTAGACCTGGTTTAGACCTGGTTTAGTCCTGGTTTAGACCTGGTTTAGACCTGGTTTAGTCCTGGTTTAGTCCTGGTCTAGTCCTGGTCTAGTCCTGGTTCAGACCTGGTCTAGTCCTGGTCTAGTCCTGGTCCAGACCTGGTCCAGTCCTGGTCTAGTCCTGGTCTAGTCCTGGTCTAGTTCTGGTCTAGACCTGGTCTGGTCCTGGTCTGGTCCTGGTCTGGTCCTGGTCTAGTCCTGGTCTAGTCCTGGTCTAGTCCTGGTCCAGTCCTGGTCCAGTCCTGGTCCAGTCCTGGTTTAGACCTGGTCTAGTCCTGGTTTAGTCCTGGTCTAGTCCTGATCTAGTCCTGGTCTAGTCCTGGTCTAGTCCTGGTCTAGTCCTGGTCCAGTCCTGGTCCAGTCCTGGTCCAGTCCTGGTCCAGTCCTGGTCTAGACCTGGTATAGACCTGGTCTAGTCCTGGTTTAGTCCTTGTCTAGTCCTGATCTAGTCCTGGTCTAGTCCTGGTCTAGTCCTGGTCCAGTCCTGGTCCAGTCCTGGTCCAGTCCTGGTCTAGACCTGGTATAGACCTGGTCTAGTCCTGGTTTAGTCCTTGTCTAGTCCTGATCTAGTCCTGGTCTAGTCCTGGTTCAGTCCTGGTTCAGTCCTGGTTCAGTCCTGGTTCAGTCCTGGTCTAGTCCTGGTCTAGTCCTGGTTTAGTCCTGGTCTAGTCCTGGTCTAGTCCTGGTTCAGACCTGGTCTAGTCCTGGTCTAGTCCTGGTCTAGTCCTGGTCTAGTCCTGGTCTAGTTTGACGTTGAGTTTCTTTGACAAATGTCGCTCTGACTTTTGTGATTTTAAACTAAACTCTTTGTGACAGATTCAGGTCTGAGCCGCAGCCGCTCGGCAAAAACAAGCTAACGACCTGAGCTACCATGACTGAGCTAACACGACCTGAGCTAACACGACTGAGCTAACACGACTGAGCTAACACGACTGAGCTAACACGACTGAGCTAACACGACTGAGCTAACACCACTGAGCTAACACGACCTGAGCTAACACGACCTGAGCTAACACGACTGAGCTAGCACGACTGAGCTAACACCACTGAGCTAACACGACTGAGCTAGCATGACTGAGCTAGCACGAATGAGCTAGAATCACGCGGCAAAACTACACACAAAAACAAACCTAACAAAAGAGAAGACACTAAACTAAACTCGTAGAAACAGTTTAATGACTGATGTCACTTTCAAAATACAAATCTACGAATGTCTCTCCGTCTCGTTATCATTCTTTTTACACATCAACAACAGAATTAAATCGCGGCTCGTCGGAAACATTGTTTACAGGAAGTGAAGTCTTGAAAAGTAGTGTCCAGCGCTGGTCACTAGAGGTCAGTGTGGCCCACAATGCATTGCAAGAGTCGGAAAAACTACAGTGAACAGCGAGTCGAGATCATGAACCAAACACTGTAAACAAACCGTTAGCTGCAAGTGCTAGCATTAGCCGCTAACCTTAGCTTGAGCTGTGAATAGACATAGAACTATAATAAAACCTGGAAGATGAACCCAAAATGGCCGCCCTGTTTATCCCTGTGGCCTGAGCTCATTGGTTCATGACCCCAGAAAAATGTCTTACTTCCGCATTTACTTCCTGATACGGAGGCGGCCATCTTTGTTTTACTTCCTGATACGGAGGCTGCCATCTTTGCTTTACTTCCTGATACGGAGGCTGCCATCTTTGTTTTACTTCCTGATACGGAGGCTGCCATCTTTGTTTTACTTCCTGATACGGAGGCTGCCATCTTTGTTTTACTTCCTGATACGGAGGCTGCCATCTTTGTTTTACTTCCTGATACGGAGGCTGCCATCTTTGTTTTACTTCCTGATACGGAGGCTGCCATCTTTGTTTTACTTCCTGATACGGAGGCTGCCATCTTTGTTTTACTTCCTGATACGGAGGTGGCCATCTTTGTTTTACTTCCTGATACGGAGGCGGCCATCTTTGTTTTACTTCCTGATACGGAGGCTGCCATCTTTGTTTTACTTCCTGATACGGAGGCTGCCATCTTTGTTTTACTTCCTTATACGGAGGTGGCCATCTTTGTTTTACTTCCTGATAGATATAGAAAAAAATAAATAAAAACAACACAAACTTGACTATAAGTGACAAAATGCGATTATAAATGACAAAAACTGGACTAAAACCAACAAAAATGTGACTAAAAACGACACCGACACAATGAAAAGTGACAAAAAAAGGAACTAAAAACGTCAAACGCGACTAAAATCAACAGGAACGCGACTAAAAGTGACAAAGGCGCGCGTTTTTTTATCCTTAATTCATTTTTTTTTTTTTTGTCGTTTCTCCCCGCTGTGTGTAAAACGTGAACTCTGAGCAGAATCCCGTTATTAAAGCACGAGTCTCAAATCTAATCACAGACAGTGTCCCCTCCGGGCTGCCGTACCTGGCCTGGTCGTCCCTGGAGATGAGCAGCGTCATGTGGTTGGACAGAGATGCGCTCCTCAGGATCTCCACCGCCCTGGAACCACAAACATTCACCACGTCAGGACTCAGACTGTTGTAAATATATCTAATAGTTTTGCACCAATCGGGAGCTGTTTGTGGAGAAAAGTTGAAAAATATGTTGAAAATCACAGGAAGTAAAAACAAACTGATGACATCACACTGTGAGACTAACTTTACACATAATTAACACTAAATAAATGGCTTCTTTGACCATTTAAACGTTAATTCAACTAAATAAATAAGTTCAAACCATAGACTGTACATATCAGTGGACCGTGTTAGCATGCTAGCCGCCGCGTTCCAAATAGGAAGCAGCTCTGGAGGCTCCTGGCTCCGCCCTCTTCCTGTGACACTGGAGCCTTTACTCTGTAACTGTTTCTGTCAAACTCACATCTGGAACTAAAATGTCTGTGTTGACTCACTCCACATGAATCAGGTGTTTTGTTCTCGTTGTTTGTTCATAAATCAAGTTATTACAATAATAACTGACCAATCAGGTGCTTCCTTTTCCAGGGGCCGTTTTCGCTCGTGTTAGCAACAGGTTTGATTGACAGCTAGCGCCGCACGTTGCCGCCGTCTCCTCCCATCGAGGGGCGGAGAGCGTTAACAACCTCCTCCTGATTGGTCCGTGTGGCCACGATACGCACTCGGATTTAAATATGGAGTCTGGCTCCACTTTAGCCGCTATAACTGCTAGCTCCACCTTAGCCACTATAACTGCTAGCTCCACTTTAGCCGATATAACTGCTAGCTCCACTTTAGCCGCTATAACTGCTAGCTCCACTTTAGCCGCTGTAACTGCTAGCTCCACTTTAACCGCTATAACCGCTAGCTCCACTTTAGCCGCTATAACCGCTAGCTCCACTTTAGCCGCTATAACCGCTATAACCGCTAGCTCCACTTTAACCGCTATAACCGCTAGCTCCACTTTAACCGCTATAACTGCTAGCTCCACTTTAGCCGCTATAACTGCTAGCTCCACTTTAACTGCTATAACCGCTAGCTCCACTTTAGCCACTATAACTGCTAGCTCCACTTTAACCGCTATAACCGCTAGCTCCACTTTAGCCGCTATAACCGCTAGCTCCACTTTAGCCGCTATAACCGCTAGCTCCACTTTAGCCGCTATAACCGCTATAACCGCTAGCTCCACTTTAACCGCTATAACCGCTAGCTCCACTTTAACCGCTATAACCGCTAGCTCCACTTTAGCCGCTATAACTGCTAGCTCCACTTTAACTGCTATAACTGCTAGCTCCACTTTAGCCGCGATGGGCTTCATTTGACTGGAGCCAAACGCTATGAGTGACGCCACACTCCCACAGTCCATCGATGCACGGTCTATGGTTCAAACATATTTTTCTCTGTCAGGTAAAAGAAGTGGTGACATTAGATGAGTTTTGGCCCCGTGTACAGTGTGGTTGCTATGGTAATTTCCTAGTGTGATGTCATCGTTTACAACCAGGAAGTGAAATGAAAAACCTAAAAAAAATGGCTAAACTGGGGTGAAATGTGTAAAGATATGAGCCGAATTTAAAATATATTTGTCTTAACTTCATTTTAGTGAAATGAGTCCGACGTCTGAGGCGCTTTAGAGTCTACAGTGGGACGTTGTGGAGACATTTAGAAAAATAAAAGTCTAAAATGACAGAAGTGTCGTCCACTGGGGTCTCACCTCTCGTTTGTGGCTCCGATCAAACTGATGTTGTTCACGTCCAGAATAAGATCTCCAGACCTCAGCCGCCCTGAAACAGACCGGATTTAGACCTGGATTAGTCCTGGTTTAGTCCTGGTTTAGTCCTGGTTTAGTCCCGGTTTAGTCCCGGTTTAGTCCCGGTTTAGTCCTGGTTTAGTCCCGGTTTGGACCTGGTTTAGTCCCAGTTTAGTCCCGGTTTAGTCCCGGTTTAGTCCCGGTTTAGTCCCGGTTTAGTCCTGGTTTAGTCCCGGTTTGGACCCGGTTTAGTCCCGGGTTAGTCCTGGTTTAGACCTGGTTCAGTCCTGGTTCAGTCCTGGTTCAGTCCTGGTTTAGTCCCGGTTCAGTCCCAGTTTAGTCCCGGTTTAGTCCGGGTTCAGTCCCGGTTTAGTCCCGGTTTAGTCCCGGTTCAGTCCCGGTTTAGTCCCGGTTTAGTCCCGGTTCAGTCCCGGTTTAGTCCCGGTTCAGTCCTGGTTCAGTCCTGGTTTAGACCTGGTTTAGTCCTGGTTCAGTCCTGGTTTAGTCCTGGTTTAGACCTGGTTCAGTCCTGGTTTAGTCCTGGTTTAGTCCCAGTTCAGTCCTGTTACCGTCGGCAGAGGCCAGGCCTCCAGACACGACTCTCTTGATGAAGATGCCGTAGTCTTCTCCGCTCTGCTCCCTGAAGCCACCGATGATCTTCACTCCTGAAGGAAACGCCTTTGTCAATGTTTGTGAACACACAGGCTAGCACACAGGCTAACACACGGGCTAGCACACAGGCTAACACACGGGCTAACACACGGGCTAGCACACGGGCTAGCACACGGGCTAGCACACGGGCTAGCACACGGGCTAGCACACGGGCTAACACACGGGCTAACACACGGGCTAGCACACAGGCTAGCACACAGGCTAGCACACGGGCTAACACACAGGCTAGCACACAGGCTAACACACAGGCTAGCACACAGGCTAACACACAGGCTAGCACACAGGCTAACACACGGGCTAGCACACGGGCTAGCACACAGGCTAGCACACAGGCTAACACACAGACTAACACACAGGCTAACACACGGGCTAGCACACGGGCTAGCACACAGGCTAGCACACAGGCTAACACACAGACTAACACACAGGCTAACACACGGGCTAACACACGGGCTAACACACAGGCTAGTACACTGTGTCCCAAAGCTAAAGCTAACTTTTATCAAAACACAAAATATGAAATAAACAAACAACTTTAAAACATTAACTAGATTTTTTAAACTGTCCAGTTCTTTTAAATCTGTGAATAGTATTTCAGTTTGTTTCTTTAATTTGTTTTATTGTTTTACTTAGTCTTCCTCAAAGTTAGCATTAGCGTTAGCATTAAGATTCAAACGCTTCTCTTTCCAAACACAGTGTTTACTTTAATGTGTGAAGTCTTTAACATCTGCAGCTCTGTGTGTCCTCCTGAACGTCAGCATTTAAGAGACAGAAGGGACGCTAACACTGAGCTAGCACTGAGCTAGCACTGACCTAACACTGAGCTAGCACTGAACTAACACTGAACAAACACTGAGCTAGCACTGAACAAACACTGGGCTAACACTGAACAAACACTTAACTAACACTGAGCTAACACTGAACTAACACTGAACTAACACTGGGCTAACACTGGGCTAACACTGGGGTAACACTGGGCTAACACTGGGCTAACACTGGGCTGACACTGAGCTAACACTGAGCTAACACTGAGCTAGCACTGAGCTAACACTGAACTAACACTGAGCTAACACTGAACAAACACTGAGCTAGCACTGAGCTAACACTGGGCTAACACTGAGATAACACTGAGCTAACACTGGGCTAACACTGGGCTAACACTGAGCTAACACTGAGCTAGCACTGAGCTAACACTGAGCTAGCACTGAACAAACACTGGGCTAGCACTGAGCTGTCACTGAGCTAACACTGAGCTAACACTGGGCTAACACTGGGCTAACACTGAGCTAACACTGAGCTAGCACTGAGCTAACACTGAGTTAGCACTGAGCTAACACTGAACTAACACCGAGCTAACACTGGGCTAACACTGAGCTATCACTGAACAAACACTGAGCTAACACTGGGCTAACACTGAGCTAACACTGAACAAACACTGGGCTAACACTGAACTAACACTGGGCTAACACTGAGCTAACACTGAGCTAACACTGGGCTAACACTGAACTAACACTGGGCTAACACTGAACAAACACTGGGCTAACACTGGGCTAACACTGAGCTAACACTGAGATAACACTGAGCTAGCACTGAACAAACACTGGGCTAACACTGAACTAACACTGAACTAACACTGGGCTAACACTGAGCTAACACTGAGATAACACTGAGCTAGCACTGAACAAACACTGGGCTAACACTGAACTAACACTGAACTAACACTGGGCTAACACCGAGCTAACACCGAGCTAACACTGAACAAACACTGAGCTAACACTGAGCTAACACTGGGCTAACACTGGGCAAACACTGGACTAACACTGGGCTAACACTGGGCTAACACTGGGCTAACACTGAGCTAACACTGAGCTAACACTGAACAAACACTGGGCTAACACTGGGCTAACACTGAGCTAACACTGAGCTAACACTGGGCTAACACTGAGCTAACACTGAGCTAACACTGGGCTAACACTGAGCTAACACTGGGCTAACACTGAGCTAACACTGGGCTAACACTGGGCTAACACTGAGCTAACACTGAGCTAACACTGGGCTGACACTGGGCTGACACTGGGCTAACACTGAGCTAACACTGAGCTAGCACTGAGCTAACACTGAACTAACACTGAGCTAACACTGAACAAACACTGAGCTAGCACTGAGCTAACACTGGGCTAACACTGAGATAACACTGAGCTAACACTGGGCTAACACTGGGCTAACACTGAGCTAACACTGAGCTAGCACTGAGCTAACACTGAGTTAGCACTGAGCTAACACTGAACTAACACCGAGCTAACACTGGGCTAACACTGAGATATCACTGAACAAACACTGAGCTAACACTGGGCTAACACTGAGCTAACACTGAGCTAGCACTGAGCTAACACTGAGCTAACACTGGGCTAACACTGAACAAACACTGGGCTAACACTGGGCTAACACTGAACTAACACTGAACTAACACTGGGCTAACACTGAGCTAACACTGAGATAACACTGAGCTAGCACTGAACAAACACTGGGCTAACACTGAACTAACACTGAACTAACACCGGGCTAACACCGAGCTAACACCGAGCTAACACTGAACAAACACTGAGCTAACACTGAGCTAACACTGGGCTAACACTGGGCAAACACTGGACTAACACTGGGCTAACACTGGGCTAAAACTGGGCTAACACTGGGCTAACACTGAGCTAACACTGAGCTAACACTGAACAAACACTGGGCTAACACTGGGCTAACACTGAGCTAACACTGAGCTAACACTGGGCTAACACTGGGCTAACACTGAGCTAACACTGAGCTAACACTGGGCTAACACTGAGCTAACACTGGGCTAACACTGAGATAACACTGGGCTAACACTGGGCTAACACTGAGCTAACACTGAGCTAACACTGGGCTAACACTGGGCTAACACTGAGCTAACACTGGGCTAACACTGGGCTAACACTGAGCTAACACTGAACTAACACTGAGCTAACACTGAGCTAACACTGAGCTAACACTGGGTTAACACTGAGCTAACACTGGGCTAACACTGGGCTAACACTGAGCTAACATGTAAATGTAAATAAATGTTTCTGACCGAGGCCTTTCCTGCAGTCGCTGAACTCCAGTCTGTGAACCGTCCGAGAAACACCATGAGGCCCCATCATCATCCTGAAAGAGACAGAGTCAGACCAGGACCAGGACCAGGACCAGGACCAGACCAGGACCAGAGAGACCAGGACCAGGACCAGGACCAGGACCAGGACCAGAGACCAGGACCAGGACCAGAGAGACCAGGACCAGAGACCAGAGACCAGAGACCAGGACCAGGACCAGAGACCAGAGACCAGAGACCAGGACCAGGACCAGAGACCAGGACCAGGACCAGGACCAGACCAGGACCAGGACCAGGACCAGGACCAGACCAGGACCAGACCAGGACCAGAGACCAGGACCAGGACCAGACCAGGACCAGGACCAGGACCAGGACCAGAGACCGAGACCAGGACCAGAGACCAGGACCAGAGAGACCAGGACCAGGACCAGAGAGACCAGGACCAGGACCAGAGACCAGGACCAGAGACCAGGACCAGGACCAGGACCAGACCAGGACCAGAGACCAGGACCAGGACCAGGACCAGGACCAGGACCAGAGACCAGGACCAGACCAGGACCAGGACCAGGACCAGGACCAGACCAGAGACCAGGACCAGGACCAGGACCAGACCAGGACCAGACCAGGACCAGAACCAGGACCAGAGAGACCAGGACCAGAGCAAGGACCAGGACCAGGACCAGACCAGGACCAGACCAGGACCAGACCAGGACCAGGATCAGACCAGGACCAGGACCAGAGAGACCAGGACCAGGACCAGAGCAAGGACCAGGACCAGGACCAGGACCAGACCAGGACCAGACCAGGACCAGACTAGGACCAGGACCAGGACCAGGACCAGACCAGGACCAGACCAGGACCAGACCAGGACCAGACCAGGACCAGGATCAGACCAGGACCAGGACCAGAGAGACCAGGACCAGGACCAGGACCAGACCAGGACCAGGACCAGACCAGACCAGGACCAGGACCAGGACCAGGACCAGGACCAGACCAGGACCAGAGACCAGGACCAGGACCAGACCAGGACCAGGACCAGAGAGACCAGGACCAGGACCAGACCAGGAACAGGACCAGGATTAGACCAGGACCAGGACCAGACCAGGACCAGACCAGGACCAGGACCAGGACCAGGATGAAACCAGAACTAAACCAGGACTGAACCAGGACCAAACCAGGACTTGGTTCAGACTCAGTTCGTGGATAAATCCTTTGTGTGTCGTGTTTGACTCAGATCCAGGTTTAATCCTCGTCAGCGTCAAAGCTCTGCCCCAAACAAACCCAGAGCCACGTGCCAGGTGCCCTCCCTGTGTGTCAGGTGCCCTCCCTGTGTGTCAGGTGCCCTCCCTGTGTGTCAGGTGCCCTCCCTGTGTGTCAGGTGCCCTCCCTGTGTGTCAGGTGCCCTCCCTGTGTGTCAGGTGCCCTCCCTGTGTGTGTCAGGTGCCCTCCCTGTGTGTCAGGTGCCTCCCTCTGTGTGTCAGGTGCCCTCCCTGTGTGTGTCAGGTGCCCTCCCTGTGTGTCAGGTGCCCTCCCTGTGTGTCAGGTGCCCTCCCTGTGTGTGTCAGATGCCCTCCCTGTGTGTCAGGTGCCCTCCCTGTGTGTCAGGTGCCTCCCTGTGTGTCAGGTGCCCTCCCTGTGTGTCAGGTGCCCTCCTGTGTGTGTCAGGTTCCCTCTGTGTGTGTCAGGTGCCCTCCCTGTGTGTGTCAGGTGCCCTCCCTGTGTGTCAGGTGCCCTCCCTGTGTGTCAGGTGCCCTCCCTGTGTGTGTCAGGTGCCCTCCCTGTGTGTGTCAGGTGCCCTCCCTGTGTGTGTCAGGTGCCCTCTGTGTGTGTCAGGTGCCTTCCCTGTGTGTGTCAGGTGCCCTCTGTGTGTGTCAGGTGCCCTCCCTGTGTGTGTCAGGTGCCCTCCTGTGTGTGTCAGGTGCCCTCCTGTGTGTCAGGTGCCCTCCCTGTGTGTGTCAGGTGCCCTCCCTGTGTGTGCCAGGTGCCCTCTCTGTGTGTCAGGTGCCCTCCCTGTGTGTCAGGTGCCCTCTGTGTGTCAGGTGCCCTCCTGTGTGTCAGGTGCCCTCCCTGTGTGTGTCAGGTGCCCTCCCTGTGTGTGTCAGGTGCCCTCCTGTGTGTCAGGTGCCCTCCCTGTGTGTCAGGTGCCCTCCCTGTGTGTGTCAGGTGCCCTCCCTGTGTGTGTCAGGTGCCCTCCTGTGTGTGTCAGGTGCCCTCCCTGTGTGTGTCAGGTGCCCTCCCTGTGTGTGTCAGGTGCCCTCCCTGTGTGTGTCAGGTGCCCTCTGTGTGTGTCAGGTGCCCTCCCTGTGTGTCAGGTGCCCTCCCTGTGTGTCAGGTGCCCTCCTGTGTGTGTCAGGTGCCCTCTGTGTGTCAGGTGCCCTCCTGTGTGTCAGGTGCCCTCCCTGTGTGTGTCAGGTGCCCTCCATGTGTGTCAGGTGCCCTCCCTGTGTGTCAGGTGCCCTCCCTGTGTGTCAGGTGCCCTCCCTGTGTGTGTCAGGTGCCCTCCCTGTGTGTCAGGTGCCCTCCCTGTGTGTCAGGTGCCCTCCCTGTGGGTCAGGTGCCCTCTGTGTGTCAGGTGCCCTCCCTGTGTGTCAGGTGCCCTCCCTGTGTGTCAGGTGCCCTCCCTGTGTGTCAGGTGCCCTCCCTGTGTGTCAGGTGCCCTCCCTGTGTGTGTCAGGTGCCCTCCCTGTGTGTCAGGTGCCCTCCCTGTGTGTCAGGTGCCCTCCCTGTGTGTGTCAGGTGCCCTCCCTGTGTGTCAGGTGCCCTCCCTGTGTGTGTCAGGTGCTAGAACAAAGCTGAACTAAATATGGACTGAACATGATCTAAACCAGGTCTTAATCTGGTTTTAGACTGGACTAAAACTGGACTAAAATTGAACATGAAACAAAAACTGGCTCAAAGCTCAACGTCTTCTCTGTCAACACAAACCACAATAATCCTCAGACCTGGATCAGACCTGGATCAGACCTGGATCAGACCTGGATCAGACCTGGATCAGACCTGGATCGTAACTGGATTGACAGGACTAAACAGGGATCAGAGCCTCTAAAGACGTTTGACCAAGACTTTCTGACCTAAAGACCAAATCCACAATCCTAATCCAGGACTAAACCAAGACAAACCAACTAAACCAGGTCTAAACCAGGACCCTGGTTTAGACCTGGTTCAGTCCTGGTTTAGCCCTGGTTTAGTCCTGGTTTAGTCCTGGTTTAGTCCTGGTTCAGCCCCGGTTTAGTCCTGGTTTAGTCCTGGTTTAGTCCTGGTTTAGTCCTGATTTAGACCTGGTTTAGTCCTGGTTTAGTCCTGGTTTAGTCCTGGTTCGGTCCTGGTTCAGTCCTGGTTTAGTCTTTGTTTAGTCCTGGTTTAGTCCTGGTTTAGTCCTGGTTTAGCCCTGGTTTAGTCCCGGTTTAGTCCTGGTTTAGCCCTGGTTTAGTCCTGGTTTAGTCCTGGTTCGGTCCTGGTTCAGTCCTGGTTTAGTCTTTGTTTAGTCCTGGTTTAGTCCTGGTTTAGACCTGGTTCAGTCCTGGTTTAGCCCTGGTTTAGTCCTGGTTTAGTCCTGGTTTAGTCCTGGTTCAGCCCTGGTTTAGTCCTGGTTTAGTCCTGGTTCAGTCCTGGTTTAGCCCTGGTTTAGCCCTGGTTTAGTCCTGGTTTAGTCCTGGTTTAGTCCTGGTTCAGTCCTGGTTCAGTCCTGGTTCAGACCTGGTTCAGACCTGGTTTAGTCCTGGTTTAGTCCTGGTTTAGCCCTGGTTTAGACCTGGTTTAGTCCTGGTTTAGTCCTGGTTTAGCCCTGGTTTAGTCCTGGTTCGGTTCTGGTTTAGTCCTGGTTCAGTCCTGGTTCAGTCCTGGTTTAGTCCTGGTTTAGTCCTGGTTTAGTCCTGGTTTAGACCTGGTTTAGTCTTTGTTTAGTCCTGGTTTAGTCCTGGTTTAGTCCTGGTTCAGTCCTGGTTCAGTCCTGGTTCAGTCCTGGTTTAGTCCTGGTTTAGTCCTGGTTTAGACCTGGTTTAGTCTTTGTTTAGTCCTGGTTTAGTCCTGGTTTAGTCCTGGTTCAGTCCTGGTTCAGTCCTGGTTTAGTCCTGGTTCAGTCCTGGTTCAGTCCTGGTTTAGTCCTGGTTTAGTCCTGGTTTAGCCCTGGTTTAGCCCTGGTTTAGTCCTGGTTTAGTCCTGGTTTAGTCCTGGTTTAGCCCTGGTTTAGCCCTGGTTCAGTCCTGGTTTAGTCCTGGTTTAGTCCTGGTTTAGTCCTGGTTCAGTCCTGGTTTAGCCCTGGTTTAGCCCTGGTTTAGTCCTGGTTTAGACCTGGTTTAGACCTGGTTTAGTCCTGGTTTAGACCTGGTTTAGTCCTGGTTTAGTCCTGGTTTAGACCTGGTTTAGTCCTGGTTTAGCCCTGGTTTAGACCTGGTTTGGTCCTGGTTTAGTCCTGGTTTAGCCCTGGTTTAGACCTGGTTTGGTCCTGGTTTAGCCCTGGTTCAGTCCTGGTTTAGTCCTGGTTTAGTCCTGGTTTAGTCCTGGTTTAGTCCTGGTTTAGTCCTGGTTTAGTCCTGGTTTAGTCCTGGTCTAGTCCTGGTTTAGTCCTGGTTTAGTCCTGGTTTAGTCCTGCTTTAGTTCTGGTTTAGCCCTGGTTTAGCTCTGGTTTAGTCCTGGTTTAGTCCTGGTTTAGTCCTGGTTTAGTCCTGGTTTAGTCCTGGTCTAGTCCTGGTTTAGTCCTGGTTTAGTCCTGGTTTAGTCCTGCTTTAGTTCTGGTTTAGCCCTGGTTTAGCTCTGGTTTAGTCCTGGTTTAGTCCTGGTTTAGTCCTGGTTTAGCCCTGGTTCAGTCCTGGTTTAGTCCTGGTTTAGTCCTGGTTTAGTCCTGGTTTAGTCCTCTTGTCGGTGCAGTGGGCCGTCTTCCTTAGCTCTGACCCACATGGGCCGTGTCTCACATCTGGACTCACAGATGGACCGCCTCGGACCACAGACAGTCCGCCTTAAAAGCGCCTCAGACCCCGGTCCACCTTAAAACATCTGTCGCTGGAAACAACCTTCGGCCCAAAATAGAAACAAACGGCGGCTTTGTCTTTGTCTTGTTTCACTTTCATTATATTTTTACAGAAATATCGGAGGAAAACTGATCCAGAGTCAGATTTAATGAAACGTTTTCTGTAAAAATCTGAGAAATCTAGAGTTTGTGTGCGACGTGTGAAAGAAAAACTACAGGAAACAGTTGTAGAAAAGCAGATTTATCACCAAAAAAAAAGAAAAAATGTGACTAAAACAAATTAAAAGCGACTGAAAGCCCAACTAAAACAGACAAAAAAGAGTCAAAATCTAAGAAATCCAGGAAAGCAACGAACGACAACAAAAATGCAACTAAAAAGTGCCAAAAGCGCAACTAAAAGCAACAAAAATGTGATAAAATACGACTTAAACTAAACCTAACAGCAATTAAACCAAAATGAAAAGCAACTAAACGAGACAAAAACTTAACAAAAAGCGACAAAAGTGGAACAGCTTCAAATAAAAAACATAAAGCGACTAAAAGTGAGAGGAATTAAAGCGACACAAACGCAACAAAAACGTGACTAAAACTAAATTAAACTAAAAGCGACAAAAGTGCAACTAAAAAGTGCCAAAAGTGCAACTGATAGCAACAAAAATTTTATAAAACTAAACCTAAAAGCGACTAAACCAAAATTAAAAGCAACCAAAAGTGAGAAAAACACGACTAAACGCGACAAAAATGCAACTAAAAAGTGCAACTAATGATCACAAACCGAGATAAAATACTTAAAATAACAAAAAGGTGACTAAAAGCGGTTAAACCAAAATGAAAAGAAACAAAACAAAACAAAAACTTAACAAAAAATGACAAATACAAATCATAAAAGCGACTAAAAGCGAGAAAATTTTGACTTAGAGTGACACAAACGCGACTAAAAGAGACTAAAAGAAAGTTAAAGGCAACTAAAAGCGAGAAAAACATAACTAAAAGCAACAAAAGTGCAATAGCTTCAAATAAAAAACATAAAGCGACTAAAAGTGAGAGGAATTAAAGCGACACAAACGCAACAAAAACGTGACTAAAACTAAATTACACTAAAAGTGAGAAAAACACGACTAAACGCGACAAAACTGCAGAGAAAAAATGCCAAAAGTGCAACCGATAGCAACAAAAATGTGATAAAATTAAACCTAAAAGAGACTAAACCAAAATTAAAAGCAACGAAAAGTGAGAAAAACATGAATAAACGTGATGAAAAATGCAACGAAAAAATACCAAAAGTGCAACTAATGACCACAAACCGAGACAAAATACTTAAAATGACAAAAAAGTGACTAAAAGCGGTTAAACCAAAATGAAAAGCAACAAAACGAAACAAAAACTTAACAAAAAATGACAAATACAAATCATAAAAGCGACTAAAAGTGAGAAAATTTTGACTTAGAGTGACACAAACGCGACTAAAAGCAACAAAAACGTGATTAAAAAGCGAATAAAAGAAAATTAAACACAACTAAAAGTGAGAAAAACGTGACTAAACGCAACAAAAATGCAACTAAAAAGTGCCAAAAGTGCAACCGATAGCAACAAAAATTTGATAAAACTAAACCTAAAAGAGACTAAACCGAAATTAAAAGCAACTAAAAGCGAGAAAATTTTGACTTAGAGTGACACAAACGCGACTAAAACCAACAAAAACACGACTAAACGCGACAAAAATGCAACTAAAAAGTGCCAAAAGTGCAACTGATGACCACAAACCGAGACAAAATACTTAAAATGACAAAAAGGTGACTAAAAGCGGTTAAACCAAAATGAAAATGAAAAGTAACACAAAGAAACAAAAACTTAACAAATACAAATCATAAAAGCGACTAAAAGCGATAAAATTTTGACTTAGAGCGACACAAACGCGACTAAAACCAACAAAAACGAAACAAACAAACGCAACTAAAAGCGAGAAAAACGTGACTAAAAGGAACAAAAACGTGACAAATGCAACTAAAAACTTAACTCAAAGCTCTACAGCTACAGCTCTGATAAATACAGAGTTTGTATGTTTTGTGTAAAAGAATAAACTGCAGTAAACGGTGTATAAATCAGATTCCCAGCGCCCCCTGCAGGTCACAGAAGGGACAACGTTCTTAAAATAGCACTAAAGTCTGGTCTGAGCACAGACATTGGTGAACGCAAAAGGAAACGGCAAACAAATCTGGAGCAGCATAAATAAACTCACTGGGAAACAAAAGAAGAAGAAGAATAATAATTTAAAAAAGAAACAATAATAATAATAATAAGATAAGGGATCCTTTATTTGTCCCACAATGGGGAAATTCCACTGTTGCAACACACAGTTTAGGACAGGAATGAATGAAATAGGCGCATGCAATAAAAATAGGATAAATTGAATGAAATAATAATAATAATAATAATAATAATAGAGATAGAAATAAACATCAGGGAAACTGGTGACAGACTCTTGCGTAGAGGACACAGAGCTCAATATTATTTTTATAAACTCTGTCCAAGAAAAATGTAAAATATAGACGAGGAATTCAACCAAACTGACACAAAAAGTAAATAAAAAAGTAATAAAAACTCACCGACGAGCAAGAAACGCTGCTCAATGCACCAAAGCGCGACGAAAACGAGACAAAATGTTAGAACAGAATGTATTGTTCAAACCTAAATCACAAATCTAATCTTAAAGGCACTGGTGAGAAAAATAATAATAATAACAATTCCATATTTTTCTTAATGTGCAGCTCGATTAAAGGAAATAAAAAATCCAAAGTGAACATGAGTCGACGTCATGATCTGGACCGAGGAAATGGTGCTAATATTTTTTCCGTCTGTCCGGCTCAGACTCTCTGCAGATGAACGTCCTGTCTGTGCGCCGCATGTCAGTGTCTGATGTATGTCACAAATGTAATAATCGTGTATTTACACCGTGTGACGACTGAAAAGGTTTACATACATCCCCTTTAATCGTCCTGTCAGGTTCATCAATAATACAAGTGTTTAGACCTGGTTTAGACCTGGTTTAGACCTGGTTCAGTCCTGGTTTAGACCTGGTTTAGTCCTGGTTTAGTCCTGGTTTAGACCTGGTTTAGTCCTGGTTTAGTCCTGGTTTAGTCCTGGTTTAGTCCTGGTTTAGACCTGGTTTAGACCTGGTTTAGACCTGGTTTAGACCTGGTTCAGTCCTGGTTTAGACCTGGTTTAGTCCTGGTTTAGTCCTGGTTTAGACCTGGTTTAGTCCTGGTTTAGTCCTGGTTTAGTCCTGGTTTAGTCCTGGTTTAGACCTGGTTTAGACCTGGTTTAGACCTGGTTTAGTCCTGGTTTAGACCTGGTTTAGACCTGGTTTAGACCTGGTTTAGTCCTGGTTTAGACCTGGTTTAGACCTGGTTTAGTCCTGGTTTAGACCTGGTTTAGTCCTGGTTTAGCCCTGGTTTAGTCCTGGTTTAGACCTGGTTTAGTCCTGGTTTAGTCCTGGTTTAGTCCTGGTTCAGTCCTGGTTTAGTCCTGGTTCAGTCCTGGTTCAGTCCTGGTTTAGACCTAGTTTAGTCCTGGTTCAGACCTGGTTTAGTCCTGGTTTAGTCCTTTACATACATCCCCTTTAATCGTCGAGTCTTGTTGTGTTTCGTGGCGGTTGCTCCGGGGCTCCGGGGCCACAGTGGGACGGGCCCCGTGAGCTCCGTCCCGGGTCAAATAAGTCCATGAAGTAAACCACACACAGATGAACCCATGACCTTTGACCTTCACACGTTTGAGTCCAAGTGTCCTTTATCTCCCCCTAATGTTAGCAAACAAGCTAACTAAGCGCCGCACAGTCACAGCAACAACAAGAAACTACTTTCACTTCACATTTGACCCTTTAAGGTCAGTTTGGAGAAGTTTGTGTTTTGTTCGTTAAAGAATCCCACGGAAAGTGAAACGATCCGGGTCTGGACCTGGACTAAACCAGGACTAACTGGGCCAAAGTCCACATCAGGACCGGACTCAAACGAGGACCAAATACTAAAGTGTAGTCCTGGTTCAGTCCTGGTTTAGGTCCCTCTTCAGACCTGATTTAGACCTGGTTGAGTCCTGGTTTAGTCCTGGTTTGGTCCTGGTTTAGTCCTGGTTTAGACCTGGTTTAGACCTGGTTTAGACCTGGTTTAGTCCTGGTTTAGTCCTGGTTTGGTCCTGGTTTAGACCTGGCTCAGTCCTGGCTCAGTCCTGGCTCAGTCCTGGCTCAGTCCTGGCTCAGACCTGGCTCAGTCCTGGCTCAGTCCTGGCTCAGTCCTGGCTCAGACCTGGCTCAGACCTGGGTTACTCCTGACCCTGGCCGGTCTTAATCCGGTGTTAATCCCGTTACCCCCGCTGTGTCCCGTGTCCCGTGTCCCGGATGTCCCAGTGTCCCGGATGTCCCAGTGTCCCAGTGTCCCGGATGTCCCAGTGTCCCAGTGTCCCGGATGTCCCAGTGTCCCAGTGTCCCGGATGTCCCGTACTCACCAGTACAGCAGGGACAGTCCGTCCAGACGCTCCGCGTCCCGCGGCAGCAGTGGCATCGCGTCTGCGCCGCGTGGTTTAAACCCGGAGCGGAGCGCGTCCAATCAGGAGCGGCGCGACTGAAACAACCAAAAACGATCCAATGACGGTTTAGAGCCGGAGAGTGACGGGCCAATCAGAGGCAGCACGCGCACGCAGCAGGTGAATCAGCGCGACACTGATGCGACGCGCTGCAGCTGCGACGCGTAAATCCACCTCCAGGAATCTGTCGCTTCACACCGCTCACGCACCGCGGCGGAAACGCTCCGGGACTGACCCAGAAGTCTGCGTCAGGACCGGGTCTGGACCGCGTCAGGACCGCATCAGGACCGCGTCAGGACCGCGTCTGGACCAGGTCTGGACCAGGTCTGGACCAGGTGCGCAGCAGGACGCGCACAGACACGGCACAGACTAATCTGGTTATAATCCTGACCTGCTGCGTCCAAAGCGCGTCGCACCTGAAGCGACACCAACCCGGACCAGACTCAAACTGGGACTAAAGTTAGACCAGGACTTGGACTTGGACTTGGACTTGGCTCTGGACCAGGAGCTGATCCTCCAGAGACACAGACCTGGTCCAGACCGGGGCCCCGGGCTCCGGCTCAAGGACAAACTCTTTAAACAGCATCAGTCCTGAGGCTGTTTTACGGTTCACCTGGCAACAAGAACTCAGAGCGCAGGCGCGCCGGGCGCCCTCTGCTGGCGGCGCTGAGAACGACACACGCGCCTGCGGCACGATCCGGTCCAGAGTCTCAGACGGATTTTGGGAGGATTTAAAGTTTAATAAATGTATAACAGATTTATATTTAATTATTCTACATTATTAAAGAGCAAAGTGACCGATTAAGCAGCTGTTTATGAAATAAAAACCAGACGATTCTTATATTTTAGAGTTTATTAAAAGACACAAATAAAATGAGACAAAAAGACTTAAAACAGGAAACAGGAAGTGAACAGAAACACACGAGACCCGGTCCAGTCCTGGTCCAGTCCAGGTCCAGTCCTGGTCTAATCCAGGTCCAGTCCTGGTCCAGTCCTGGTCCAGTCCAGCTCCAGGTCCAGTCCTGGTCCAGTCCCGGTCTAATCCAGGTCCAGTCCTGGTCCAGTCCTGGTCCAGTCCAGCTCCAGGTCCAGTCCCGGTCCAGTCCCGGTCTAGTCCCGGTCCAGGTCCGGTCCAGTCTCCCGGTCAGGTCAGGTCCAGGTCAGTCGGGTCAGTCGGTCTAATCCAGGTCCAGTCTCTGGTCAGTCCTGGTCAGTCCAGCTCCAGCTCAGGTCCAGTCCCGGTCCAGTCCGGTCTAGTCGGTCAGGTCGGTCCAGTCGGTCAGGTCAGGTCAGTCAGGTCCAGTCCCGGTCCAGTCCTGGTCCAGTCCCGGTTCAGGTCCAGTCCAGGTCCAGTCCTGGTCCAGTCCTGGTCCAGGTCCAGTCCCAGTCCAGTCCCGGCCCAGGTCCAGTCCTGGTCCAGTCCCGGTCCAGTCCCGGTCCAGTTCAGGTCCAGTCCAGGTCCAGTCCTGGTCCAGGTCCAGTCCCGGTCCAGTCCCGGTCCAGGTCCAGGTCCAGGTCCAGTCTGGGTCCAGTCCCGGTCCAGTCCAGGTCCAGTCCAGGTCCAGTCCTGGTCCAGTCCCGGTCCAGGTCTAGAGGGACTGCAGCTCTTGTTGTGTGGTGCTCTGACTCGCTGAAGTCCCGGTCTCGCTCCGGTCTGGTTCCGGCCCTGCTCCTGCTCCTGCTCCTTTCCCTGGTCCCGCCCCCTGTCCCGGTCCCGGGCGGGTCCTCCTCCGGACCCACCGGGGCAGGCTCTGGACCAGGGCCCGCCTGAACACGGAGCTGGAGAACACGTAGAGCAGGGGGTCCAGGGCCGAGTTGAGGAAGTTGAGCCCCAGGGACACGATGGTGAGCTGGGTGAAGGTGTAGAAGGCGGGACAGTCCCAGGGACTCAGGGACCCGATGATCCAGATCCCGGCCGTCGTGAGACTCGTGGGCAGGAAGCACACCAGGAACACGAGCACGATGAGCACGCACACCCGCATGGCCCCGCGCACCTTCTGCAACGGGACAGAGCGGGACAGAGAGGGTCAGAGTGGGAGGGACCGGGACAGAGCGGGAGAGACCGGGAGAGACCAGGTCAGACCGGGACAGACCGGGACAGAGCGGGTCAGAGCAGGTCAGAGCGGGTCAGAGCGGGACAGAGAGGGTCAGAGCGGGACAGAGCAGGACAGAGAGGGTCAGAGCGGGACAGAGAGGGTCAGAGCGGGACAGAGAGGGTCAGAGCGGGACAGAGAGGGTCAGAGCGGGACAGAGAGGGTCAGAGCGGGACAGAGAGGGTCAGAGAGGGTCAGAGCGGGACAGAGAGGGTCAGAGCGGGTCAGAGAGGGACAGAGCGGGTCAGAGCGGGACAGAGCGGGAGAGACCGGGACAGAGCGGGACAGAGAGGGTCAGAGCGGGAGAGAGAGGGTCAGAGCGGGAGAGACCAGGACAGACCAGGAGAGACCGGGACAGAGCGGGACAGAGCGGGTCAGAGAGGGTCAGAGCGGGACAGACGGGACAGAGCGGGAGAGACCGGGACAGAGCGGGACAGAGAGGGACAGAGCAGCGGGAGAGACCGGGACAGAGCGGGTCAGAGCAGGACAGAGCGGGTCAGAGCGGGACAGAGCGGGACAGAGCAGGACAGAGCGGGTCAGAGCGGGACAGAGCAGGACAGACGGGACAGAGCGGGAGAGACCGGGACAGAGAGGGACAGAGCAGCGGGAGAGACCGGGACAGAGCGGGTCAGAGCAGGACAGAGCGGGTCAGAGCAGGACAGAGCGGGTCAGAGCGGGACAGAGCGGGACAGAGAGGGTCAGAGCGGGACAGAGCGGGACAGAGAGGGTCAGAGCGGGTCAGAGCGGGAGGGACCGGGACAGAGCGGGACAGAGAGGGTCAGACGGGACAGAGAGGGACAGAGAGGGTCAGAGCGGGACAGAGCGAGAGAGACCGGGACAGAGCGGGTCAGACGGGTCAGAGCGGGTCAGAGAGGGAGAGACCGGGACAGAGCGGGACAGAGAGGGTCAGTGAGGGTCAGACGGGACAGAGAGGGTCAGAGAGGGTCAGACGGGACAGAGAGGGTCAGAGCGGGAGGGACTGGGACAGAGAGGGTCAGTGAGGGTCAGACGGGACAGAGAGGGTCAGAGAGGGTCAGACGGGACAGAGCGGGACAGAGCGGGACAGAGCGGGACAGAGAGGGTCAGACGGGACAGAGCGGGTCAGAGCGGGTCAGAGCGGGACAGAGCGGGACAGAGCGGGACAGAGCGGGACAGAGAGGGTCAGACGGGACAAGAAGCGGGTCAGAAGCGGGTCAAGCCAGGTCAAGCGGGACAGAGAAGGTCAAGCGGGACAGAGTGGGACAAGCGGAGACAGAGACCGGGACAGAAAGCGGGACAGAAGAGGTCAAGCGGGTCAAGCGGGACAAGCGGGACAAGAGTGGGACAAGCGGGTCAGAAGCGGGTCAAGCGGGACAAGCGGGTCAGAAGCGGGACAAGTGGGTCAAGCGGGTCAAGCGGGAGGACCGGGACAGAGCGGGACAGAGCGGGTCAGAGTGGGACAGAGCGGGTCAGAGCGGGACAGAGCGGGACAGAGCGGGTCAGACGGGACAGAGCGGGTCAGAGCGGGTCAGAGCGGGACAGAGCGGGTCAGACGGGACAGAGCGGGTCAGAGCGGGACAGAGCGGGTCAGAGCGGGACAGAGCGGGTCAGAGCGGGACAGAGCGGGTCAGAGCGGGTCAGAGCGGGACAGAGCGGGACAGAGCGGGACAGAGCGAGAGAGACCGGGACAGAGCGGGACAGAGCGGGTCAGACGGGACAGAGCGGGTCAGAGCGGGACAGAGCGGGACAGAGCGGGACAGAGCGGGTCAGAGCGGGTCAGACGGGACAGAGCGGGTCAGAGCGGGTCAGACGGGACAGAGCGGGTCAGAGCGGGAGGGACCGGGACAGAGCGGGTCAGAGCGGGTCAGAGCGGCCGGGACAGAGCGGGACAGAGCGGGAGGGACCGGGACAGAGCGGGAGGGACCGGGACAGAGCGGGACAGAGCGGGACAGAGCGGGTCAGAGCGGGACAGAGCGGGTCAGACGGGACAGAGCGGGACAGAGCGGGTCAGAGCGGGACAGAGAGGGTCAGACGGGACAGAGCGGGTCAGAGAGAGACCGGGACAGAGCGAGAGACCGGGACAGAGCGGGACAGAGTGGGACAGAGCGGGTCAGAGCGGGACAGAGCGGGTCAGAGCGGGACAGAGTGGGTCAGAGCGGGAGGGACCGGGACAGAGCGGGACAGAGTGGGTCAGAGCGGGACAGAGCGGGACAGACGGGACAGAGTGGGTCAGAGCGGGAGGGACCGGGACAGAGCGGGACAGAGCGGGTCAGAGTGGGACAGAGCGGGTCAGAGCGGGTCAGACGGGACAGAGTGGGTCAGAGCGGGAGGGACCGGGACAGAGCGGGACAGAGCGGGTCAGAGTGGGACAGAGCGGGTCAGAGCGGGTCAGACGGGACAGAGCGGGTCAGAGCGGGAGGGACCGGGACAGAGCGGGTCAGAGCGGGTCAGACGGGACAGAGCGGGAGAGAGAGACCGGGACAGAGCGAGAGACCGGGACAGAGCGGGTCAGAGCGGGTCAGACGGGACAGAGCGGGTCAGAGCGGGACAGAGCGGGACAGAGAGGGTCAGAGAGGAAGAGACCAGGACAGAGCGGGACAGACCGGGAGAGAGCGGGTCAGAGCGGGACAGAGCGGGTCAGAGCGGGTCAGAGCGGGACAGAGCGGGTCAGAGCGGGACAGAGCGGGTCAGAGCGGGACAGAGCGGGTCAGAGCGGGACAGAGCGGGACAGAGCAGGTCAGAGCGAGAGAGACCGGGACAGAGCGGGACAGAGCGGGACAGAGCGGGTCAGACAGGACAGAGCGGGACAGAGCGGGACAGAGCGGGTCAGAGCGGGACAGAGCGAGACAGAGCAGGTCAGAGCGAGAGAGACCGGGACAGAGCGGGACAGAGCGGGACAGAGCGGGTCAGAGCGGGACAGACCGGGTTTAAACCTGGTTTAGACTTGGTTTAGTCCTGGTTTAGTCCCGGTTTCGGTCCAGACTAACCTTGGGGTCGCCCACAGTTCCTCGCGCTCGGAGGAACCTGGAGATCCGGACGCAGCAGAAGACCAGGATGGAGAACGGGAAGACGAACTCCAGGACGGTGATGATCCGGTGAGACGAGACCAGCGCCAGACGCAGACGGGACGTTTCACCGTACGACGTGAAGAAGAAGCACTGGGTCCGATTCTGCAGGACCTTCACGTGGTCCAGAGAGAGCATCGGGACCCGAGGAGCCACCACCAACGTCCAGACCAGACCAGAGAGGACCAGAGCGTGGACACGGGACAGTCGAGAGACACGGCTGTGAGGGTGGACCACCTGAGGAGACCAGACCATCAGACCAGACCAGACCAGACCAGAGAGGACCAGAGAGGACCAGAGACCAGACCAGACCAGAGAGGACCAGAGCGTGGACACGGGACAGTCGAGAGACACGGCTGTGAGGGTGGACCACCTGAGGAGACCAGACCATCAGACCAGACCAGACCAGACCAGAGAGGACCAGAGCGGACCAGACCAGACCATCAGACCAGATCAGACCATCAGACCAGACCATCAGACCAGATCAGACCATCAGACCAGACCATCAAACCAGACCAGACCAGAGAGGACCAGACCATCAGACCAGACCAGACCAGAGAGGACCAGAGCGTGGACACGGGACAGTCGAGAGACACGGCTGTGAGGGTGGACCACCTGAGGAGACCAGACCATCAGACCAGACCAGAGAGGACCAGACCAGACCAGAGACCAGACCAGACCATCAGACCAGAGAGGACCAGAGAGGACCAGACCATCAGACCAGACCAGACCAAAGAGGACCAGACCAGACCATCAGACCAGACCAGACCATCAGACCAGAGACCAGAGACCAGAGACCAGACCAGACCAGACCAGACCAGACCAGACCAGAGACCAGAGACCAGAGACCAGAGACCAGAGACCAGACCAGACCAGAGAGGACCAGAGCGTGGACACGGGACAGACGAGAGACACGGCTGTGAGGGTGGACCACCTGAGGAGACCAGACCATCAGACCAGACCAAAGAGGACCAGACCATCAGACCAGAGAGGACCAGACAAGACCAGACAAGACCAGACCATCAGACCAGACCATCAGACCAGAGAGGACCAGAGACCAGAGATCAGACCAGACCAGAGACCAGACCAGATCAGACCAGACCAGAGAGGACCAGACCAGACCATCAGACCAGACCAGAGACCAGGGACCAGAGACCAGACCAGACCAGACCATCAGACCAGACCAAAGAGGACCAGACCAGACCAGACCATCAGACCAGACCAGAGAGGACCAGACCAGACCAGACCAGACCATCAGACCAGACCAAAGAGGACCAGACCAGACCAGACCATCAGACCAGACCAGAGAGGACCAGACCAGACCAGACCATCAGACCAGACCAGAGACCAGGGACCAGAGACCAGACCAGACCAGACCAGACCAGACCAGACCAGAGACCAGACCAGACCAGAGACCAGACCAGACCAGACCAGACCAGACCAGACCAGACCAGAGACCAGACCAGAGAGGACCAGACCAGACCAGACCAGAGAGGACCAGACCAGACCAGAGACCAGACCAGAGAGGACCAGACCAGACCAGACCAGACCAGACCAGACCAGAGACCAGACCAGAGACCAGACCAGAGAGGACCAGACCAGACCAGACCAGACCAGACCAGACCAGACCAGAGACCAGACCAGACCAGACCATCAGACCAGACCAGAGACCAGACCAGACCAGAGAGGACCAGACCAGACCAGACCAGAGAGGACCAGACCAGACCAGACCAGAGAGGACCAGACCAGACCAGACCAGAGAGGACCAGACCAGACCAGACCAGAGACCAGACCAGACCAGACCATCAGACCAGACCAGAGACCAGACCAGACCAGAGAGGACCAGACCAGACCAGACCAGAGAGGACCAGACCAGACCAGACCAGAGAGGACCAGACCAGACCAGAGACCAGACCAGAGAGGACCAGACCAGACCAGACCAGACCAGAGACCAGACCAGAGGACCAGACCAGACCAGACCAGAGACCAGACCAGACCAGACCAGAGACCAGACCAGACCAGACCAGAGACCAGACCAGACCAGACCAGACCAGACCAGACCAGACCAGAGGACCAGACCAGACCAGAGACCAGACCAGACCATCAGACCAGACCAAACCATCAGACCAGAGACCAGACCAGACCAGAGAGAGACCAGAGACCAGAGACCAGACTAGACCAGACCAGAGAGAACCAGACCAGACCAGAGACCAGACCAGAGAGGACCAGACCAGACCAGACCAGAGACCAGAGAGGACCAGACCAGACCAGACCAGAGAGGACCAGACCAGACCAGACCAGACCAGACACCAGACCAGACCAGACCAAACCAGAGACCAGACCAGAGACCAGAGACCAGACCAGACCAGAGACCAGACCAGAGACCAGACCAGAGACCAGACCAGAGACCAGACCAGAGACCAGACCGAGGATTTCTCGGCGATTTGAAAATCTGCGACTGTTAGTCCTTTTTTTGAAAAAGCGCATGCGCAGGTTCCCCCTCCCTCCCTCCCCGTTTCTCCCGAGTGAACGCCTCCCAAACCTCGTGAATGAGCACCAGCAGCACTGCTCCATGTGCATTTGTTTACAAGACGATTGGTGTCGCTTTCTCACGACACCCTCCGCCAAGAAGATTTAATAATACACTCCACATACAATAAGCTAAAAAAAAGAGTCAGATAAACAGTTACCTGTCCAGCAGAAACTTTGCAGGAGGCATCAGCTGAAGCCTGTTTTGCGCTTTCAACGCTCGCCAGCGCGTAAACCATTCCCCCAGAATAACACGCCTTTTGTTTATTTCCTCTGCAGACTTTCGTCTCTTCTGTGAAAGCTCACAAACAGTCTTTCTCTTTCGTCCCTCAGCCATTTCGGTTCTTCGCGGATGAAAGTTTAGACCTACAATGACGGAACTCGCCGCTAACCTCCTGCTCCATAAACACACTAGCATATCAACCAAGCATGCGCGGCCAGGGGAGCGAGCGTTTCCCCTGGACGAGCCTGTGGGCGGGCACTAGCACCACAGAATGATTGACACCTGAGCGGACCAGTTATTTGTGCTACCCACCAGGAAATGAGATTCTGATTTGTTGCCCGAAATCCTCCATTCCACCTTTAAGTGACGACATGTAAATGAAGTGGTGACTTTTTTCGGTCACATGTTTTTTTCAAACCGAGGCAGAGCTGGATTTGACACGCCCCTTTCACTCAAAAAGCTTCGACGCCTCAGACCTGGCCCTGTCCCGTCGGTCTGCCCCGGGGCAGCTGTGGCTGCAGTGAAGACTGTGTGGTGTAGTTACCTTGAGGTACCTGTAGGTGGCGACCACAGTCATGAGGGCGATGCTGGCCGAGCGGTTGGTGAACATGAGGAAGAGGTTTATCCTGCAGAGCCCGTCCCCGAAGATCCAGAAGGTCCTGATCAGAGCGTCGATCCTCAGAGGGAGACTCACCTGGACCACAGACCGGGTTTAGTCCTGGTTCAGTCCTGGTTCAGTCCTGGTTTAGACCTGGTTTAGTCCTGGTTTAGTCCTGGTTTAGTCCTGGTCTAGTCCTGGTTTAGACCTGGTTTAGCCCTGGTTTAGTCCTGGTTTAGTCCTGGTTTAGTCCTGGTCTAGTCCTGGTTTAGCCCTGGTTTAGTCCTGGTCTAGTCCTGGTTTAGTCCTGGTCTAGTCCTGGTCTAGTCCTGGTCTAGTCCTGGTTTAGACCTGGTTTAGACCTGGTTTAGTCCTGGTCTAGTCCTCACCAGGGCCATGAAGTCTGCGATGATGAGGTTGAAGAGGAAGATGGAGTTGGGGTTCCAGGTCTTGATCCTGAAGCAGAAGATCCAAAGAGCCACAGCGTTTCCCACCAGCCCCAGGACCACGTCCAGGGCCAGGACCGGGGGCAGGACCTGGGCCTCCAGCTGGACCCCCACGGGAGGGCATCCGGTCTGATTCGACATGACGCCTGACAAGGAACAGGAGAGGGGAACAGACCTGGTTTAGACCTGGTTTAGTCCTGGTTTAGTCCTGGTTTAGTCCTAGTTCAGTCCTGGTTTAGACCTGGTTTAGTCCTGGTTCAGTCCTGGTTTAGTCCTGGTTTAGACCTGGTTTAGTCCTGGTTTAGATCTTCTGTGGTTTAGTTCCGATTGAGTCTAGATTTGTTAAAAGTTTCTATTTCAGGAGACGATTTCCTCAAATAAAGTTCAAACCAAAGACAGTTTGTGGTTTTTATCGTTTGTTACAAAAGTTTAGAAAGTTTGTCAGAATCATTTCCTCTTTTTAACTTCTGCTTCAACAACGACCTCAGCAAGAAACATCCACCGGGATCACTGTGTTATAGGCTTTATTAGTCCTGGTCTAGTCCTGGTCTAGTCCTGGTCTAGTCCTGGTTTAGCCCTGGTTTAGTCCTGGTCTAGTCCTGGTTTAGTCTTGGTTTAGTCCTGGTTTAGTCCTGGTCTAGTCCTGGTTTAGTCCTGGTTTAGACCTGGTCTAGTCCTGGTCTAGTCCTGGTCTAGACCTGGTTTAGTCCTGGTTTAGCCCTGGTTTAGTCCTGGTTTAGTCCTGGTTTAGTCCTGGTTTAGTCCTGGTTTAGTCCTGGTTTAGTCCTGGTTTAGAGCTGGTTTAGACCTGGTTCAGTCCTGGTTTAGTCCTGGTTTAGACCTGGTTTAGTCCTGGTTTAGACCTGGTTTAGACCTGGTTTAGTCCTGGTTCAGTCCTGGTTTAGTCCTGGTTCAGACCTGCTCTAGTCCTGGTCTAGTCCTGGTCTAGTCCTGGTTTAGTCCTGGTTTAGACCTGGTCTAGTTCTTACCTGGTCTGTAGTTTGTATTTAAGGCTAAAGGGGTGACTTTCGTTCAGGTCTGGTTTAGTCCTGGTTTAGTTCTTAGTCTTAGTTCTTCTTTTAGACCTGGTTTAATCCTGGTCCTGGTCCGGTCCTGGTCTGGTCCTGGTCTGGTCCTGGTCTGGTCCTGGTCCCGTCCTGGTCTGGTCCTGGTCTGGTCCTGGTCTGGGTTTGTATTTGAGGCTAAAGGGGCGACTTGTTCAGAGGAAGTTTCTTCATTTCTGTTTTTCTGAAACGTTTGACGTCATGAAACTTTCTGTTTTTACAAAATCAAGTCCAACACATTTTCAATGTTTGGTTTTAGTTTATTTTATTTAAATCTTTAAATGTTTTTACACCAAACACCTGCACTTTTCATATTTTGTGATTTTCTGAATAAAACAATGAAATAAACCGTGGTCTTTGTGAAGTGAGACGCCGCCCCCTGGTGGAGCATGCGCAGAACAACATTCACAAACAGACTTTACGGATCAATAATATTTGACACGAGCAGCAGAAGAAGAAGAAATGTTCAACAAATCAAGATTTATGTTTGAATAAAAGAGAAACATTTGTGATTTTAAAAAAAGATAATTCAGTCCAATGTGATCCAAAGTACAAACTCTTTTCTGTTTTTGCCATTTTTAGTTGCGTTTTTGTCGCTTAAAGTCACACTTTTGTTGTGTTCTTGTCACTTTTTGTCATGTTTACGTCGCATTTAGTCACTTTGGTCACTTTTAATCTTATTTTAATTGTTTTTTTGCTATATTTATGTTACTTTTAGTCACTTTTGTTGCTTCTAGTCACATTTCTGTCGCGTTTAGTTGTGTTTTTGTTGCTTTTTGTTGTGTTCTTGTCACTTTTTTGTCATATTTATGTCACTTATAGTCAATTTTGTCGCTTTTAGTTGTGTTTTTGTTACTTTTAGTCACTTTGGTCGCTTTTAGTCTAATTTTTGCACTTGTAGTCACGTTTTTGTCACTATAAGTTGCGTTTTTGTCGTGTTAGTGTTTTAGTCGCATTGTTGTTGTTAGTCATGTTTTTGTCGCTTTTGGTTCTGTTTTTGCCATTTTTAGTTGCGTTTTTGTCACTTAAAGTAACACTTTTGTTATTTTTTGTTGTGTTCTTGTCACTTTTTGTCATGTTTATGTCGCTTTTAGTCAATTTCGTCGCTTTTAGATGTTTTTGTTATTTTCAGTCACATTTTTGTCACTTTTAGTCACATTTTTGTTGATTTATTGCAATATTTTTGTCACTATTCGTCACTTTTGCTGCTTCTAGTCACATTTCTGTCGCGTTTAGTTGCTTTTTTGTCGTTTTTAGTTGTGTTTTTGTTACTTTTAGTCACATTTTGTTCTTTTTTTGTTGTATTTTTTGTCGCTTTTAGTCACTTTGGTCGCTTTTAGTCTAATTTTTGCACTCTAATTTAGTCACGTTTTTGTCACTTTAAGTTGCGTTTTTGTCGTGTTAGTGTTTTTAGTTGCGTTTTTGTCACTTAAAGTAACATTTTTGTTATTTTTTGTTGTGTTCTTGTCACTTTTTTGTCATATTTATGTCACTTTAAGTCAATTTCGTCGCTTTAAGTTGTGTTTTTGTTACTTTTAGTCACATTTTTGTTCTTTTTTTGTTGTATTTTTGTCGCTTTTTGTCACTTTGGTCATTTTTAGTGAAATCCTTGTTGAGTCCAGATTGTACAGTTTGTGACAAAAATCCAAAAACAACAGAGAAATCTATGGATGAAGTGGATTCAATGGAAGAATCAAACACCAGGAGCAGGTTGGACACGTTTGTTGTTTGGTTTGAGAGAAAAAAGACAGAAAATAAATAAATAAAACCAAAAACGTCCTGAAAAGTCTGAAAAAGCGTCGTAAAAACATAAATAACTCCAAAAGCGTCCGTTAAATCTTCACCGGACGTTGGACTAATTAAGACGTGGCTCATTATCGTAATTGCGTCCGACGATGACGTCTTCCCTCCGGACCCACGTGGTGTTTACGGCGGTCACGTGACTGTCAGCTGGGCTCGTGCAGTGGATGATTCAGCAGCAGCTCGCGGCCCGCGGACACGCCACAGAACCGGGCACGAAACCGGGCTAAACCGGGCCACACGGGGCCGCACCGGGGCAGGTACCGGGCCCACCGGGAGTGCGCACGCGCGGCTCACCCCTCTGCCTCGCGGGGACCGGCAGAACACCCGCCAAACACCGGGTTTTTGGCGTCAAACCGGAGAGAAACCGCAGCGCGAGCCGGAAAAGGCCGAGGGTTGCCGAAGTGTCCCGAGCGCGCTCCCGTCACGTTTACGAACATTTGCGCTGGGTTTTTACGCATTTTAACGCACCGGAATGACATCTGAACAGCGCAAAGACCCGGAGTCACGTTTGGAGTCGATTGTTGTCAAGAAATAGTTCAGAAAATGGACGAAAACCGAAGCATTTCCGCGTTTTGTGCCGGAGGCTGCAGCCGCTGGTGAGTTTTTAACGATCTGGAGCTAAAAACACCACAAAGACACGAAAATCCACCGAAATTCTCCAACATTCACCGACATTCACCGACATTCACCGAGTGCAACGGTTATAATCAATGCACGAGCGCACATTCACTCACAAACACCAGATTTAACTCTAAACCCGTGTGTTTTCGGTGCATTTCGTGCATTTTCCGTAAAGATGCTTCGTTCCTGACGGAGGTCGCGGCACAAACGCGGCTTTTATTCTCTCTTATTCTGGATTTATGTGTTTTATTTGAATCCCGACGTGAATTTAAAGTCCACAGCTGCAAATGCCTCCGCTCGAGTTTCACTGATGTTTTATTGATGTGGAATTGAACCGTTTTGTGTCTCACGTCGTTGGAAAAATCAGAATTCTCCTGTGGTTTGAGAAACACGCGATTTTGTTCATTAAAAGTGAAGTAAAAGCGCAGATCCGGCTCCGAATGATCCAGAAATGAACTTCAACCAATGCAATTGAATGAAAACAACCGCTTTTATCCGTAAAACATGTCATAAAGTCATTAATAATTTATTTTTATGGATAATTTTGTGTTTAAACCAGCATTATAGCTGTATTTTATCACTGGGAATAGGATAATCGTGATGAAAAAATTTAATTGTGGAAAAAAAAAGCAGCAATTGAAAAAATATTGAAAAAATATATATAATTGTGAACATTTTAGAAGCAAAAATGAGTCTTTTATCAAGTTACACTCAAAAAATAAGTATATAATAAACATAAAGTGCCTTTTTATTTGTCTGAATGTTGAATAACAGTTGTTTTTTATTCAGAAAGTTTAATGAAGTCGTGACAGTTTGAATAAAAGTAACAAAAGAGAGGGTTTTTCAGTTTATAATTGAAAGTTTTTAGACGGTTTTCTTATTTTATGGTTCTGGTTAAATGTTCAGGACATTCCACAAACTTTACTTTAACTTTACTTTAACTTTAAAGCGTTTTATTGAACAGATTGTTGTTGAACTGAAGCGTCTCGTCCTTTTCTTTATCTTTGGAGTCGTTTTTATTGATGTTTTTCTGTTTTACCTGAAAGTCTCACAGAAATAACTCATCGATGCGTCTGTTCTGTCTGAGTTTGACGTCTGGAGATGATTTCTGTTGAGACTTTTAAACACATTTTGAACCAAACAAAGATGAGACTGAAGCTTCTAGAGACAATATTTAGGAATAAAGTGTTTTATTGATGAAAATAACAACGTTTTCTTTAATAAAGTCTCTGTGTTTGTGAGAAAAGCCTCTGGTGTGAGTTCAGACTCTGTTTATTCCACACAAACATCTCCTTCGTCTCGTCGTCGACCGTTTTGAAGAACTTAATGGTTAAATCTTTCAAATAACTGACTTCCGTTGATGTTTCTGCTGTTTGTGGTTCGTTCTGTCACAAAGAGCAGAAAACAAACCCTTTTCCTCTAAAACTGGGACAAACCGCCGTCTGTAGTTTTTCTGTGAAACGTTTGATTCTGAAACTCAAGAGTTTTTGTGCCACGTCCAGCGTTTCCCTGGAAACGAACCCGACTGAGAGACCGGGTTAGACCGGGGTTAGACCGGGTTTAGACTGGGTTTAGTCCGGGTCTAGACCGGGTTTAGACCTGGGTTAGACCGGTGTTAGACCTAGTTTAGTCCTGGTTTAGTCCTGGTTTAGACCTGGTTCAGACCTGGTTTAGACCGGGTTTAGACCGGGTTTAGTCCTGGTTTAGACCCGGTTTAGTCCTGGTTTAGTCCTGGTTTAGTGCTGGTTTAGTCCTGGTTCAGTCCTGGTTCAGTCCTGGTTTAGACCTGGTTTAGACCTGGTTTAGTCCTGGTTTAGTCCTGGTTCAGTCCTGGTTCAGTCCTGGTTTAGACCTTGTTTAGACCTGGTTTAGTCCTGGTTTAGTCCTGGTTCAGTCCTGGTTTAGACCTGGTTTGGTCCTGGTTTAGTCCTGGTTTAGTCCTGGTTTAGTCCTGGTTTAGTCCTGGTTTAGTCCTGGTTTAGTCCTGGTTTAGTCCTGGTTTAGTACTTTTTATAACAGTTTCATTTTTAAATCAAAATGTTATTATTTTCATCAATAAAGCATTTTATTCATAAATATTTTCTCTGTTGAAGCTTCAGTCCCAGATTATCTTTTATTTCTCTTTTATTTCTCTTTTATTTCTCGTTTATTTCTCTTTTATTAATCATTTATTTGTTCACAAAGTGTTAAAGTTTGGTTAAGTTCGAGTTTGTTTCGTGGAAAACACATCGAGTCGTGGAAAAACACAACAATGTGACGTGAAACGCTCTGAAACTTTAATGTGTTTCTCTGAACAAATGTTTAAATATTCATGAGTGGGTGGAGTTTATGCAAATGAGCGCACACCTTTTATCAAACACATGCAAACGTATGCAAATGAGATCCAAAAACACCAGAACAGCACCAGGAAGAAAACCAGGTCTAAACCAGGACTAAACCAGGACTAAACCAGGACTGAACCAGGACTAAACCAGGACTAAACCAGGTCTAAACCAGGACTAAACCAGGACTAAACCAGGACTAAACCAGGACTAAACCAGGACTGAACCAGGACTAAACCAGGACTGAACCAGGACTAAACCAGGACTAAACCAGGACTAAACCAGGTCTAAACCAGGACTGAACCAGGTCTAAATGAGGACTAAACCGGGACTAAACCAGGACTAAACCAGGACTAAACCAGGTCTAAATGAGGACTAAACCGGGACTAAACCAGGACTAAACCAGGACTAAACCAGGTCTAAATGAGGACTAAACCGGGACTAAACCAGGTCTAAATGAGGACTAAACCAGGGCTAAACCGGGACTAAACCGGGACTAAACCGGGACTAAACCAGGACTAAACCAGGTCTAAACCAGGTCTAAACCAGGACTAGACCAGGACTGAACCAGGACTAAACCAGGACTGAACCAGGACTGAACCAGGACTAAACCAGGTCTAAACCGGGACTAAACCGGGACTGAACCAGGACTAAACCAGGACTGAACCAGGACTAAACCAGGTCTAAACCAGGTCTAAACCGGGACTGAACCGGGACTGAACCGGGACTGAACCGGGACTGAACCGGGACTGAACCGGGACTGAACCGGGACTGAACCGGGACTGAACCAGGACTGAACCAGGACTAAACCAGGACTAAACCAGGACTAAACCAGGTCTAAACCAGGTCTAAACCGGGTCTAAACCAGGACTAAACCAGGTCTAAAGCCTATCGAAGGGTAAATACTGTTTAGAGCGTTTAATTCTTCGAGAAGCAGGAAGTGCAGTGTTAGCATGCTATGCTAATGTTATATAAACCATGATTCCATTTGTTTTTGAGTAAATCCCTCACGTTCACAGTTTAAGGAGAAGGCGGAGCCAAAAAGAGCAGAGACCTGTTTATGCAAATGAGCTGCTCTTCTTCTTCTGTCTGAAGTGAACGAGGAGCTCAGGACCTGGAGCTCACTCACACTTTTACAGCTGGAGGAGCTCAGGACCTGCAGCTCACTCACACTTTGACTCTTTTACAGCTGGAGGAGCTCAGGACCTGGAGCTCACTCACACTTTTACAGCTGGAGGAGCTCAGGACCTGGAGCTCACTCACACTTTTACAGCTGGAGGAGCTCAGGACCTGGAGCTCACTCACACTTTGACTCTTTTACAGCTGGAGGAGCTCAGGACCTGGAGCTCACTCACACTTTGACTCTTTTACAGCTGGAGGAGCTCAGGACCTGGAGCTCACACTTTGACTCTTTTACAGCTGGAGGAGCTCAGGACCTGGAGCTCACTCACACTTTTACAGCTGGAGGAGCTCAGGACCTGGAGCTCACACTTTGACTCTTTTACAGCTGGAGGAGCTCAGGACCTGGAGCTCACACTTTGACTCTTTTACAGCTGGAGGAGCTCAGGACCTGGAGCTCACTCACACTTTGACTCTTTTACAGCTGGAGGAGCTCAGGACCTGGAGCTCACACTTTGACTCTTTTACAGCTGGAGGAGCTCAGGACCTGGAGCTCACACTTTGACTCTTTTACAGCTGGAGGAGCTCAGGACCTGGAGCTCACACTTTGACTCTTTTACAGCTGGAGGAGCTCAGGACCTGGAGCTCACTCACACTTTTACAGCTGGAGGAGCTCAGGACCTGGAGCTCACACTTTGACTCTTTTACAGCTGGAGGAGCTCAGGACCTGGAGCTCACTCACACTTTTACAGCTGGAGGAGCTCAGGACCTGGAGCTCACTCACACTTTTACAGCTGGAGGAGCTCAGGACCTGGAGCTCACACTTTGACTCTTTTACAGCTGGAGGAGCTCAGGACCTGGAGCTCACTCACACTTTACAGCTGGAGGAGCTCAGGACCTTGAGCTCACTCACACTTTGACTCTTTACAGCTGGAGGAGCTCAGGACCTGGAGCTCACACTTTGACTCTTTTACAGCTGGAGGAGCTCAGGACCTGGAGCTCACTCACACTTTTACATCTGGAGGAGCTCAGGACCTGCAGCTCACTCACACTTTGACTCTTTTACAGCTGGAGGAGCTCAGGACCTGCAGCTCACTCACACTTTGACTCTTTTACAGCTGGAGGAGCTCAGGACCTGGAGCTCACACACACTTTTACAGCTGGAGGAGCTCAGGACCTGGAGCTCACTCACACTTTGACTCTTTTACAGCTGGAGGAGCTCAGGACCTGCAGCTCACTCACACTTTTACAGCTGGAGGAGCTCAGGACCTGGAGCTCACTCACACTTTGACTCTTTTACAGCTGGAGGAGCTCAGGACCTGGAGCTCACTCACACTTTGACTCTTATACAGCTGGAGGAGCTCAGGACCTGGAGCTCACACTTTGACTCTTTTACAGCTGGAGGAGCTCAGGACCTGGAGCTCACTCACACTTTGACTCTTCTACAGCTGGAGGAGCTCAGGACCTGGAGCTCACACTTTGACTCTTTTACAGCTGGAGGAGCTCAGGACCTGGAGCTCACTCACACTTTGACTCTTTTGGAGGACTGAAGGAGCTCTGGTTTGTCCTTCAGACTTTGGCCTCTGGTTCACACGTGTTTTTATGGCTCTGATAACGACAGGATCGATAACAAACTGTGCAGCGCAATTAATCCAAACCTCATCGTGTTTGAACGACAAAGGTTGCAGTTCATGAAGGGCCAGACTCTCCAGATTTTTATAAGTTCCAGAAAAAACTGCTGAACCTGAGCTTTAGAGGCAAAAAATACAAAGAAAAGTGACACAATTATGACTAAAAGTGACTACAGTTTGGCTTAAAGGGACACAAAAGTGACTAAAATGTCACTAAAGCTGATTAAAAGTGACTAGCAATGACAAAAATGAGACTTAAAGTGACAAAAATGAACCAAAAAAGTGACTCGACTAAAAGTGGCGCCACATTGTCCCAGGGGCCCAGAGCTGGACCCTCTTCCAGTTTTTTTGTACTAGACGGGGCCCATGTGAGGCCTCTTGTCCCGGGCCCGAAATTTCTGTCAACGGCCCTGATTTTCAGTCCAATTAAAATAATAATCCAAATCCTCTGTACATTTTTATAACTAATATGTGACAAAATGAATACATTCAAACCTGGTTCTGTCCATTTTTCAGATTTAAACGTCACAAATGTGTGACATTTTGGCCGTTTTCACATAAAATCTCTTATTTCTATGAAAACATGACACGATGAGAGACTTGTAACATGTTTTTTCTTCCATTTATGAGACTGAACCACAGGAGGAGTTTAACATTGATATCTTTAAAGTTAAGATTTTTTCCTGTTTCACATTAAATGATTAAAATCTGATCCAAGCTCACGGCAAAGACACGGCCACAAAACCCCGCCTCCTGCGTTCCAAGCTGGCTCCGCCCACTGCGTTTCTACGAACACTTTTGTAAATCCAGAACAAACTTTATGTTTTATAAAAAGCAGCAGCCGAAGGGTTAAACCTGAGAGAAACCATAAAAGAGCCTCAAACGACACTGAGGCGCTCGACAGGACGACTGTGTCTGCTCCAGTGTACGAGTACTACTGATATACAAGTACTACAAGTACTACAAGTACTACAAGTACTACTGATACTGGGAATACTGCAGGTACTTCATCGACTACAGATACTTTTACTGCACTTCATGAAGTTTATCTGATCTGACAATGGTGAGTCTTTAACTTTACTGATTTAACAGGACTAAACCAGGACTAAACCAGGTCTAAACCAGGACTAAACCAGGACTAAACCAGGACTAAACCAGGACTAAACCAGGACTAAACCAGGACTAAACCAGGACTAACCAGGACTGAACCAGGACTGAACCAGGACTGAACCAGGACTGAACCAGGACTAAACCAGGACTAAACCAGGACTGAACCAGGACTGAACCAGGACTAAACCAGGTCTAAACCAGGTCTAAACCAGGACTGAACCAGGACTGAACCAGGACTGAACCAGGACTGAACCAGGACTGAACCAGGACTGAACCAGGACTGAACCAGGACTGAACCAAGACTAAACCAAGACTAAACCAGGACTAAACCAGGACTAAACCAGGACTAAACCAGGACTAAACCAGGACTAAACCAGGACTAAACCAGGTAAAAACCAGAACTAAATTTAAACTTGGTCTAAACTTTGACTAAACCAAGATTATTGGGTGGGACTGACCCGGGACTAAACTAAAACTATCAGGATGCAATACATGAGTCAAAACCAAGAAAGTGAAGAAGTACCAGGTCTAATCCAGGTCTAGACCTGGATTAGACCTGGCCTAGTCCCGGTCTAGTCCAGGTCTTGTTTGCAGACACTCTGAGCGTTTAGAGGAGAATCTTTGAATAATTGATGTTCAGAGCTTTGGGCCTGACACTGATCTGAGCCGAGGAGCGTTTGGTTTGGTTTGAACGAGTCCCAGAGGCTTTGACTTAGTTCAGGGTTTGTTTATCACACTTTGCTGTAAAAACGGTTTGGGAGAGACCGATATCCAGGGCCGATACCGATATTAGTGAGTGAGGAGGCCGATACCGATATGTGGAACCGATATTCATCTGCAGCAGAAGTGTGAGAAATGTCATAAAAATGTGGACCAGGTCTAAACCGGGTCCAAACCAGGTCTAAACCGGGTCTAAACCGGGTCCAAACCGGGTCCAAACCAGGTCCAAACCGGGTCTAAACCGGGTCCAAACCAGGTCTAAACCAGGTCTAAACCAGGTCTAAACCGGGTCCACACCGGGTCCACACCGGGTCCACACCGGGTCCACACCGGGTCCACACCGGGTCCACACCGGGTCCACACCGGGGCCACACCGGGTCCACACCGGGTCCACACCGGGGCCACCTCAGGGCCACCTCAGGTTAAGTGTTTCATAACTCTTCCTCTCGGCTCGTCCAGATGATGTTCACACCAGAATCACAAGTTCTGCCTCTGGTTTGAACAGAGCCGCGTTTGTGGAAAGAAGCGATAAAACGGCGTGTGACGAGCTACGGCGCCCCCTCAGGGATAATCTGAGGTCAGGATTAGAAACAGCAAACACGAGCGTCACATCAAAGAGCGCCGTGTCCTCTCGAGCTCAGGCGTTATAGAGTCATCAGCACGAGGAACGAGGCGCCACCTTTATCTGAGGCTAAAAACACAATCTGAGGCTAAAAACACCTTTATCTGAGGCTAAAAACACCTTTATCTGAGGCTAAAAACACAATCTGAGGCTAAAAACACAATCTGAGGCTAAAAACACAATCTGAGGCTAAAAACACAATCTGAGGCTAACAACACAATCTGAGGCTAAAAACACCTTTATCTGAGGCTAAAAACACAATCTGAGGCTAAAAACACATTTATCTGAGGCTAAAAACACCTTTATCTGAGGCTAAAAACACAGTCTGAGGCTAAAAACACCTTTATCTGAGGCTAAAAACACCTTTATCTGAGGCTAAAAACACAGTCTGAGGCTAAAAACACAGTCTGAGGCTAACAACACTATCTGAGGCTAAAAACACCTTTATCTGAGGCTAAAAACACCTTTATCTGAGGCTAAAAACACAATCTGAGGCTAACAACACAATCTGAGGCTAACAACACAATCTGAGGCTAACAACACAATCTGAGGCTAAAAACACCTTTATCTGAGGCTAAAAACACCTTTATCTGAGGCTAAAAACACCTTTATCTGAGGCTAAAAACACCTTTATCTGAGGCTAAAAACACAATCTGAGGCTAAAAACACAATCTGAGGCTAAAAACACAATCTGAGGCTAAAAACACACTTATGTAACTTTGAATTTGATATTTTATAAGAAATTGGAGCGGTTAAAACCAGGCCTAAACCAGGCCTAAACCAGGCCTAAACCAGGCCTAAACCAGGCCTAAACCAGGCCTAAACCAGGCCTAAACCAGGCCTAAACCAGGCCTAAACCAGGACTAACCCAGGACTAACCCAGGACTGAACCAGGACTGAACCAGGACTGAACCAGGACTGAACCAGGACTGAACCAGGACTGAACCAGGACTAACCCAGGACTAACCCAGGACTAACCCAGGACTAACCCAGGACTACTTCAAAGCTCCGTATAAAGATCGTTGGTGTTTGGTGTTTAAATGGTGCAGACAGGTGCAGACGGGTGTGGACAGGTGCAGATGGGTGTGGACAGGTGCGGGCAGGTGCAGACAGGTGCAGACAGGTGCAGACAGGTGCAGACAGGTGCAGACAGGTGTGGTTTGGGAGTGGTTCTTTATATTGTGTGTTAAACAGAAGGAAAATCAAAGTCTTGTCCTGGGTTTTTATTCTTTGATGGACTTTTGTTTGTGAAAGGAGCGGCTCATGCAGGAGGAAAGACCGGGACCGGACCGGGACCTGACCGGGACCTGACCGGGACCTGACCGGGACCGGACCTGACCGGGACCGGACCTGACCGGGACCTGACCGGGACCTGACCGGGACCTGACCGGGACTTGACCAGGACCTGACCGGGACCTGACCGGGACCGGACCTGACCGGGACCGGACCTGACCGGGACCTGACCGGGACCTGACCAGGACCTGACCAGGACCTGACCAGGACCAGACCAGGACCCAATTGCAGTGTTTTACTTTGACCCGGTGCAGTTTTTCCTTTGACCCGGTGAGATAAGCGTATGTATCTCGCTGTGGTTTGTGGAGGGAGTGTCTGCGGTCGGTTCATGCCTCGTGTTTGTTTTGGCGTCGGGTCAGACTGGTTTTCCCACACGCTTCATCCTCAGCTCTGAAAAGTGTCAGAACGATGTCAAATATGCACGAGTCACTCCAAACGTCAGAGCGAAAAAGAGAAAACCATAAAAAACACGGCCAAAAACTCTTACAAGTCGAGTAAGTCTAAACCTGACCGCGTGAAAAGTAATGTTCCGTGTAAATACAGCTGTAGTCGACTAAAGAAAGTCTTGGTCAGAATGTTGGTAAAATTGAATATCTGTTTTTTTTTTTGTGTTTTTTTGCATCATCTCGATAACAGTTTTTCCCTCTTGATCAGAATGTGCTGAAATGTGTTTCTAAATGTCTTCTTCGAATGTGAATGGATAAAATGAACCACAAAAGTGCAGAAATACAGTAACACTTTCTATTTTTACACTAAATGTTTTTGTCAGCTCATTTTTTCAGTTTAAGTTCTGGACGTTACACTCGATATTCTATTTTTGCAAATCTCCAAAACAACAATTACGATATTATCCATTTGTTGATGCCTTTGTGCCGATTAATCGACTAAAAATGGGGTGTGGTGCTGCAAACGCTCTCAAAATCATTTGAATCCCTACAATAAAAATGACCCTAGAGTGTTTTCATAAACGCAAACACATTAAACTGTCCTGATAAATCTTAAAAATCCAAATAAAATGATAAATAAACAAGAAAACGTTTGATCGACTCCATCGGACGATTAAACTAAACTACAGTTTTACAAATGACACTCACAGCTTTTATTTTCTCTTTTTTCTCCAGATTCTCTCCGCTGCGGCCTCCATGTTGAAGTGGGCGGGGCCTGATGACCGCCCCGCCTCCCGTCGCCATGCCGACCGCCGTCATGACGACCGCGCCGGTGTCTAGGCTGCCCAAGTTCACCGCCACCTCGTCGCGGCTCACGAAACCGGCGCTAACTCCCAAAAACTCCTCCAACGGCACGTCTGCCGCCGCTGCTATCGCTAACAACGCTAACGCTAACAACGCTAACGCCGACATGGGTCAAGCTGCCTCTGTAAACACTGGACAGTCCGTTAGCTCCACAGCTAGCCGCCTCAGTGTCGGATTCTACCATCACTCGGTAACAACCGCGGGAGTTAAATCCAGTTTGATCAACGCGAACGGCAAACCAAACGGCTTCATCCGCGCGCCGACCAACTTCTCCGCGAAATGGCGCAAGGAAAACGTGGAAGACGCGTCCGCCGACTTCGAATACAAGTCCGGGAAGAGCGCCGGCTGCAAGAAATCGCCGGGAAATTTCACGGGAAAGACGCGGCCGTTGAACCAGAACGCGGTGTCGAGCCCCAAAGTGATTCCAAAAGCGGGAAAAGTCGCCCAAAAAACGACGCTGAATTGTTTGGCGAAGAAGCCGGTGGGAAGTAGCCTGTCGAAATCGAGGAGCGTGTCGCCGCTGGAGGTGAAGAAACCGGTGGCGGCGAGGTCTCATTCTAGCGACAGCATCGGAGCGGCGCCGAACGGGAAGCTAACGGCGAGCGACAGGACCAGGTCGAGGAGCCTGACGCAGGTGCAGAGGCAGGCGTCGCCCACTGCCGCCACCGCTCCGGCCAAAAGCAGGGCGTACTCCACCAACCGAGCGGAGAGGAAGGCGGGAGGCGTGGCGGCGGCGGCGGCCATGTTGCCCGCGGCGATGGTGAAGAAGCCGCTGCTGCCGAGACAAAATGGAGGCTCGAATTTCAAAGTGAGAGCCGCGATTTTTAAAGAAGCCGGACCCATCCGAGTCCAGAGCGAACCCAAACGCCAGAGGAGGAACTCTGTGGAGACGCCGTCGGATAATAGTCCAGGTGAACCGGGACCAGGACTGGGACTGGACCGGACTGGACCAGGATGGGACAGGGACCGGGACTGGACCGGACTGGACTGACGACCGACTGGACTGGACCGACTGACTGGCCAGGACCGGACGACTGACTGGACTGGACCGACTGACCGACTGGACGGACGGACGGGACTGGACCGGGACGGGACTGGACTGGACTGGACTGGACTGGACTGGACCGGGACTGGACCGGGACTGGACCGGGTGGGGACTGGGACTGGACTGGACTGGGACTGGACTGGACCGGGATTGGACCGGAACTGGACCGGGACTGGACTGGACCTGAACTGGACTGGGATGGGACTGAGACATAAAACAGACTAAACCAACTCTAAAACTGTTCTAACCTGAAAGAACCAGTACAAAACCAGGACTAAAAGTGGACTAGACTAGAATAAACTTTATTGTCCTCGAGGGCAGTTTGTTTTGGACAAACTTGGGACCAGACCAAGACTAAACCAGGACTAAACATGGTCTGGACCAGCCTAAATCTGGATTAAACCTGGACTAAAGCAGGTCTAAATGTGGCTTAAATATTGGGACCCAGACTGGGACAAGACCAAGACTGGACATGGACTGCACCCGGACTAAACCAGAACTAAACCCGTGCTAAACCAGGACTAAACCCGGGCTAAACCAGGACTTAACCCGGGCTAAACCCGGGCTAAAGTCGGACTAAGACTGGACTAAGACTGGACTAAGACTGGGCTAAAGCAGGTCTAAACCAGGACTAAACCAGGACTAAACCAGGACTAAACCAGGACTAAACCAGGACTAAACCAGGTCTAAACCGGGTCTTAAACCGGGTCTAAACCAGGTCTAACCCGGGTCTCTCTCGGTCCAGGCAGCTCTCCGGAGGCCCCAGACTCCCGGGGCCCGTCGTCAGAGCGTGGATCCCAGAACGAGGTGTCGATGCTGGGGGAGACTCTGGAGGACATGTCCCTGTCGTCCACGTCGTCCCTGGAGCCTCAGGACACGAGTCAGGAGTACATGGACGACTTCGACAACCTGGGTACGTGCGCCGGATGCCCTCCCTGCTCTGCACCCCCAAACCATTTACATCACGATTTACCACCATCCTGGATTTGATCTGTTTCTGACCAAAGTGCACGCGCTTTTTAACAACTGGCACAAAATAATTGATTAAAAACAGAGTAATACGTTTTTTTTTTCACATAAAAGTGGTAAAAATGTTGTGTAAAAAGCTCACATTCGACCTTTCGTTTTCTGACGTTTCACACAAAGAAATGTCAAAATGATTCCTTTATGAGCTCCACCAGGCATTATTTTGCATTTTTGCTGCTGTTGTGCCATTTTTAGGATTATTATGTTATAATAAACATTTATACAACTCACAAACTTCACATTTTAGCAACATGTCATTAATAAAAGCATCTTGAATAAAAAAAAAAGGTAAAATGCCCAATAAATTACAAGAAAAACGAAAAAACATAGTGTATTCTGTCCATATTTTCCCCAAATGTTGGAATTCCAGTTTCAAAACTGTAAATGACTAAAAGCTAAATGTTTTTTTAAACCAGATAAAGTTATTTGAAGTCTTTGTCTGTTTTACTTCTACAGGTTTATAGAAGTGTTTTATGAATGAATAAAAAGGAGTAATGAATAAAAACAAAACTCTAAAATGGAAAATTGTTTTTGCAGAAACGGAATCATTTATTCATTAAAATAAGAACTTTTTTGTTTTGTTTTGGTGAAGTGAAAATACATTTTTGAAGTTCTCAAATCAATAAACCTTCGTCCTTTTTACTTTTGACTCAGTGCAGTAAAACAACGTTAAAGAGATAAAAACAAAGCTAGAGCAGAACTGGACGTGCTTTTGTTGTTCTGTAGATTTGTTTTTTTTGTCGTCTCTTTAAAGAACACATTCACTGACTGTTTTAGTCCTGTTCTAACAACGTTCTTCATCAAAAACTCACTGGAGTTACATTCAGCTTCATTCTCGCTGTTTTGATGAACGTTTGTTAGAAAATACTCTCCCTCCGAGCGTCAAACACACTTCCTGCTGAACTCCTTCTGTCCGGGACGTATTTTCAGACTCACACGTCATTTATCAGAGAATAATCTGCTGTTTTTAGTCCTTAAATCATCTCTAAAATGATCATTTCTGCCTCTGAACTCGATCACTGCTGCTCAAATCCTCACAGTGACGTCTGTTCAGCGCTAACTTCACTCGATTGTATGTAGCTCTGGCACCACCTGCTGGATGCACTCTGTCATTTCATAGTGACTGATCACACAGGGCAGAGAATGAAGAAGAAACTGTTTTTTTTAAACATGAGGTGTAAATTAACGGCCCAAGAGGCTCAAGAGCAGGTTTAAAGGATAATAACAATACGAAAAATGCAGAATGTTTCCCAAAGCAATAAACATTTGTCATTTTATCAAAAGTTAATCGTGAAATGAACAAAAGAGACACAAATATTTAAATAAGTTACAAAACTAAAACTAACATTAAATTGTCATTGTTTACAGTGGATTTTCTGTCTCACATTTTTATTTTTTTGTGTGAAACGACAGAAAACAGAAGGTGGTCATGAATTTGAGCTTTTTTGACATAATTCAGTCACTTTTATGTGAAATAATAATAATAATAATTCTGTGTTTAACGGTTTATTCCGGTGTTTTTGATGTTCTTCTTCTGGTTCGTTTTGAAGGGAACGGCGGTGGGATGCTGCTGACCTCCTGCGCTCACCACGACGACGAGGACTCCGGTCTGGACCGCTCCCGTTTCCACGACGACGACGACGAGAGGATGGTCGTCAACGGCGTCTCCGCGGCGACGGACCTGTGTTTCCTGGACGACGGGCTGGACTGGAACCACATCCGACTCACGGGAGGTCAGCGCCGTGAACCGGCCCGTTAGGGCGCGGGGTGGGCCGCGCAGAGTGGGCCAGATGATTTGATGGTTTAGTCCGGGTTTAGTCCCGCTTTAGCCCAGTTTAGCCCTTTTTTAGCCCTGTTTTAGCCCTCTGTAGCCCTGTTTAGGCCTGTTTAATCCTGTTTAGCCCTTGTTTAGCCGTCTTTAGCCCTGTTTTAGCCCAGTTTAGCCTTGTTCAGTCCTCTTTAGCCCTCTTTAGCCCTGTGTAGCCCTCTTTAGCCCTCTTTATCCCTCTTTAGCCCTGTTAGACCCTCTTTAGCCCTGTTAGACCCTCTTTAGCCCTGTGTAGCCCTCTTTAGCCCTGGTTAGCCCTCTTTAGCCCTGTATAGCCTTCTTTAGCACTCTTTAGCCCTCTTTAGCCCTCTTTATCCCTCTTTAGCCCTGTTAGACGCTCTTTATCCCTCTTTAGCCCTCTTTAGCCCTGTTAGACCCTCTTTAACCCTGTATAGCCCTCTTTAGCCCTGTGTAGCCCTCTTTAGCCCTCTTTATCCCTCTTTAGCCCTCTTTAGCCCTCTTTAGCCCTCTTTAGCCCTCTTTAGCCCTCTTTATCCCTCTTTATCCCTCTTTAGCCCTCTTTAGCCCTGTTTATCCCTGTTTATCCCTCTTTAGCCCCGTATAGCCTGCTTGTGTCTGACAGGTGTGGTTTGTCCTCAGACAGGGACCACGCCCTCAGGAGACTGTCCCGGAGGAGAAGGTCCAGCCAACTGGAATATCAGAGCCAGGTGAGAGGCCACGCCCCTCTGTCTGTCCCTCTGTGTCTGTCCCTCTGACTCTTTTGTCTCTCGTCCCTCTGTGTCTGTCCCTCTGTGTCTGTCCCTCTGACTCTTTTGTCTCTCGTCCCTCTGACTCTTTTGTCTCTCGTCCCTCTGACTCTTTTGTCTCTCGTCCCTCTGACTCTTTTGTCTCTCGTCCCTCTGACTCTTGTCTCTCGTCCCTCTGACTCTTGTCTCTCGTCCCTCTGACTCTTTTGTCTCTCGTCCCTCTGACTCTTTTGTCTCTCGTCCCTCTGACTCTTGTCTCTCGTCCCTCTGACTCGTTTGTCTCTCGTCCCTCTGACTCTTTGTCTCTCGTCCCTCTGACTCTATTGTCTCTCGTCCCTCTGACTCTTTTGTCTCTCGTCCCTCTGACTCTTTTGTCTCTCGTCCCTCTGACTCTTTTGTCTCTCGTCCCTCTGACTCTTTTGTCTCTCGTCCCTCTGACTCTTTTGTCTCTCGTCCCTCTGACTCTTTTGTCTCTCGTCCCTCTGACTCTTTTGTCTTTTGTCCCTCTGTGTCTGTCCCTCTGACTCTTTTGTCTCTCGTCCCTCTGACTCTTTTGTCTCTCGTCCCTCTGACTCTTTTGTCTTTTGTCCCTCTGTGTCTGTCCCTCTGACTCTTTTGTCTCTCGTCCCTCTGACTCTTTTGTCTCTCGTCCCTCTGTCTGTCCCTCTGACTCTTTTGTCTCTTGTCCCTCTGACTCTTTTGTCTCTCGTCCCTCTGTCTGTCCCTCTGACTCTTTTGTCTCTCGTCCCTCTGTCTGTCCCTCTGACTCTTTTGTCTCTCGTCCCTCTGACTCTTTTGTCTCTCGTCCCTCTGACTCTTTTGTCTCTCGTCCCTCTGACTCTTTTGTCTCTCGTCCCTCTGACTCTTTTGTCTCTCGTCCCTCTGACTCTTTTGTCTCTCGTCCCTCTGTCTGTCCCTCTGACTCTTTTGTCTCTCGTCCCTCTGACTCTTTTGTCTCTCGTCCCTCTGTCTGTCCCTCTGACTCTTTTGTCTCTCGTCCCTCGGTGTCTGTCCCTCTGACTCTTTTGTCTCTCGTCCCTCTGACTCTTTTGTCTCTCGTCCCTCTGACTCTTTTGTCTCTCGTCCCTCTGTCTGTCCCTCTGACTCTTTTGTCTCTCGTCCCTCTGACTCTTTTGTCTCTCGTCCCTCTGACTCTTTTGTCTCTCGTCCCTCTGTCTGTCCCTCTGACTCTTTTGTCTCTCGTCCCTCTGACTCTTTTGTCTCTCGTCCCTCTCACTCTTTTGTCTCTCGTCCCTCTCACTCTTTTGTCTCTCGTCCCTCTGACTCTTTTGTCTCTCGTCCCTCTGACTCTCTTGTCTCTCGTCCCTCTGACTCTTTTGTCCCTCTGACTCTTTTGTCTCTCGTCCCTCGGTGTCTGTCCCTCTGACTCTTTTGTCTCTCGTCCCTCTGACTCTTTTGTCTCTCGTCCCTCTGACTCTTTTGTCTCTCGTCCCTCTGTCTGTCCCTCTGACTCTTTTGTCTCTCGTCCCTCTGACTCTTTTGTCTCTCGTCCCTCTCACTCTTTTGTCTCTCGTCCCTCTGACTCTTTTGTCTCTCGTCCCTCTGACTCTTTTGTCTCTCGTCCCTCTGACTCTCTTGTCTCTCGTCCCTCTGACTCTTTTGTCCCTCTGACTCTCTTGTCTCTCGTCCCTCTGACTCTTTTGTCCCTCTCACTCTTTTGTCTCTCGTCCCTCTGACTCTTTTGTCTCTCGTCCCTCTGACTCTTTTGTCGACAAATCAAGTTAGAAATCTGGGGGTAATAATGGACTCAGACCTGAACTTTAACAGCCACATCAAATCAATAACATCAACAGCCTTTTACCACCTAAAGAACATTGCCAAAATTAAAGGTATAGTGTCTAAACCAGACTTGGAGAGACTTATCCTGCATTTGTCTCCAGTAGGTTAGACTACTGCAACGGCCTGTTCACTGGCCTCTCCAAACGAGCTGTAAAACAGCTGCAGTACATCCAGAATGCTGCTGCTCGGGTCCTGACAAGAACCAGGAAGTACGATCACATTAGCTCTGTGCTCAGGTCTCTGCACTGCCCCCTGTGGCTCAGAGAATTGACTTTAAAGCAGCTCTGACTGTGTTCAAGTCTCTCCACGGCCAAGCACCAAAGTACATCTCTGACATGTTAGTGCCATATGAACCATCTCGTACTCTGAGGACCTCAGGGACCGGCCTCCTGCAGGTGCCTAGAGTCAGGACTAAACATGGACCGGCCTCCTGCAGGTGCCAGAGTCAGGACTAAACATGGGGAATCAGCATTTCAGTTTTTTGCAGCTAAAATCTGGAACAGTCTCCCTGAAGATGTGAGACAGGCCTCCACTCTGACAATGTTTAAATCCAGGCTAAAACAGTTCTCTTTAGACGTGCATACGACTGAAAGCTCTATCTGCACTCTTCTCTTTTAAAGCACTTTATTTTAAAATGATTTTAAAATGATTCTGTGTGTCTTTTTGTGTTTTGTGATTTTAATGCAACTTTTCCTGTTTATGTAAAGCACTTTGAATTGCCCTGTGTACGAATTGTGCTCTACAGATAAACTTGCCTTGCCTTGTCTCTCGTCCCTCTGACTCTTTTGTCTCCCGTCCCTCTGTGTCTGTCCCTCTGACTCTTTTGTCTCTCGTCCCTCTGACTCTTTTGTCTTTTGTCCCTCTGTCTGTCCCTCTGACTCTTTTGTCTCTCGTCCCTCTGACTCTTTTGTCTCTCGTCCCTCTGTGTCTGTCCCTCTGACTCTTTTGTCTCTCGTCCCTCTGACTCTTTTGTCTCTCGTCCCTCTGACTCTTTTTTCTCTCGTCCCTCTGTCTGTCCCTCTGACTCTTTTGTCTCTCGTCCCTCTGACTCTTTTGTCTCTCGTCCCTCTGACTCTTGTCTCTCGTCCCTCTGACTCTTTTGTCTCTCGTCCCTCTGACTCTTTTGTCTTTTGTCCCTCTGTCTGTCCCTCTGACTCTTTTGTCTCTCGTCCCTCTGACTCTTTTGTCTCTTGTCCCTCTGTCTGTCCCTCTGACTCTTTTGTCTCTCGTCCCTCTGACTTATTTGTCTCTCGTCCCTCTGACTCTTTTGTCTTTTGTCCCTCGGTGTCTGTCCCTCTGACTCTTTTGTCTCTCGTCCCTCTGACTCTTTTGTCTCTCGTCCCTCTGACTCTTTAGTCTCTCGTCCCTCTGTCTGTCCCTCTGACTCTTTTGTCTCTCGTCCCTCTGACTCTTTTGTCTCTCGTCCCTCTCACTCTTTTGTCTCTCGTCCCTCTCACTCTTTTGTCTCTCGTCCCTCTGACTCTCTTGTCTCTCGTCCCTCTGACTCTTTTGTCTCTCGTCCCTCTGACTCTTTTGTCTCTCGTCCCTCTGACTCTTTTGTCTCTCGTCCCTCTGACTCTTTGTCTCTGTCCCTCTGACTCTTTGTCTCTCGTCCCTCTGACTCTTGTCTCTCGTCCCTCTGACTCTTTTTGTCTCTCGTCCCTCTGACTCTTTTTGTCTCTCGTCCCTCTGACTCTTTTTCTCTCGTCCCTCTGACTCTTTTGTCTCTCGTCCCTCTGACTGTTGTCTCTCGTCCCTCTGACTCTTTTGTCTCTCGTCCCTCTGACTCTTTTGTCTCTCGTCCCTCTGACTCTTGTCTCTCGTCCCTCTGACTCTTTTGTCTCTCGTCCCTCTGACTCTTTTGTCTCTCGTCCCTCTGACTCTTTTGTCCCTCTGACTCTTTTGTCTCTCGTCCCTCTGACTCTTTTGTCTCTCGTCCCTCTGACTCTTTTGTCTCTCGTCCCTCTGACTCTTTTTTTCTCTCGTCCCTCTGACTCTATTTTATCTCGTCCCTCTGACTCTTTTGTCTCTCGTCCCTCTGACTCTTTTGTCTCTCGTCCCTCTGACTCTTTTGTCTCTCGTCCCTCGGTGTCTGTCCCTCTGACTCTTGTCTCTCGTCCCTCTGACTCTTTTGTCTCTCGTCCCTCTGACTCTTTTGTCTCTCGTCCCTCTGACTCTTTTGTCTCTCGTCCCTCTGACTCTTTTGTCTCTCGTCCCTCTGACTCTTTTGTCTCTCGTCCCTCTGACTCTTTTGTCTCTCGTCCCTCTCACTCTTTTGTCTCTCGTCCCTCTCACTCTTTTGTCTCTCGTCCCTCTGACTCTTTTGTCTCTCGTCCCTCTCACTCTTTTGTCTCTCGTCCCTCGGTGTCTGTCCCTCTGACTCTTTTGTCTCTCGTCCCTTGGACTCTTTTGTCTCTCGTCCCTTGGACTCTTTTGTCTCTCGTCCCTCTGACTCTTTTGTCTCTCGTCCCTCTGACTCTTTTGTCTCTCGTCCCTCTGACTCTTTTGTCTCTCGTCCCTCGAGGTCTGTCCCTCTGACTCTTTTGTCTCTCGTCCCTCTGACTCTTTTGTCTCTCGTCCCTCTGTCTGTCCCTCTGACTCTCTTGTCTCTCGTCCCTCTGACTTTCTTGTCTCTCGTCCCTCTGACTCTTTTGTCTCTCGTCCCTCTGACTCTTTTTGTCTCTCGTCCCTCTGACTCTTTTTGTCTCTCGTCCCTCTGACTCTTTTGTCCCTCGTCCCTCTGACTCTTTTGTCTCTCGTCCCTGTGTCTGTCCCTCTGACTCTTTTGTCTCTCGTCCCTCTGACTCTTTTGTCTCTCGTCCCTCTGACTCTTTTGTCTCTCGTCCCTCTGACTCTTTTGTCTCTCGTCCCTCGGTGTCTGTCCCTCTGACTCTTTTGTCTCTCGTCCCTCTGACTGTCTTGTCTCTCGTCCCTCTGACTCTTTTGTCTCTTGTCTCTCGTCCCTCTGACTCTTTTGTCTCTTGTCCCTCTGACTCTTTTGTCTCTCGTTCCTCTGTCTGTCCCTCTGACTCTTTTGTCTCTCGTCCCTCTGACTCTCTTGTCTCTCGTCCCTCTGACTCTATTGTCTCTCGTCCCTCTGACTCTATTGTCTCTCGTCCCTCTGACTCTTTTGTCTCTCGTCCCTCTGACTCTTTTGTCTCTCGTCCCTCTGTCTGTCCCTCTGACTCTTTTGTCTCTCGTCCCTCTGACTCTTTTGTCTCTCGTCCCTCTGTCTGTCCCTCTGACTCTTTTGTCTCTTGTCCCTCTGACTCTTTTGTCTCTCGTCCCTCTGTCTGTCCCTCTGACTCTTTTGTCTCTCGTCCCTCTGACTCTTTTGTCTCTCGTCCCTCTGACTCTTTTGTCTCTCGTCCCTCTGACTCTCTTGTCTCTCGTCCCTCTGACTCTTTTGTCTCTCGTCCCTCTGACTCTTTTGTCTCTCGTCCCTCTGACTCTTTTGTCTCTCGTCCCTGTGTCTGTCCCTCTGACTCTTTTGTCTCTCGTCCCTCTGACTCTTTTGTCTCTCGTCCCTCTGACTCTTTTGTCTCTCGTCCCTCTGACTCTTTTGTCTCTCGTCCCTCGGTGTCTGTCCCTCTGACTCTTTTGTCTCTCGTCCCTCTGACTCTTTTGTCTCTCGTCCCTCTGACTCTATTGTCTCTCGTCCCTCGGTGTCTGTCCCTCTGACTCTTTTGTCTCTCGTCCCTCTGACTCTTTTGTCTCTCGTCCCTCGGTGTCTGTCCCTCTGACTCTTTTGTCTCTCGTCCCTCTGACTCTTTTGTCTCTCGTCCCTCTGACTCTTTTGTCTCTCGTCCCTCGGTGTCTGTCCCTCTGACTCTTTTGTCTCTCGTCCCTCTGACTCTTTTGTCTCTCGTCCCTCTGACTCTTTTGTCTCTCGTCCCTCGGTGTCTGTCCCTCTGACTCGTTTGTCTCTCGTCCCTCTGACTGTCTCTTCTCTCGTCCCTCTGACTGTCTTGTCTCTCGTCCCTCTGACTCTTTTGTCTCTCGTCCCTCTGACTCTTTTGTCTCTCGTCCCTCTGACTCTTTTGTCTCTCGTCCCTCTGACTCTTTTGTCTCTCGTCCCTCTGACTCTTTTGTCTCTCGTCCCTCTGACTCTTTTGTCCCTCTGACTCTTTTGTCTCTCGTCCCTCTGACTCTTTTGTCTCTCGTCCCTCTGACTCTTTTGTCTCTCGTCCCTCTGACTCTTTTGTCTCTCGTCCCTCTGACTCTTTTGTCTCTCGTCCCTCTGACTCTTTTGTCTCTCGTCCCTCTGACTCTTTTGTCTCTCGTCCCTCTGACTCTTTTGTCTCTCGTCCCTCTGACTCTTTTGTCTCTCGTCCCTCTGACTCTTTTGTCTCTCGACCCTCTGACTCTTTTGTCTCTCGTCCCTCAGTGTGGTTCGTCTCTCGACCTGTCTCCGTCGGACAGCTGTGGCTCCGGTGGGACGTTTCTGTGGGACGAGGAGGTGGAGCCTCTGGGGGGCGCGGTCCAGATCCCGCATCCTCGTGTCCCGGTCCAGGCCCCGGTCCGGACTCACTCTGGACTCCAGAACGGGTTCCACCAGGTCCAGACCAAACCGGAGCAGGACTCAGCGCGCGCCGGGAGTCTGCACTCGGACGTGAGCAGCATCGTGAGTGTCAGATGCCCTCCCAGCGCCGCAAACGACCGGAAACAACCACAAACGACCGCAAACGACCAGAAACGACCACCCAACAACCACCCAACAACCACAAACAACCGCGAACAATCACAAACGACCACAAACCACCACCCAACAACCACCCAACAACCACCTAACGACCGCAAACGACCACAAACCACCACCCAACAACCACCCAACAACCACCTAACGACCGCAAACGGCCACAAACGACCGGAAACGACCGCAAACGACCGCAAACGACCGCAAACGACCACAAACCACCACCCAACAACCACCCAACAACCACCTAACGACCGCAAACGACCACAAACGACCACAAACCACCACCCAACAACCACCCAACAACCACCTAACGACCGCAAACGACCGCAAACGATCAACGATCGCAACGACACAAACCACCACCCAACAACCACCCAACAACCACCTAACGACCACGACCACAAACACCACCCAACAACCACCCAACAACCACCTAACAACCACCCAACGACCGCGAACGACCACAAACCACCACCCGCGACAGACCGACCGAACGACCGCAACGCGCACGCGCCGACCGAAACGACGACCACAAACAACCACCCAACAACCGATCCAGAAAAAAACACATGAATCTGAAAATAACTTTAACGACTCATGAGTTACACTTTATTAGTTTAGTTTTGATGCCTTTAGCCCCAGATTTAAACTTTTTTGGTTAAAATTTTGTTTAACAAGGACTAAACCAGGACTAAACCAGGACTAAACCAGGACTAAACCAGGACTAAACCAGGACTAAACCAGGTCTAAACCAGGACCAAACCAGGGCCAAACCAGGGCCAAACCAGGGCCAAACCAGGGCCAAACCAGGACCAAACCAGGACCAAACCAGGACCAAACCAGGACCAAACCAGGACCAAACCAGGTCTAAACCAGGTCTAAACCAGGATCAAACCAGGACCAAACCAGGACCAAACCAGGGCCAAACCAGGGCTAAACCAGGACTAAACCAGGACCAAACCAGGACCAAACCAGGACCAAACCAGGACCAAACCAGTACTAAACCAGGTCTAAACCAGGTCTAAACCAGGTCTAAACCAGGACTAAACCAGGTCTAAACCAGGTCTAAACCAGGTCTAAACCAGGTCTAAACCAGGTCTAAACCAGGACTAAACCAGGTCTAAACCAGGTCTAAACCAGGACTAAACCAGGACTAAACCAGGACTAAACCAGGACCAAACCAGGGCTAAACCAGGTCTAAACCAGGACTAAACCAGGACTAAACCAGGACTAAACCAGGACTAAACCAGGACCAAACCAGGGCTAAACCAGGGCTAAACCAGGGCTAAACCAGGACCAAACCAGGACCAAACCAGGACCAAACCAGGACTAAACCAGGTCTAAACCAGGACTAAACCAGGTCTAAACTAGGTCTAAACCAGGACTAAACCAGGACTAAATCAGGACTAAACCAGGTCTAAACCAGGTCTAAACCAGGACTAAACCAGGTCTAAACCAGGACCAAACCAGGTTGTTATTCGTTCCATGAACCTCTCAGTGAAAGTCATTATTTCAGGAATGTGTTTTTAAAACATTAAACTTGTTCAAACCTGTTTTTGATCGTTGTTAAAATCGTTTGACACTGATTTAAATCTTTAGTTTCACCTTCAGCGCCGGCTTTTTAAACCCATCGAACCCATGAACTCTGCCCCAGTTTTATCACATGTTTAATACTGTTTTATTAGAATCAGAATCAGAATTACTTTTATTTATCCTCAGGGGAAATTCTTATTGTTACATGTGCAACCGACCAGTCGAGACAGTAAAGTATTAAACAAAATAAGAAATATATAAAATAAGAATAAAATACAATAGATCTATAATGATCAACCCCATTTAACTTATAAAGTGTCTTTATTAATCAACTAAACCCCCGACATGAACAATTTACAATAAGCTTAACTCTATCCTTGTCTATTTACATATTCACATGATCACACTTTAATACAGTTTTATTTCTCTTTAATAAAGTGAGGCTCTTCATGTTTGTCAGTACAAGGGCTCCCTCTGGTGGACGTTTGCTTTATGTCAGTTCACCAAATCTTACACCAATTTCAAGTCAGATCAAATATAAACTAAGGAGTACAAAATCCACGGCACATTTTGTTTTGTGTTTTACAAAATGAAGCGACAAATATAAACCTGGCTCTGTTCGTTTTTAGGTGTTTGTTCCAAATCTTTGGACATTTTGGACCCTTTTACACAGAAAACGCCTGATTTATTCATGAAAACATCACAGATTTCATCCTGTTTTACATTTTTATATAAATAAACTACACAAAAGTCAACAGTCAATGATTATTTCTGTTGAATATTTAGACTTTTTAATCACATTTTTAACCAAATAAAGGTTAAATCTGGGACTGAAGGCTTTAGACAGAGAATATTCATGAATAAAAGTGTCTTATTAATAAAATAAAAGCTGTTTAATCCAGACAAACGTTACATTCAGTGAAATGAGGTTCTTTACAGTCGATTTACTGTTTTTCTGGTTCATTCCTGCAGCTTTTACACACGATTTCAACGTCTTATTGTTTCAGGAGGGACTTATGGATTTTTTTTGTCACTTTTTGTGTTATTTTTTCACTTTCGCGTGTTTTTTGTCACTTTTAGTTCTCTTTTTGTCGCTTTTTGTTAGATATTTTGGAATCTTAGTCGCGTTTTTCACTTTCAGTCGTGTTTTTGTCACTTATAGTCGCGTTGCTTTTTAGTCACGTTTTTGACACATTTTTGTCGATTTCAATAAAATTTGTTGTTGCTTTTATTCAAGTTTTTGTCATTTTTAGGTTTATTTTTTTGTTTTTAGTTGCCTTTTTCACTTTTAGTCGTGTTTTTGTCACTTTTAGTCGTGCTTTTGCTACCTTTAGTGTTGTTTTTGTCGCTTTTAGTTTCATTTTTGTCAGTTACAGTTTTGTCACTTCTAGTTGCATTTTGTCCCTTTTAGTCTCGTTTTTTTTGCTTTTAATCTAATTTGTTGCTTCTTATCACATGTTTTGTTACTTTAAAGGATCGTTTTACTCACGTGTTGTCACTTTTAGCTGCATTTTTATCGCTTTCAGTGCCAGTTTTTGTCACTTTTATTTGTGTTTCGTTGCTTTTATTCACGTCTTATTGCGTTTTTGTCGTTTTTAGTCTCGTTTTTGTCACTTTCAGTCGCGTTTTTGACTCTTGTAGTTGCATTTTTGTTACTTTCAGTCTTGTTTCAGGCGTTTTTCGTCTGTTTTTTGTCGCTTTAGTCATGTTCCCGGGGCGATGGAGGAGCCGTCTTACAGTTCAACCTTCATTTGTCACTGATGGTTTTACAAAGTGAACAGAAGGAACGAGGGTTGAGTCCAGACAGACGTGACATAAACACGACGTTATAATCAAAGTGTTTCTCTTTCAGGACGTGTTAAACGACCTGGAGTCATGTGACCTGGACGAAGACGACCTGATGCTGGACGTGGATTTCCCTGAAGATCATTCTCTCACCAGCGGTTCGTCTGTTTAAACTTATATTTCATCTGTTTATCGTGTTTTAAACTTACATTTCATCGGTTTATCGTGTTTTAAACTTACATTTCAATGGTTTATCGTGTTTTAAACTTAGATTTCAACTGTTTATCGTGTTTTAAACTTATATTTCATCTGTTTATAGCGTTTTAAACTCACATTTCAACAGTTTATCGTGTTTTAAACTTATATTTCATCTGTTTATAGCGTTTTAAACTTAGATTTCAACTGTTTATAGCGTTTTAAACTTAGATTTCAACTGTTTATAGCATTTTAAACTTAGATTTCAACTGTTTATTGCATTTTAAACTTACATTTCATCTGTTTATCGTGTTTTAAACTTATATTTCATCTGTTTATCGTGTTTTAAACTTACATTTCATCTGTTTATCGTGTTTTAAACTTATATTTCATCTGTTTATAGCGTTTTAAACTTAGATTTCAACTGTTTATAGCGTTTTAAACTTAGATTTCAACTGTTTATAGCATTTTAAACTTAGATTTCAACTGTTTATTGCATTTTAAACTTACATTTCATCTGTTTATCGTGTTTTAAACTTAGATTTCATCTGTTTATCGTGTTTTAAACTTACATTTCATCTGTTTATCGTGTTTTAAACGTACATTTCGTGTGTTTTATTCATATTGTTGTGAATAAACCCCGGGCCTGTCAGCAGAGGCTCACAGCAGAACCAGAGCTAAACTTTGACCTCGTTCTCTCGTCAGACGGAGGCTCGTACATGGCCGAGTGGAGGAGGAGGCAGCTGTGTTGGGGAACGCACGACGCCGACAGGTGAGCGCGGCGCCCCCTGCAGGCGGCGGGGCGTGACTGTAACCGTCCCAGGGTTCTGACCCTGTCCCGGGGCGTGGCTCTGACCCTGTCCCGGGGCGTGTCTTTAACCCTGTCCTGGGGCTCTGACCCTGTCCTGGGGCTCTGACCCTGTCCCGGGGCGTGGCTCTGACCCTGTCCCGGGGCTCTGACCCTGTCCCGGGGCTCTGACCCTGTCCCGGGGCTCTGACCCTGTCCCGGGGCTCTGACCCTGTCCCGGGGCTCTGACCCTGTCCCGGGGCTCTGACCCTGTCCCGGGGCTCTGACCCTGTCCCGGGGCTCTGACCCTGTCCCGGGGCTCTGACCCTGTCCCGGGTCGTGTCTTTAACCCTGTCCCGGGGCTTTAACCCTGTCCCGGGGCTTTAACCCTGTCCCGGGGCTTTAACCCTGTCCCGGGGCTCTGACCCTGCCCCGGGGCGTGTCTTTAACCCTGTCCCGGGGCGTGTCTTTAACCCTGTCCCGGGGCGTGTCTTTAACCCTGTCCCGGGGCGTGTCTTTAACCCTGTCCCGGGGCTCTGACCCTGTCCCGGGGCGTGTCTTTAACCCTGTCCCGGGGCTTTAACCCTGTCCCGGGGCTTTAACCCTGCCCCGGGGCGTGTCTTTAACCCTGTCCCGTGGCATGTCTTTAACCCTGTCCCGGGGCGTGTCTTTAACCCTGTCCCGTGGCATGTCTTTAACCCTGTCCCGGGGCATGTCTTTAACCCTGTCCCGGGGCGTGTCTTTAACCCTGTCCCGGGGCTTTAACCCTGTCCCGGGGCTCTGACCCTGTCCCGGGGCGTGTCTTTAACCCTGTCCCGGGGCTCTGACCCTGTCCCGGGGCGTGTCTTTAACCCTGTCCCGTGGCTTTAACCCTGTCCCGTGGCTCTGACCCTGTCCCGTGGCTCTGACCCTGTCCCGGGGCTTTAACCCTGTCCCGTGGCTTTGACCCTGTCCCGTGGCTCTGACCCTGTCCCGGGGCGTGTCTTTAACCCTGTTCTGGTTTTGTTCCCAGTGAGTTCCAGCTGGACAAAGAGGAGCAGCAGAGCAGGAGGAAGGACTCGGAGCTCAGTCTGGATCTGTGTCTGAACAGGTCAGAGCAACAGCACCTTTAAAGGCGCCCTTTAACCCTTTTAGGCTCCATTTTAGAAGCTTTTTGTCGCTTTAAGTTGTGTCGTTATCACTTGTAGTCACGTTTTTGTTGCTGTTTTTTGCAATTTTGTCACAGGTTTCGGTCACTTTTACATGTTTTTTTTTTGTCGCTTTTAGTCCCGTTTTTGCCTGTCTCAGCCTGAAGTCCTGTCTCTGTCTCAGCCTGAAGTCCTGTCTCTGTCTCAGCCTGAAGTCCTGTCTCTGTCTCAGCCTGAAGTCCTGTCTCTGTCTCAGCCTGAAGTCCTGTCTCTGTCTCAGCCTGAAGTCCTGTCTCTGTCTCAGCCTGAAGTCCTGTCTCTGTCTCAGCCTGAAGTCCTGTCTCTGTCTCAGCCTGAAGTCCTGTCTCTGTCTCAGCCTGAAGTCCTGTCTCTGTTTCAGCCTGAAGTCCGGTCCCGGTCCTGGTCCCGGTCCAGACCTGCAGGAGCTGGTGGAGGACTGCGCTGTCGTCCGGTCACAGCTGGAGGGTCTGCACCGCCTTCTGCTGCTGCAGGTCGGACATTTCACTGAAACAAACTGAAAATGTGTAAAAGAAACGAGAAAAACCAGCGTCTGTTTCAGGAGGACGAGGCGGACGAGGACACTCTGACCACAGACACCCTGAGCCCAGAGACCGAGTCCTCCTCCGACGGGACGGACACCCAGGTCTGGACCAGGACCAGGACCAGACCAGAGAGACCAGGACCAGGACCAGACCAGAGAGACCAGGACCAGAGAGACCAGGACCAGACCAGGACCAGACCAGGACCAGGACTCTGACCACAGACACCCTGAGCCCAGAGACCGAGTCCTCCTCCGACGGGACGGACACCCAGGTCTGGACCAGGACCAGGACCAGACCAGGACCAGGACCAGGACCAGACCAGGACCAGACCAGGACCAGACCAGAGAGACCAGGACTCTGACCACAGACACCCTGAGCCCAGAGACCGAGTCCTCCTCCGACGGGACTGACACCCAGGTCTGGACCAGGACCAGGACCAGGGCTAGACCAGGGCTAGACCAGGACCAGACCAGGACCAGACCAGGACCAGACCAGGACCAGAGAGACCAGGACCAGACAGACCAGGACTCTGACCACAGACACCCTGAGCCCAGAGACCGAGTCCTCCTCCGACGGGACGGACACCCAGGTCTGGACCAGGACCAGGACCAGACCAGGACCAGGACCAGAGAGACCAGGACCAGACCAGGACCAGACCAGGACCAGACCAGGACCAGGACTCTGACCACAGACACCCTGAGCCCAGAGACCGAGTCCTCCTCCGACGGGACGGACACCCAGGTCTGGACCAGGACCAGGACCAGACCAGAGAGACCAGGACCAGGACCAGACCAGAGAGACCAGGACCAGAGAGACCAGGACCAGACCAGAGAGACCAGGACTCTGACCACAGACACCCTGAGCCCAGAGACCGAGTCCTCCTCCGACGGGACGGACACCCAGGTCTGGACCAGGACCAGGACTAGACCAGGACCAGGACCAGGACCAGACCAGAGAGACCAGGACCAGACCAGGACCAGGACCAGACCAGGACCAGAGAGACCAGAGAGACCAGGACCAGACCAGAGAGACCAGGACCAGACCAGGACCAGACCAGGACCAGACCAGGACCAGACCAGAGAGACCAGGACCAGACCAGAGAGACCAGGACCAGACCAGAGAGACCAGGACCAGACCAGAGAGACCAGGACCAGACCAGAGAGACCAGGACCAGACCAGACCAGGACCAGGTCTGGACCAGGACCAGACCCAGACCAGGACCAGGTCTGGACAGGACTAGACCAGGACACTCTGGTCAGGTCTAAACCAGGACTAAACCAGTTTTAAACCCGGACTAAAGCTGGACTAAACCAGGTCTAGACCAGGACCAGACCCGGTCTGCTTCAGTTGAAGGGGGCTCTGTACAAACTGCTGTCTGAACTCCATTTCCCATGATGCTCTGCTGCTCAGGTGGAGGTGCTGCTGCAGGAAGTGCTTCAGCTCCGAGAGGAAGTGAGGAGTCGAGACCGGACCATCGAACAGCTCTCACAGCAGCTGGTACGGACCGCCCCTCGACACACGCGTGTGCTCCTGTCCTCTTCACACGGGACACGCGTGCTTCTGTCCTCTTCACACGGGACACGCGTGCTTCTGTCCTCTTCACACGGGACACGCGTGCTTCTGTCCTCTTCACACGGGACACGCGTGCTTCTGTCCTCTACACACGGGACACGCGTGCTTCTGTCCTCTTCACACGGGACACGCGTGCTTCTGTCCTCTTCACACGGGACACGCGTGCTTCTGTCTTCACACCGGACACGCTGCGTGCTTCTGTCCTCTTCTTCACACGGACACGCGTGCTTCTGTCCTCTTCACACGACACGCGTGCTTCTGTCCTCTTCACACGGGACACGCGTGCTTCTGTCCTCTACACACGGGACATGCGTGCTCCTGTCCTCTTCACATCGGACACGCTGCGTGCTTCTGTCCTCTTCACACGGGACACGCGTGCTTCTGTCTTCACACGGGACACGCGTGCTTCTGTCCTCTTCACACGGGACACGCGTGCTTCTGTCTTCACACGACACACACGTGCTTCTGTCTTCACACGGGACATGCGTGCTTCTGTCTTCTTCACATGGGACACGCGTGCTTCTGTCCTCTTCACACGGGACATGCGTGCTTCTGTCTTCTTCACATGGGACACGCGTGCTTCTGTCCTCTTCACACGGGACATGCGTGCTTCTGTCTTCTTCACACGGGACATGCGTGCTTCTGTCCTCTACACAGGGGACACGCGTGCTTCTGTCCTCTTCACACGACACACACGTGCTTCTGTCTTCACACGGGACACGCGTGCTTCTGTCTTCACACGGGACACGCGTGCTTCTGTCCTCTACACACGGGACACGCGTGCTTCTGTCTTCACACGGGACATGCGTGCTTCTGTCTTCACACGGGACACGCGTGCTTCTGTCTTCACACGGGACACGCGTGCTTCTGTCTTCACACGGTACACGCGTGCTTCTGTCCTCTTCACACGGGACACGCGTGCATCTGTCCTCTTCACACAGGACACGCTGCGTGCTTCTGTCCTCTTCACACGGACACGCTGCGGTGTCTTCACACGGACACGCGTGCTTCTGTCCTCTTCACACGGGACACGTGTGCTTCTGTCCTCTTCACACGGGACACGCGTGCTTCTGTCCTCTTCACACGGGACACGCGTGCTTCTGTCCTCTTCACACGGGACACGCGTGCTTCTGTCCTCTTCACACGGGACACGCGTGCTTCTGTCCTCTTCACACGGGACACGTGTGCTTCTGTCCTCTTCACACGGGACACGCGTGCTTCTGTCTTCACACGGGACACGCGTGCTTCTGTCTTCACACGGACTCTTCTCTAACGCTGCGTGTGTTGGTCCTCAGATCGCAGTGTCGGCCGCGTCCAGCAGGTGTCGCTGTGAGGACGTGCAGAGGGCCGAGGTCCAGACTCAGACCAGAGCCACGGACACCGAGAGCACGGGGTCCCAGACACAGGCGGCCTGGACCCAGAGCACGGTGAGACAGGAACACACTTAGAGCAGGACAAGAACACGCTTAGAACATGAACCAGAGCACGGTGAGACAAGAACATGAGGTCCTGGGTTGGACTCCTGGGTTGGACTCCCGGTCTGGGTTCGACTCCCGGTCTGGGTTCGACTCCCGGTCTGGGTTGGACTCCTGGGTTCGACTCCCGGTCTGGGTTCGACTCCTGGGTTCGACTCCCGGTCTGGGTTGGACTCCTGGGCCTGACTCCTGGGTTCGACTCCCGGTCTGGGTTCGACTCCCGGTCTGGGTTCGACTCCCGGTCTGGGTTCGACTCCTGGGTTCGACTCCCGGTCTGGGTTGGACTCCTGGTTTCGACTCCCGGTCTGGGTTGGACTCCTGGGTTGGACTCCCGGTCTGGGTTGGACTCCCGGTCTGGGTTGGACTCCCGGTCTGGGTTGGACTCCCGGTCTGGGTTGGACTCCCGGTCTGGGTTGGACTCCTGGGCCTGACTCCTGGGTTCGACTCCTGGGTTCGACTCCCGGGCCTGACTCCTGGGTTCGACTCCCGGGCCTGACTCCTGGGTTCGACTCCCGGGCCTGACTCCTGGGTTCGACTCCTGGGTTCGACTCCCGGGCCTGACTCCTGGGTTCGACTCCTGGGTTCGACTCCCGGGCCTGACTCCTGGGTTCGACTCCCGGGCCTGACTCCTGGGTTCGACTCCCGGGCCTGACTCCTGGGTTCGACTCCTGGGTTCGACTCCCGGGCCTGACTCCTGGGTTCGACTCCTGGGTTCGACTCCCGGGCCTGACTCCTGGGTTGGACTCCCGGTCAGGGTTCGACTCCTGGGTTGGACTCCCGGTCTGGGTTCGACTCCCGGGCGGTCTTCTGCGTGGACGTTGCATGTTCTCCCTGTGTCTGCTCCTCTGCTCCTCTTGGTTTCTTCTCTGGTGTTTCTTCTCAAAGTCTGTGTCTGGTTCAAGGCTCCTGCGCTCTTCCTCTCTCCTCCGTGGCAGTACCAGAGATCCAGTCCCTTTAGACCCAGAACCAAACCAGGACTGTCCCCGCACGACACCAACAAACGTGAGTCTAGACCAGGACTTGAACCGGGTCTGAACCAGGTCTGGACCAGGACTAGACCAGGACTAAACCAGGTCTGAACCAGGACTTAAACCGGGTCTGAACCAGGTCTGGACCAGGACTTAAACCAGGTCTGAACCAGGACTAGACCAGGACTAGACCAGGACTTGAACCGGGTCTGAACCAGGTCTGGACCAGGACTAAACGAGGTCTGAACCAGGTCTGAACCAGGACTAGACCAGGACTAGACCAGGACTTAAACCGGGTCTGAACCTGGTCTGGACCAGGACTAGACCAGGACTTGAACCGGGTCTGAACCAGGTCTGGACCAGGACTAAACGAGGTCTAAACCAGGACTGAACCAGGACTAGACCAGGACTAAACCAGGACTAGACCAGGACTAGACCAGGACTAAACCAGGACTAGACCAGGACTTAAACCGGGTCTGAACCAGGATTGAACCAGGACTAAACGAGGTCTAAACCAGGACTAAACCAGGACTAAACCAGGACTAAACCAGGACTGAACCAGGACTAGACCAGGACTTAAAGCGGGTCTGAACCAGGTCTGAACCAGGTCTAAACCAGGTCTGGACCAGGACTAGACCAGGACTAAAAACCAGGTTTTATTAAAGGTCCTGTCCTGCCTCCTGTTGGTTTAAAAAAGGAACTACAATCACGACTGACTGAACTTTGATTTAAACAGATTTAGAGACAAAGAACGGTTCATGAAATTTAAAATCTAAATGTTACGTATATTTTCTTTAATCGATAAAGTCTGACTCTTTTCTATCGTGAAGATTCTGAATGAAGTCTGTCATTTTCACGAGAAAAAAATCAAACAATTGTCCAAACTTTACATGAAATAAACTGAAATAAACAAAGACCCGACCCAGAGACTAAACCTGGACTAAACCTGGACTAAACCGAGACTAACCTGAGACTAAACTGAGACTAAACCTGGACTAAACTGAGACTAAACTGAGACTAAACCAAAGACTGGGCCCAGAGACTAAACTGAGACTAAACTGAGACTAAACCGAGACTAAACTGAGACTAAACTGAGACTAAACCTGGACTAAACTGAGACTAAACTGAGACTAAACCAAAGACTGGGCCCAGAGACTAAACTGAGACTAAACTAAGACTAAACCGAGACTAAACCGAGACTAAACCAAAGACTGGGCCCAGAGACTAAACTGAGACTAAACTGAGACTAAACCGAGACTAAACTAAGACTAAACCGAGACTAAACCGAGACTAAACCGAGACTAAACCGAGACTAAACCGAGACTAAACCGAGACTAAACCTGGACCAAACCGAGACCAAACCGAGACCAAACCGAGACCAAACCGAGACCAAACCGAGACCAAACCGAGACCAAACCGAGACCAAACCGAGACCAAACCGAGACCAAACCGAGACCAAACCGAGACTAAACCTAGACTAAACCTAGACTAAACCGAGACTAAACCGAGACTAAACCGAGACTAAACTGAGACTAAACTGAGACTAAACCAAAGACCGGACCCAGAGACTAAACCGAGACTAAACCAGGACTAAACCAGGACTAAACCGAGACTGAACCCGGACTAAACAAGTGCTAAACCCAGACTAAACCGGGACTAAACCAGGACTAAGCCAGGACTAAACCAATACTAAACCTGGGCTAATTCCAGACCAAACCAGGACTAAACCGCGACTAACCCAGAGACTAAACCGAGACTAAACCGAGACAAAACCGAGACAAAACCCAGACTAAACCCAGACTAAACCCAGACTAAACCCAGACTAAACCCAGACTAAACCCAGACTAAACCCAGACTAAACCCAGACTAAACCCAGACAAAACCCAGACTAAACCCAGACTAAACCCAGACTAAACCCAGACTAATCCCAGACTAACCCCGGACTAATCCCAGACCTGGTTCAGTCTTGGTCTCTAATACTTTCTTCTTCTTCTGTGTTGTTTCCTGCGTGTCTCACTAACCCTGTGTGTCTCACTCTGCCCTCTGCTGCCCTGTGCTGCCCTGTGCTGCTCTGCTGTCGCCCCCTGCAGGAGTGGAGCGGCTGGTGCACTACTTCACTGACACAGCCTGGTACTGAACTCGGCCCATTCTGATTTCAGATTCTTTTGTTGCTTCGGCCATAAATCATCATTCAAGTCTTTTTTTTTTGGCTTTTAACACTGCTCTTTGTCCAAATCACGGCTGGAGTTTTGATTTGCAGTATTTATGGTTGTATTTTTCATGAATATTAATGAGTACGTGATCGTTTACGCCACTTTCTGAAATGCAGAAAGTGCTGGAAAAACGATCTACCGTAAAAGAACCCATACAAGAACGTTTTTGTCTCTTTTCAGTGTCGTATTTGTCGCTTCTAGTTGTGTTTTTGTCACTTTTAGTCCCAGTTTTGTTGCTTCTAGTCATGTTTCTGTCCCTTTTAGTTGCGTTTTTGACCCGTTTACATGTGTTTTGTCACTTTGAGTTGCTTTTTGTCACTTTTAGATGTGTTTTTGACCCTATTAGATGTACTTTTGTTTCTTTGAGTTGCATTTTTGACCCTTTTAGATGCACTTTTGCCAATTGTAGTTACATTTTTGTTGCTTCTATTCACGTTTTTGTCGCTTTTAGTTGCGTTTTTGACCCTTTTATATGCGTTTTGTCGTTTAAGTTGCTTTTTGTCACTTTCAGTTGCATTTTTATCGCTTTTAGTCACTTTTCTGTCAAGTTTATTCACATTTTTGTCACTTTTAGATGTGTTTATGACCCTATTAGATGTGCTTTTGTTTCTTTGAATTGCGTTTTTGACCCCTTAAGATGAGCGTTTTCCATTTGTAGTCACAATTTTTGTCGCTTTTAGTTGCATTTTTATCACTTTTAGTTGCGTTTTTTAACCTTTTACATGCATTTTTGTCGCTTTGAGTTGCTTTTAGTCACTTTCAGTTGCCTTTTTATCATTTTTAGTTGTGTTTTTGTCGCTTTTAGTCACTTTTCTGTCAAGTTTATTCACATTTTTGTCACTTTTCGATGTGTTTTTGACCCTATTAGATGTGCTTTTGTTTCTTTGAGTTGCGTTTTTGACCCTTTTTAGAAGCGTTTTTGACCCCTTTAGATGTGCTTTTGCCATTTGTAGTCACAATTTTGTCACTTTTAGTTGCGTTTTTGTCCCTTTTTACATGCGTTTTTGTCGCTTTGAGTTGCTTTTTGTCACTTTCAGTTGCATTTTTATCACTTTTCGTTGTGTTTTTGTCACTTTTAGTCACTTTTCTGTCAAGTTTATTCACACTATAGTCACTTTCAAATGTGTTTTTGACCCTAATAGATGCACCTTTGTCGCTTTGAGTTGCTTTTTGTCACTTTCGGTTTTTGTCACTTTTAGTAACTTTTCTTTCAAGTTTATTCACATTTTTCTCCCTTTTACATGCGTTTTTGTCACTGAGTTGTTTTTAGTCACTTTCAGTTGCATTTTTATCACTTTTAGTTGTGTTTTTGTCGCTTTTAGTCACTTTTCTGTCAAGTTTATTCACATTTTGTCGCTTATAGGTGTGCTTTTGACCCTTATAGATCTGCTTTTGTCACTTTGAGTTGCTTTTTTGGCCCTTTTAGATGTGCTTTTGACCCTTTTAGTCATGTTTTTGCCGCCATGAGTCACGTTTGTAGTTTGTGAAAGCTGAAAAGCAGGAGAATCCTTTGTCTACCTTGAAAGTGCTTGAAAAGTGCTTGAATTTTATCTTGGAAAAGGTGCACAGACCTGTATTCAGCGCCTCTTCCGTTCAGATAACTGTTTTTCTGTAAAGCGCACAAACGTCTCACAGTTTGCGTTATCTCTGCCTCAGATAACACGGGGATTATGCCTGTTTTTCTGCTGCGCTCGCAAAAAGTAAAGTTGAAAATGCGCCGCGTCAGTCTTTTTAATCTTCTGTATTAATGACAGAGTTCCCGCGGGACTTTTTATATAATTTCCCGGCACAAACAGTGAAGTCGGAGCTCGTCCCGGTCGTCTTTGAGCCGAGTTTGGCTCCGAAATCTGTGCCTCCGTCCAAAAAAACAGAAACTTTCCAAGGTCGAGCTGCAGCATCTGTGCGGCGTCTGCGGGACAAGTGTCGCGGCTCAAAGGAGTCCGAGCTGATTGTTTTAGTGTTCGACGTTCAAACTATTCTTTACATTCAACACTGAGACTTTTCAAACACATTTTGAACCAAATGAAGGTTAAATCTGGGGCTGAAGGCTTTGGAGAGACAAGATTTATGACTAAAATGTGTGAAAATCAGGAATAGTTTGTTCTTTTTTGACACAGTTTGTTCTGAAAGGTGACTCCGTGTGTGTTTGTAGAGAATTGTTTAACACAGACTAAAGTAAAGGTAAAGTGGAGTAAACCATGAGACGGTTCAGAGGTTAAAGCAGCACTGCGGAACATTCCCGGCCGCTGCTGGTCTGGAGGAGACGGAACGTGAAACCGGCCCCTGGTCTCACGGCTTTAAGGTTTTCTAGTCTTAGTTTTTGGTCCAGGTCTGGATTTGGTTTGGACTCGGTCTGTTCTCAGTCTGGACCTGGTCTGGACTTGGTCTGGATTTGACTTGGACTTGGTCTGGACGTAATCTGGACTCAGTCTGGACTTAATTTGGACTTTGTCTGGATTTGACTTGGACTTGGTCTGGACGTAATCTGGACTCAGTCTGGACTTAATTTGGATTTTGTCTGGACTCAGTGTAGACTTGGTCTGGACTTGCTCTGAACTTGTTCTGGACTTAATTTGGACTTGGTCTGGACTCGGTCTGGACTTAGTTTGGTCTTGGTCTGGTCTTGGTCTAGATTTAGTCTGGACTTAATTTGGACTTGATTTGGGCTCTGTTTGAACTCTGTTTGGACTGTGTTTGGTCTTGGTCTGGACTCGGTCTGGACTTAGTTTGTTCTTGGTTTGGACTCAGTCTGGACTCTGTTTGGACTCGGTCTGGACTCTGTTTGGACTCAGTCTGGACTCTGTTTGGACTCAGTCTGGACTCAGTCTGGTCTTAGTTTGTTCTTGGTTTGGACTCAGTCTGGACTCTGTTTGGACTCGGTCTGGACTCTGTTTGGACTCAGTCTGGACTCTGTTTGGACTCAGTCTGGACTCTGTTTGGACTCGGTCTGGTCTTAGTTTGTTCTTGGTTTGGACTTGGTCTGGACTCTGTTTGGACTCAGTCTGGACTCTGTTTGGACTCGGTCTGGACTCTGTTTGGACTCAGTCTGGACTCTGTTTGGACTCGGTCTGGTCTTAGTTTGTTCTTGGTTTGGACTCAGTCTGGACTCTGTTTGGACTCGGTCTGGACTCTGTTTGGACTCGGTCTGGTCTTAGTTTGTTCTTGGTTTGGACTCAGTCTGGACTCTGTTTGGACTCGGTCTGGACTCTGTTTGGACTCGGTCTGGTCTTGGTCTGGATTTAGTCTGGTCTTAGTTTGTTCTTGGTCTGAACTCTGTTTGGACTCTGTTTGGACTCGGTCTGGTCTTGGTCTGGATTTGGTCTGGACTTGACTTGGACTCAGCTGGCAGCACACTAAAGTTTAAATTAGAAAAAAAATGTACTTGGAAAAAAAAGAAACAAGTCTAACTTAGAAAAAAAAATGAAACTTGAAAATACATTAGAAACAAAAACAAACAAACAAAACAAACATATTTAGAACGTCAACTTTTGTAAATCCAGACTTTATTTTTCATTATGTTCTGTCAGAATTTGCTTCTTCAGTTTCACGTTTTTGTTTTCAGTTTAAACCATTATGGACCCGTTTTGTTGCCGTAGTTTTTCTTCTTCTTCTTCTTCTTTCCTGATCCTGAGGTGAATCTTTGCGCTGCAGTCCCGCGCTCGTCCAGCAGGGGTCACTGTGGCGCTGTCAGACTCACATCTACAGCTTCTCTGCTTCAGATTCACGTCACGTTTTCTTCCGTTTGGAGCTGATTTAAGCGGCTTTTACTCTTATTCTCACGTCATTTATTACAGTTTAGGTCTTTTTTGTTTTCTGTCTGATCTTTGAGATGTAATTGTGCCTAATGTTTCGGCCGTTTACATTTAATTCTTTCAAAAAGTCTGTTATATCAACAATAGAAATCTACAGAATCTACATGTTGTGTTTTTATCCACTTTGTTGCTCAAAAACACCTTAGACTCGTGTTCGGACTCGCCTCTCCACAGATCTGACCTGTAACTCGGCCGGGTGAAGTCCCCTGCGTGTCTCCATGGCGACAGATAAGATTAACACCGTACATCTCCATGGAGACGAGCAGAAGAGTTATTTGTCTATTTTATTTCGTTTGTTTTGCTCATTCGTTCGATCTCATGATGATTTTGACACATTCAGGCGTAAAAATTATATCCAAAAATAATTAAACGAAGTTAATTTAAAAAGCCGATGTTCCGTTCAAGCCCTGAAGACGTTTTAAATTCATCTTTTATTAAATATAAAACCAAATCTAATCTTATTTTTGAGAATAAACGACAAAGTGACATTTATTTTTGAAGATTTTAACCTCATTTTGCGTCTCGTTTCAGCCTGCGATACTTCAGCCCAATCAGAGCCTCCAGGACGCACTGACCGACCAATCAGGAAGCCCCTCTGAAGCCCCGCCCCCTCCCCTCCCAGGCCCCGCCCCCTCCTCTGATCACGTGACCGCCGCAGAGGATCAAAGCAGACGCGCCGCTCTTCCCTCCAAGCTCCGCCTCTTCATGTTCCCCGGCTCCTCCCACTTCAGGTCCACGCCCTCCTCAAGCCCCGCCTCCAAGCGCAAGCCCGCCCACCCTCCAGGAAGCCGAGCCAAGCCGGGCCCCGCCCCTTCCTGCCCGTCGCCGTCGGTTTCCCGTCTTCCCAAACCAAAGACTCACTGAGAGCGCGAACCCAGTGCAATCCAATGGGAAACGGGCCGCCGAGCTAACCACGCTAACGCTAATGCAGTTTAGTTCTGCTGAAATGATGTGCAATGACTTCTGGGTAATGTAGGCCGACGCAGAAAGGAAGTGGAGACAGGAAGTGGAGCCTGTGGTGTGTTTTGGTTCAAGAAGAAAAATGAAATCGAACTGAAACGTGTTCAAACCTTCAGACTGAACCAGGACTGAACCAGGACTAAACCAGGTCTAAACCAGGACTAAACCAGGTCTAAACCAGGTCTAAACCAGGACTAAACCAGGTCTAAACCAAGTCTAAACCAGGTCTAAACCAGGTCTAAACCAGGACTAAACCAGGACTAAACCAGGACTAAACCAGGACTAAACCAGGACTAAACCAGGACTAAACCAGGACTAAACCAGGACTACAAATGTGACACAAATTGAACTGATAAAAAGCTGATTTGCTCTAAAAACTAAAAGTTTTGACTAAACTTGATCGTTGTTGTCGGCGGCCATCTTGAGCCCAAACCCGCTTCACTTCCTGTCTGCGTTCGACGTCATGTGACCGACACTAACCAATCACAGCCGCCGTAGCAGATTCAAGTCTGAACTCACTTTAAAACGACAAACGCTTCGATTTAACCTTAAACTTTATGAATTCAAACTTGAACCGAGAATAAGCTGAAACAGAACGAGAAAGAGAAATATAAACGATGTAAGTTATTCAAATGTATTTAAACTGGATTAAATATTTATTGTGAAGCACTGTGACTGACAAAAGGAAATAAACGGTTAATTATGAAACGCCGCCTCCTGAGTTTGTCTTTGATTTACAGACGTTTGACCCACCACCGGGTCAGGACTAAACCAGGACTAAACCAGGTCTGAACCAGGTCTAAACCAGGACTAAACCAGGTCTGAACCAGGACTAAACCAGGACTAAACCAGGTCTAAACCAGGACTAAACCAGGTCTAAACCAGGACTAAAGCGGGACTAAACCAGGTCTGAAACCAGGTTTGTACCAGGACTAAACCAGGACTAGACCAGGTCTAAACCAGGTCTGAACCAGGACTAAACCAGGTCTGAACAAGGACTAAACCGGGACTAAACCAGGACTAAACCACGACTAAAGCAGGACTAAACCAGGACTAAACCAGGACTAAACCAGGTCTGAACCAGGTCTAAACAAGGACTAAACCAGGACTAAACCAGGTCTGAACCAGGGCTAAACAAGGACTAAACCGGGACTAAACCAGGACTAAACCACGACTAAAGCAGGACTAAACCAGGTCTGAACCAGGTCTAAACAAGGACTAAACCAGGACTAAACCAGGTCTAAACCAGGACTAAACCAGGTCTGAACAAGGACTAAACCAGGACTAAACCAGGTTTAAACCAGGTCTAAACCAGGTCTGTACCAGGTCTAAACCAGGACTAAACCAGGACTAAACCAGGTCTAAACCAGGACTAAAGCAGGACTAAAGCAGGACTAAAGCAGGACTAAACCAGGACTAAACCAGGTCTAAACCAGGACTAAACCAGGACTAAAGCAGGACTAAACCAGGACTAAACCAGGACTAAACCAGGTCTAAACAAGGACTGAACCAGGACTGAACCAGGACTAAACCAGGTCTAAACAAGGACTAAACCAGGTCTAAACCAGGACTAAACCAGGACTAAAGCAGGACTAAACCAGGACTAAACCAGGTCTAAACAAGGACTAAACCAGGTCTAAACCAGGACTAAAGCAGGACTAAACCAGGTCTAAACCAGGTCTAAACCAGGACTAAACCAGGTCTAAACCAGGACTAAACCAGGTCTAAACCAGGACTAAAGCGGGACTAAACCAGGTCTGAAACCAGGTTTGTACCAGGACTAAACCAGGACTAGACCAGGTCTAAACCAGGTCTGAACCAGGACTGAACCAGGTCTAAACCAAGACTAAACCGGGACTAAACCTGGACTAAACCTGGACTAAACCTGGACTAAACCAGGACTAAACCAGGACTAAACCAGGACTAAACCAGGTCTAAACCAGGACTGAACCAGGTCTGAACCAGGACTAAACCAAGTCTAAACCAGGACTAAACCAGGTCTAAACCAGGTCTGAACCAGGACTAAACCAGGACTAAACCAGGACTAAACCAGGTCTGAACCAGGACTAAACCAGGACTAAACCAGGACTAAACCAGGTCTGAACCAGGTCTGAACCAGGACTAAACCAGGACTAAACCAGGACTAAACCAGGTCTGAACCAGGACTAAACCAGGACTAAACCAGGACTAAACCAGGTCTGAACCAGGTCTGAACCAGGACTAAACCAGGTCTAAACAAGGACTAAACCAGGTCTAAACCAGGACTAAAGCAGGACTAAACCAAGACTAAACCAGGACTAAACCAGGTCTAAACCAGGACTAAACCAGGTCTAAACCAGGACTAAACCAGGTCTAAACCAGGACTAAAGCAGGTCTAAACCAGGACTAAAGCAGGTCTAAACCAGGACTAAACCAGGACTAAACCAGGACTAAACCAGGTCTAAACCAGGTCTAAACCAGGTCTAAACCAGGACTAAACCAGGTCTAAACAAGGACTAAACCAGGTCTAAACCAGGACTAAAGCAGGACTAAACCAAGACTAAACCAGGACTAAACCAGGTCTAAACCAGGACTAAACCAGGTCTAAACCAGGACTAAACCGGGACTAAACCAGGTCTGAAACCAGGTTTGTACCAGGACTAAACCAGGACTAGACCAGGTCTAAACCAGGTCTGAACCAGGACTGAACCAGGTCTAAACCAAGACTAAACCGGGACTAAACCAGGACTAAACCTGGACTAAACCAGGACTAAACCAGGACTAAACCAGGTCTAAACCAGGACTAAACCAGGTCTGAACCAGGTCTGAACCAGGACTAAACCAAGACTAAACCAGGACTAAACCAGGTCTAAACCAGGTCTGAACCAGGACTAAACCAGGTCTAAACCAGGACTAAACCAGGACTAAACCAGGTCTGAACCAGGACTAAACCAGGACTAAACCAGGTCTAAACCAGGACTAAACCAGGACTAAACCAGGTCTAAACCAGGACTAAACCAGGACTAAACCAGGTCTGAACCAGGTCTGAACCAGGACTAAACCAAGACTAAACCAGGACTAAACCAGGACTAAAGCAGGTCTAAACCAAGACTAAACCAGGACTAAACCAGGACTAAAGCAGGACTAAACCAGGACTAAACCAGGTCTAAACCAGGACTAAACCAGGACTAAACCAGGACTAAACCAGGTCTGAACCAGGACTAAACCAGGTCTAAACCAGGTCTAAACCAGGTCTAAACCAGGTCTAAACCAGGTCTAAACCAGGTCTAAATCAGGTCTAAACCAAGACTAAACCAGGACTAAACCAGGTCTAAACCAGGTCTAAACCAGGTCTAAACCAGGTCTAAACCAGGTCTGAACCAGGACTAAACCAGGTCTGAACCAGGACTAAACCAGGTCTAAACCAGGTCTAAACCAGGTCTAAACCAGGTCTAAACCAGGTCTAAACCAGGTCTAAACCAGGTCTAAACCAGGACTGAACCAGGACTAAACCAGGTCTAAACCAGGTCTAAACCAGGTCTAAACCAGGTCTAAACCAGGTCTAAACCAGGTCTAAACCAGGACTAAACCAGGACTAAACCAGGTCTGAACCAGGGCTAAACCAGGTCTAAACCAGGTCTAAACCAGGTCTAAATCAGGTCTAAACCAGGACTAAACCAGGACTAAACCAAGACTAAACCAGGACTAAACCAGGTCTAAACCAGGACTAAACCAGGTCTAAACCAGGACTAAACCAGGTCTAAACCAGGACTAAAGCAGGACTAAACCAAGACTAAACCAGGTCTAAACCAGGACTAAAGCAGGTCTAAACCAGGACTAAACCAGGACTAAACCAGGACTAAACCAGGTCTAAACCAGGACTAAACCAGGTCTAAACAAGGACTAAACCAGGTCTAAACCAGGACTAAAGCAGGACTAAACCAAGACTAAACCAGGACTAAACCAGGTCTAAACCAGGACTAAACCAGGTCTAAACCAGGACTAAACCGGGACTAAACCAGGTCTGAAACCAGGTTTGTACCAGGACTAAACCAGGACTAGACCAGGTCTAAACCAGGTCTGAACCAGGACTGAACCAGGTCTAAACCAAGACTAAACCGGGACTAAACCAGGACTAAACCTGGACTAAACCAGGACTAAACCAGGACTAAACCAGGTCTAAACCAGGACTAAACCAGGTCTGAACCAGGTCTGAACCAGGACTAAACCAAGACTAAACCAGGACTAAACCAGGTCTAAACCAGGTCTGAACCAGGACTAAACCAGGTCTAAACCAGGACTAAACCAGGACTAAAGCAGGTCTAAACCAGGACTAAACCAGGACTAAACCAGGTCTAAACCAGGACTAAACCAGGACTAAACCAGGTCTAAACCAGGTCTAAACCAGGTCTAAACCAGGTCTAAACCAGGTCTGAACCAGGACTAAACCAGGACTAAACCAGGTCTAAACCAGGACTAAACCAGGTCTAAACCAGGTCTAAACCAGGTCTAAACCAGGTCTGAATCAGGTCTAAACCAGGACTAAACCAGGACTGAATCAGGTCTAAACCAGGGCTAAACCAGGACTAAACCAGGTCTTTTTTCTCCCTCGTGTTTCTTGTGTTTGTTTTATTAAAATGGTGTCTTGAGCGTAGAATGAGGTTTGTTTTTATGAACACACAAATGTGCCGTGGCTTTATTAAAGATCACTGAAGCCAAACATATGGAACACAAGATGAGAAATCAGCAGAAATCACAAGAGCCCAGTTATTACAGACGAGAAGAGGCTTTTATCAAACGGAGCGGGAAACAACTCAGAAGTGTCTGAGTGAAAGGGTTAAAGAGTCAAAGTGAGGCCTGAAGAGGGAAGGACAGACTCAGGGCTCGGGTGTCTGAGTGTGTCCTTGACCTGAGGCACTCGACTGGACGCCCCGGACACACTGGACGCCCCGGACACACTGGACGCCCCGGACACACTGGACGCCCCGGACACACTGGACGCCCCGGACACACTGGACGCCCCGGACACACTGGACACACTGGACGCCCCGGACACACTGGACGCCCCGGACACACTGGACACACTGGACGCCCCGGACACACTGGACGCCCCGGACACACTGGACACACTGGACGCCCCGGACACACTGGACGCCCCGGACACACTGGACGCCCCGGACACGTGTCTGCTCTCCAGTTTAACTTTCCAAAGCGTCTGCTGCGATTTTATCGTCTGAACGCATCAAACGTGTCATTCCATACAGCTGAGAAGAACTTTTATTTTTTCATACTGAACTTTTTGAACATTAGATGCAATTTTAAGTTCCTCAAGAGCAAGAATAACGACATGACAAATGCATCCTATGTTTGTCTTAAACTCCTTCAGCCTGTACTTGTTCTTTCACGTGACGCTGTGATTTCCCTAAACAAAGTTTCACAGTTATATTATGAGCTTGTGTTGGAAAAAGTATTACCATACATTTGCATCGTCCTCGCTCAACAACATGACCTTTTTAAAAAAAAAACAGTGCGTCACTCATTCATTCACTCATTCACGTCCAGGTACAAGAAATACACTCACCTTTTCATCAAACGATGTCAATGACACAAACTCTGTCTCAGATTTACACGATATTCACGAACACTGGGCCTCATGAGCAAACGTGTGCTCAAGGCCGAGGTACGAGGCTTTAACATTTACATAAAAAAAAGGAAGTTGTGTTTTGTTTCCTGTAAAGATGATAACATCTGTGAGGCAAACAGCAGCACGTTATTTGAGCACAGATCTGTAACGAAATATATGCACAGAAAACACACAGAGCACACGACATCTCAACATTCTGAACTAAAACACACAGAAATGTTCTCCTGTAAAAGCTCAAAATACAAGTCAGATGTGAAGGAGCTGCCAGAGTCGACAAATCCAGCCCCGATCAAAAGGTCACGTCCTCAGGGCTGGACCTGGTGACGTTGTGTTGCTCGTTTTCATTTTAGACAAGTCAAACTTTATAGAAGGTTTCAGCGGCAACACCTCACAGTGTCCCCCTCTCCCCTCAGTGTCCCCCTCCCCCCTCACAGTGTCCCCCTCTCTCCTCACAGTGTCCCCCTCTCTCCTCACAGTGTCCCCCTCCCTCCTCACAGTGTCCCCCTCTCTCCTCACAGTGTCCCCCTCTCTCCTCACAGTGTCCCCCTCTCTCCTCACAGTGTCCCCCTCTCTCCTCACAGTGTCCCCCTCCCTCCTCACAGTGTCCCCCTCCCCTCACAGTGTCCCCCTCCCTCCTCACAGTGTCCCCCTCTCCCCTCACAGTGTCCCCCTCTCCCCTCACAGTGTCCCCCTCTCTCCTCACAGTGTCCCCCTCTCTCCTCACAGTGTCCCCCTCCCCCCTCACAGTGTCCCCCTCCCCTCACAGTGTCCCCCTCCCTCCTCACAGTGTCTCCCTCTCCCCTCACAGTGTCCCCCTCTCACCTCACAGTGTCCCCTCTCCCTCACAGTGTCCCCTCTCTCCTCACAGTGTCCCCCTCTCCCCTCACAGTGTCCCCCTCTCCCCTCACAGTGTCCCCCCTCTCCTCACAGTGTCCCCCTCTCCCCTCACAGTGTCCCCTCTCTCCTCACAGTGTCCCCCTCTCTCCTCACAGTGTCTCCCTCTCTCCTCACAGTGTCCCCCTCTCCTCACAGTGTCCCCCTTTCCCCTCTCAGTGTCCCCCTCTCTCCTCACAGTGTCCCCCTCTCTCCTCACAGTGTCCCCCTCTCCCCTCACAGTGTCCCCCTCTCTCCTCACAGTGTCCCCCTCCCTCCTCACAGTGTCCCCTTCTCCCCTCACAGTGTCCCCTCTCTCCTCACAGTGTCCCCTCTCTCTCCTCACAGTGTCCCCTCTCCCCTCACAGTGTCCCCTCTCTCCTCACAGTGTCCCCTCTCTCCTCACAGTGTCCCCTCTCTCCTCACAGTGTCCCCCTCTCTCCTCACAGTGTCCCCTCTCTCTCCCTCACAGTGTCCCCTCTCTCCTCACAGTGTCCCCTCTCCCTCACAGTGTCCCCTCTCTCCTCACAGTGTCCCCCCTCTCTCCTCACAGTGTCCCCCCTCTCCTCACAGTGTCCCCTCCCTCCTCACAGTGTCCCCTCCCTCCTCACAGTGTCCCCTCTCTCCCTCACAGTGTCCCCTCTCTCCTCACAGTGTCCCCTCTCCCTCACAGTGTCCCCTCTCTCCTCACAGTGTCCCCTCTCCCTCACAGTGTCCCCCTCTCTCCTCACAGTGTCCCCTCTCTCCTCACAGTGTCCCCTCCCCTCACAGTGTCCCCTCCCTCCTCACAGTGTCCCCTCTCCCCTCACAGTGTCCCCTCTCCTCACAGTGTCCCCCTCTCCCCTCACAGTGTCCCCTCTCTCCTCACAGTGTCCCCTCTCCCCTCACAGTGTCCCCTCTCCCTCACAGTGTCCCCTCTCTCCTCACAGTGTCCCCCTCTCCCTCACAGTGTCCCCTCTCCTCACAGTGTCCCCTCTCCTCACAGTGTCCCTCTCCTCACAGTGTCCCCTCTCCCTCACAGTGTCCCCCTCTCCTCACAGTGTCCACCTCTCCCCTCACAGTGTCCCCCTCTCTCCTCACAGTGTCCCCTCTCTCCTCACAGTGTCCCCTCTCCCTCACAGTGTCCCCTCTCCCCTCACAGTGTCCCCTCTCTCTCCTCACAGTGTCCCCCCCTCTCCCCTCACAGTGTCCCCTCTCCCTCACAGTGTCCCCCTCTCCCTCACAGTGTCCCCTCTCTCCTCACAGTGTCCCCTCTCCCTCACAGTGTCCCCTCTCTCCTCACAGTGTCCCCTCTCTCCTCACAGTGTCCCGTCTCTCCTCACAGTGTCCCCCTCTCTCTTCTCACTGTCCCCTCTCTCCTCACAGTGTCCCCCTCTCTCCTCACAGTGTCCCCCTCTCTCCTCACAGTGTCCCCCTCTCTCCTCACAGTGTCCCCCTCCCCTCACAGTGTCCCCTCTCTCCTCACAGTGTCCCCTCTCCCCTCACAGTGTCCCCCTCTCCCCTCACAGTGTCCCCCTCTCCTCACAGTGTCCCCCTCTCCCCTCACAGTGTCCCCTCTCTCCTCACAGTGTCCCCTCTCTCCTCACAGTGTCCCCCTCTCCTCACAGTGTCCCCTCTCTCCTCACAGTGTCCCCTCTCTCCTCACAGTGTCCCCTCTCTCCTCACAGTGTCCCCTCTCCCTCACAGTGTCCCCCTCTCTCCTCACAGTGTCCCCCTCTCCCCTCACAGTGTCCCCCTCTCCCCTCACAGTGTCCCCCTCTCTCCTCACAGTGTCCCCCTCTCCCCTCACAGTGTCCCCCTCTCTCCTCACAGTGTCCCCCTCTCCCCTCACAGTGTCCCCCTCTCTCCTCACAGTGTCCCCCTCTCTCCTCACAGTGTCCCCCTCCCCTCACAGTGTCCCCCTCTCCCCTCACAGTGTCCCCCTCTCCTCACAGTGTCCCCCTCTCCCCTCACAGTGTCCCCCTCTCCTCACAGTGTCCCCCTCTCCCTCAGAGTGTCCCCTCTCTCCTCACAGTGTCCCCCTCTCTCCTCACAGTGTCCCCCTCTCTCCTCACAGTGTCCCCCTCTCCCCTCACAGTGTCCCCCTCTCTCCTCACAGTGTCCCCTCTCTCCTCACAGTGTCCCCCTCCCTCCTCACAGTGTCCCCCCTCCCTCACAGTGTCCCCTCCCTCCTCACAGTGTCCCCTCTCTCCTCACAGTGTCCCCTCTCCCTCTCAGTGTCCCCCTCTCCCCACAGTGTCCCCCTCTCCCCTCACAGTGTCCCCCTCTCTCCTCACAGTGTCCCCCTCTCTCCTCACAGTGTCCCCCTCTCTCCTCACAGTGTCCCCCTCTCTCCTCACAGTGTCCCCCTCTCCCCTCACAGTGTCCCCCTCTCTCCTCACAGTGTCCCCCTCTCCCCTCACAGTGTCCCCCTCTCTCCTCACAGTGTCCCCTCTCTAATTAAGTCTGAAAGTCTAAAACAGAATCGATCCACCTCTTCTGTTCTGACACACCGGTTTAGCCCGTTGCCCGGCAGCGTGCCCTGTCGCCTGTCGTGCACTGCCTGTCGTGCACTGCCTGTCGTGCACTGCCTGTCGTGCACTGCCTGTCGTGCACTGCCTGTCGTGCACTGCCTGTCGTGCACTGCCTGTCGTGCACTGCCTGTCGTGCACTGCCTGTCGTGCACTGCCTGTCGTGCACTGCCTGTCGTGCACCGCCTGTCGTGCACTGCCTATTGTGCAGCAGCAGTACATTTGTCGTCATTTTTTACACCGAGGGGCAGAACTTCTTAGAAAATGTTCTCTTAGAGCGGCACCTTCCTTCATTTAGCTCATACCTCCACAGCCTAATCGTATCATTCAGAACTTCAGTTGAACTTTGTGAAATAAAGACGTTTGTGACGTGGTTACAGTAAAGCCCAAACATGGCGATAAAACAAGTGGATATATTACTATTTAAATTACTAAAAGTTCTGGAATGTTTTTTGTAAAACCAGATTAAAGTTATTTGAAGTCTCTGTTTTACTTCCACAGATTGATCATCTGCAGAACAGACCAGTTCAGTTGAATTGTTTTCAATAAAATGTTTAATCAAACTTTTTTTGTCATTTCTTGTTGTTTATTGAAGCTCAAAGCTCGGGGCAGGGGGCGGGGCAGGGGGCGGGGCAGAGGGCAGGGCAGGGGGGCGGGGCAGAGGGCGGGGCAGAGCTTGGATATAAAGGTAAACGAGACACAGTTGAAGCTCACCTACAGCTGCCTCCCAGGAACTGTAGCACAGGAAGTGGGTAAGTTTTTTCAGCTGGATTTGAACAACATTTAGAAACGATCAGTGTTTACTGCTCAGTCTGGACAAAATGGTACATTTGTGATGAAAAAAGGAGCCTACTTTGAAATCTGTTCGTATTTATTTATTTATTTAGTTTGCAGTGTATATTTTCTTGTGTTTCACACTATCATTTTTTAAAATTCAACTTTTGCAATGTTTTTGTTGTTCTTAAAAACTATACTACAATTAACTTTTAACATAATAAAAAAATAAAAATAACTTTTATCTGGTTTGAAAAAAAAACATTCTGAAACTTATTCTTTTTTTGTTTTGTTTTGAGAAACAGAACTGGAATTTAAACATTTGGGAAAAATATGTTTTAAAAAATATTAGATTGTTTTTTGTGATTTGTTTATTTTATTGAAATAATAAACATTTTCTTCTTTGTAATGTATAATAAATCATTTAACAGTACTTAAACAGTACTTAAGTGCTTAAACCGGCTCCAGTTACAGAAAATCTGTTCCTTTGGTCTAATGTGAGTTCTGTGTTTTGCTCAAGGACACAACGGCAGAACAGACCAGAGACAACCCGGCAACAGAAGACGGAACTCAAACTCACTGGATCTGGGTCAGAAAACACTGATGGATTTTGGACTGATCTTTTCTTTGTCAAATGAGACAATCGGAGCTGGAGGGCTTTGATTTTTAATGTTTTTACGTCTGAATCTGAATCATATTTTGACGATCACACAATAGTGAGGAGTTTATTCATTCCACATGAACGACACAACATGGAAATCACAGCCGGGAGTCCAGCGGCTGAAGAAAGTGCTTTGAATGTGTCGTATGAGATGGAGCTTCAGCGCCTCCTACAGGACACACCAGACCACTGCAGGCCTGGGCTTTAAATGGACCATGAACATGATCAAGACTGGACCGACACTCACGACTCGTCCTGCTCCAGGGTCCAGGTCCAGGTCCTGATCCTGGGTCCAGCTCCTGGTCAAGAACCAGGACCAGGAGCTGGACCAGGACCAGGACCAGGACCAGGACCAGGAGTTGGACCCTGGAGCAGCAGGACTCGGGCAAAGACTGGAGCACATTGTCTGTTTTACTGTGACTGAAGGAGCAGAAATGATGCCGACTTTGGGCCGCGGTGAAGACCCCACTCTGTCTGGACTTAAGTTCATCTGGACCTGCTGTTTCTTCATGTCTCCCGTCCAGAGGTAAGACCACACACTTTGGTCACATGTAGAATGTGATAAAATTGGTGGTTTCCCTCCTGAGTGGGTGAACCTGCCGCCCCTGAGGCTCTCAGATGCCCTCCCTCTGTCTGTGGTTCTCGTTCCCTCTCAGTGGACGGACACAGATCGACATCTGAAATATTTGTTGTGTGTATTTTATTACTTGGTGTTTCAAAGACATAATCTTTACCAAATGAGCTGTTCCTTAACTCAGTCCTAACTCTAACCTCACCTTAACTGTCAGATCATTTAGAAACAAAAAACTGCACAACAATAGAATGCAGTGAAATGTCTAAAATATTTACTTTAAAGTTTCACCAAAGCGAGCTGAGCCACACAATCCTAACGTCATCATTCTGCGCCGTAGATGCCCGGCTCATTCAGGTGGGACTCTCCAATGCTCTGAAAAGAATCCACCGTAATCTTTGTTTGTACTGACCATCCGACACAGGTTGGTTGGTCAGATCGTAGAGTCTTAGGTGTTTGGCCGTTACGGTCCTGTTCTGAGAGAACAGCATCTTTGATTTGTCTTTACGGTGTGTTTAAAGTTAGGCTGCAACGTGACGCGAGGCGAGGACGGCGAGGCTAGGACGACGAGGCGAGGACGACGAGGCGAGGACGACGAGGCGAGGACGGCAAGGTGAGGCCAGGACGTGTAGTGTGTCTTTTACACACTGTAAAAGACATGTATTCAAAGACATTTTGCATCAGATTTAAGTCTGGAACTGAGTCTTTAAAGGCTCGGTTTAAAGTGAGTGTGAGTTTATATAAAAGCAGGTGAGTGCTCACAGCGTGGTATTAGCATTAGCTTTGGCAGCTATCACAGAAGCTAACGTCAGCATCGAACACGAGGTGCAAATCAAACTCTACATGTGCTGTTTAGAGGATAACCGTAAGTTAGGTGAAGTGAAGTTAGGTGAAAGCCTGACAGCACACAGCAAGTGATTTGTCCTGTTCAGACAGACAGTTTATCTGTTCATGTCGACTAAACGTTTAGTAAATGTGTACATAGAATGTAATAGAATAGAGTAGAATGTACATTCTACTCTACAATAATATCGTTTAAGGATAGACAAAGTGTTGTTTTTACCTAAAGATGTTTTATTCTTCCACAGAATCTACTTCATCCATAGATTAAAGCAGCTACTGCACTATATAATCTGACACCGAAGACTGGTCAACAAAATGGAACAAAGACCAAGTAAGTCTAAAGGACAAACAAGTGTTTATGTCAACACATTTTAACTGTAATAATGAGACTGTTTTTATTTTTACAGACGGAGCAGCACCAGGACAGCAGCCCAGGCCCAGGTGAGAAACACAACACTTCTATTAAAAAGATGAGGACATGAAGGGCAGGGATGGACAGGCTGAGGAGGCAGGTGGTTCTGCTGCTGTCCTGGAGCCAGCCCCCTCATACACAATTATTTTATTTTACTCTCTATTTGTCGTTTTACCTCATCTTTGTCTAAATTTCAAATGATTTTTTGATATTTTCTGTTGTCTAATCATTGGAGACAGATCTCATGTGACATTGCTGTTTTCCTCGTTCTGTCAGTGTTTGTTCCATGTTTCATGACTGTGTGACTCTGTGACCATAGCACCACTTTTTACCCACAATGCTCCGTCAGAGTCTTGGCTCAGAGGGGTTTAGGGTCCTGGACTGAACTGGGCCGAGTTTAAACAAAAGACTTGACCTCATAACGACCCGAGGTTTAAACTAACGACAAATAGAGAGTAAAATAAAATGATCACGTGTTGGCGTTCACCCCGGTGAACAAGAGGGTCGCATCCCTTCGCCTTCGGGTGGGGGACAGGTCTCTCACCGTTGTGTCGGCCTACGGGCCGAACAACGGTGCAGAGTACCAGACCTTCTTGGAGTCCCTGGGAGGGGAACAGTGCACCGCCCGGGGACTCCATTGTTCTACTGGGGGACCTCAACGCCCACGTGGGCAACAACAGTGACACCTGGAGAGGGGTAATCAGGAGGACGCCCCCCCCGATCTGAACCCGAGCGGTGTTCAGTTATTGGACTTCTGTGCTAGTCACAGCTTGTCCATAACGAACACCATGTTCAAGCACAAGGTCCATCAGTGCACGTGGCACCAGGACACCCTAGGCCGGAGGTCGATGATCGACTTTGTTGTCGTGTCTGACCTTCAGCCGCGTGTCTTGGACACTCGGGTGAAGAGAGGGGCGGAGCTGTCAACCGATCACCACCTGGTGGTGAGTTGGATCCGCTGGCGGGGGAGGAAGCCGGACAGACTTGGCAGGCCCAAGCGTATCGTGAGGGTCTGCTGGGAACGTCTGGCAGAGCCCTCTGTCAGCAGGGTCTTCAACTCACACCTCCGGGAGAACTTCTCCCAGATCCTGGGAGCTCTAAACGGTGCGGGTGGAAAGCTGTTGACCTCGACTGGGGATGTGGTTGGACGGTGGAAGGAACACTTTGAGGATCTCCTCAATCCCACTGTCACGTCTTCCGAGGAGGAAGCAGAGGCTGAGATCTTGGAGCCGAACTCGTCCATCACCCTGGCTGAAGTCACTGGTTGTTGGCTCCTCGGTGGCTCCAGGGGTGGATGGGATCCGCCCTGAGTATCTTAAGTCTCTGGATGTTGTGGGACTGTCTTGTCTGACACATGAACATCTCATGATAGTCTATACTCTCCAACGGGTGCTCGAGGGTTCATGGGAGTTTGCCCAACCAGTCCACATGTGCTTTGTGGATCTGGATAAGGCATTTGACCGTGTGCCCCGGGGCGCCTTGTGAGAAGTGCTCCGGGAGTATGGGGTCCGGGGCCCATTGCTCAGGGCTGTCCCTGTACGACCAGAGCAGGAGCTGTGCTGCGGGCAGTAAGTCAGACCTGTTCAGTGCATGTTGGACTCCGCCGGGGCTGCCCTTTGTCACCGGTTCTGTTCATAGTTTTTATGGACAGAATTTCTAGGCGCAGTCAAGGCGTGTAGGGCGTCCGGTTTGGGAACCACAGGATCTCATCTCTGCTGTTTGCAGATGATGTCGTCCTGATGGCTTCTTCAAACCAGGACCTGCAGCACTGGGACGGAAAGGACGAGATCGTGGATACAAGCGGTCGAAATGAGCCTCCTCCACCGGGTGGCTGGGCGCTCCCTTAGAGATAGAGAGGAGCTCAGTCACACGGGAGGAGCTCGGAGTAGAGCCGCTGAGGCTCAGCATCTGTCCCGGAGCCTCCTGGACGCCTCCCTCAGGAGGTGTTGTGGGCATGTCCCACCAGGAGGAGGCCCTGGGGCAGACTGATGTCTCTGTGTCCTGGGAACGCCTCGGCATCCCCCTGGAGGAGCTGGAGGAAGTGTCTGGAGTGAGGGAAGTCTGGGAGTCCCTGCTTAGACTGCTGCCCCCGCGACCCAGCCCTGGATCAGAGGAAAATTAAGATGAATAACGTATGAGGGGGCTGGCTCCAGGACAGGGGAGAGGAGGAGGGGGGGTCAAAAGGTGTAAATAAAGTCTTATCAGGGATTATTTCTTGTCAGTTGTAACTATTGTGTAATGTATATGGATGTGATGCCCCTGTAGCTTCCCCTGTTGACCCGGCTCCTTTCTGGGACTATTCTCTGTTGCACAGGTCCCTCGGGTTTCCCCTTCGGACCGTCTTCGTTGGTGTTGTAGGACAGCGGCTCCTGGAGCGTCTGCCAGCAGACTGGTGGAGTTCCCCAGCTCGGCGGAGCAGTCAGTCCGATCAGAGTTGGAACACTTGGGCTGAAACATCTTTGAGGACTGCTGTGACTGAGGGCCTTGCTCCTGCGTTCGACGCTCAACACCATTCCTTAATTGCAGATAGCAAGGTGTTGGCAGTCGTGTGCGGGACTGAATTTGTTTTCAATAGTTTTATATCTGCCCCTTTAGTGGCCCCTGTAGTCGCCCCTGTAGTCGCCCCTGTAGTCGCCCCTGTAGTCGCCCCTGTAGTCGCCCCTGTTGCCAACCCTGAAGACGCCCCACAAGAAGTCCCTGTAGTTGCCCCTGAAGCCGCCCCTGAAGACGCTCCTGTAGTCCCGGCTCCTTTCTGGGACTATTCTCTGGTGCTTAGGCCCCTCTGGGTTCCCCTTGGGGCCATCATCGCTGGTGTTGTAGGACAGCAGCTCCTGGAGTGTCTGCCTGCAGGCTGGATGAGTTCCCTAGCAGGGCGGCACGCTCAGTCCCTGATTCAGAGTTGGAACACTTGGGCTAAAACATCTCTGAGGACTGCTGTGATTGAGGCTCTTGCTCCTGTGTTCGACGCTCAACACCGTTCCTACATTGCAGATGGTGTGGTGTTGGCAGTCGTGCGCGGGACTGAATTTGTTTTCAATAGTTTTATATCTGCCCCTTTAGTGGCCCCTGTAGTCGCCCCTGTAGTCGCCCCTGTAGTCGCCCCTGTAGCCAACCCTGAAGACGCCCCACAAGAAGTCCCAGTAGTTGCCCCAGAAGACGCCCCTGTAGACGCCCCTGTAGTCCCGGCTCCTTTCTGGGACTATTCTCTGGTGCTTAGGCCCCTCTGGGTTCCCCTTGGGACCGTCATTGTTGGTGTTGTGGGACAGCAGCTCTGGGAGCGTCTGCCTGCAGGCTGGAGGAGTTCCCCAGCTTGGCGGAGCAGTCAGTCCCTGCTTCAGAGTTGGAACACTTGGGCTGAAACATCTCTGAGGACTGCTGTGATTGAGGTCCTCACTCCTGCGTTCGACGCTCAACTCCGTTCCTTCATTGCAGATGCTGCGGTGTTGGCAGTCGTGTGCGGGACTGAATTTGTTTTACATCGCTTTATATTGTTAAATTAAATCTTATATTAAAGCTGAGTCAAAGCACATCTTGTTTGTTTCTTTTCAAATCCTTTGTGGTGGTGAATAGAGCCAAAAGATTAGAATTCTGTTGATTTATCAACATTTATGGACCTGACTGTGCCCAGGTGGTTAGTAGTACTACATGTTTCCACCAGAGTGCGCTAATGAACACCAACGATGATCCTGTTGCGTTCCAGGCCCATAAGCCACACATTACACCAGTGCAATAATAACAATAGAGCAGATGTTTGTATCAGGCCTGGTGTTAAAACACTAACAGCGGCCGTGTCATTGGATTGAACTTCATCTTTCAGGGCCAGCGTGAGTAAATCCTGTGACTGAACCCAGTGTCCAGCGCCGAACCCCTTCAGCCAAACAGTGTGAGAGCCACAGACCGTGTGAGTGAAGCAGCATCGTCTTCATCAAACCGAAGCCTCGAGGCAGAGCTTCATTTGACGCCTCTGACCTCGGCTTCAGCAGAGTCAGGGGGCTGTAGGTGTCACTGTTGTACAGCTGTGGTTGGCCTGTTCGGCCTCTGCTGCCCTGTTTGCTCTGTTGTGGGACAAACTGTCATGTCTCTGTATGTTTTATTAAGTGTGAAGATCTGGATAGTCACTTGAAGGTCACAGGTTGTGTCTGACAAATGGAAACACTGTGTCTTGCTGATGTTTGAGACAAAACCTCGCTTCATGTTCATCTTATGTCTGATGTTTCCATTTTAATCATATGTTTATTGTTGTTCAGGCTCCTTTTTCCTTTTTGGAATCAGAGAGGGAGAGATCTTTTTTGAGAGGGACAGACTCTATTTCAGTCAGCGCTTTGGTCAAACCTTCTGCTCAGAGTGGTCTTTAAAGGGCCTTTAAGGTGGTCCTTTCCTCAGATGTTCAGACGACGTGAGCTTCAACAGCTGTGTTTCCTGTGACCGACCAATTATTGATCATTTGGTGGAATTCCTCCTTTAAAGCAGAGTGAATGTGTCAGTCGTGTGGTGGTTGAGATGCATTTTCAGGGCGTTTGAAGCTCATCGTCGCCCCCTGCTGTTTCTGACTGATATTGACAAATGTCATGAGAAATACTGGGATTTTTAATTTGATTTTTGGCGACGTTTTTGGCAAAAAGAAAGGGAAAAAAGTCTGCAGTGCATGTTCACAAGAAACCTGCAGGGGGCGCTCTGTCACTGAAGTTACTTAGTTCTGCTTTAAATAGAAAGATACAAATGACATCTTTATGTCATCAGACCAGAGAACAAAAGTCTTTTTCTAAAAATAAAATCACACAGAATGTGCTTCTGTTGTGGCACATTTGAATATGGAGGCTGTTTTTTCATACTTTTTGGTTTTAATAAATTATTAAAATGACACACATCCCGTCATAGAAATAATAAGATATTGCCGAGTCATATGTCATATAAATGAAGAACATAAAGCTCAGCGTGACATTAATGTGAGGATTTGTGGAGCTGGTGAAGGAGACGGTGAGATCAGCGACAATGAACCATCACAAATGTCTGGAGTCGTGTTTGTGCGCTCAGCTCCACCTGCAGCGCTAAAAGAGACTAGACACACCGTGGATTCTGTCCCTGCGGCGGCCATCTTGTGACTGTAAGAGCAGTAAAACTAACATAAAACACTCGGCCCTGAAATAGACTGATGTAAATAAATGTAAACTGACTTGTCATGGTCTATTTGTGTCCAAAAGATACATTTGAAATGAATTATGAAGAAACACTGTGTTAACCATCACTGATGAAACACGGCAAAGAGCCCTTCATAAAGAATCCTCCTCTCCATCGGTGTCAGACACAGATTAATACAATTCAAAGTGTTCCATCTGTCCAGAGCTAAAGTGGCACGACTTTATCCTGACGTGGACCTGACGCTCCTGCCTCCCTGGCACACATGCTTTGGTCCTGTCCAAACTTGTTTGTGCTTTGGCTTGAAATTATGAACACAATGGCAACCTTTTTAGACGACTTTAAGGATGTATTGGACGCAGACTTAGAGGAGTGCCATTCTCAGAGCCTCCTCTGCCTTTTCTATTCATCTCATTCTTTTCAACTTTCTTTCTTTTATTTTTCTTCTTCTTTCTTTATTATTATTATTATTATTATTATTATTATTATTATTATTATTATTATTATTATTCTTTCTTTTGATGATGACTGTAACTGGATGTAAAGTGATTTGTCATTTGTTTTTCCAAGTTTGTTTGCTTTTATTCAAAATAATAAAAACCCTTTGAAATAAAAAACAGATCTAAACCAGGACTAAACCAGGACTAAACCAGGACTAAACCAGGACTAAACCTGGACTAAACCAGGACTAAACCAGGACTAAACCTGGATTAAACCAGGACCAAACCTGGACTAAACCAGGACTAAACCAGGTCTAAACCAGGTCTAAACCAGGTCTAAACCAGGACTAAACCAGGACTAAACCAGGTCTAAACGAGGACTAAACAGGACTAAACCAGGACTAAAACAGGTCTAAACCAGGACTAAACCAGGAATAAACCAGGACTAAACCAGGACTAAACCAGGACTAAACCAGGACTAAAACAGGACTAAACCAGGACTAAACCAGGTCTAAACCAGGACTAAACCAGGTCTAAACGAGGACTAAACCAGGACTAAACCTGGACTAAACCAGTACTAAACCTGGACTAAACCAGGACTAAACCAGGTCTAAACGAGGACTAAACCAGGTCTAAACGAGGACTAAACCAGGACTAAACCTGGACTAAACCAGGACTAAACCAGGACTAAACCAGGACTAAACCTGGACTAAACCTGGACTAAACCAGGACTAAACCTGGACTAAACCAGGACTAAACCAGGACTAAACCAGGACTAAACCAGGACTAAACCAGGACTAAACCAGGACTAAACCAGTTCACTTTTAAATATTTCACTTGTTTTGTAACACAGAACAGAGGGGGCAGGGTGCAGTCCTGTGGAGCTCCAGCAGAGGTCGCCAGTGGGTCAGACCGTGTTTTTTTTACATACAACATGTGAACTGCACACAGAGACCCAAAGGATCAATCACACTTCTCTAAAAACTCTTCTGTCGCTGAGTTTAAAATCTGAACACACAAAGAACACATTTTTTGCAGCATAATTCCAGTGGAAATATTTAAATATTTGTTTTTTTTTATGATGTTCATGTTCAAAATGGTCAAACCTTCAGGTGAAATTTACTGTACTTTACTTTTTTATATTTAAATGCTCATCCTTTTGAAATCGTCCCGTGCGCCCTCTGCCTCTGAAACAGGACGGTCTGACTTTGGGTGGAAACACTTGCACTTTCAGACCTCAATCAATCAATGTCTTTCCACAGTATCACGTGCAGTCATGTGCTGGTACATAATTGTGCACATCCATGTAAAGTACGCGAGGCTGTACATAACTCATACACACATAAGATTGTGCATCAGTCTGCAGTGCGACTGTGGAAAAAATGGACACCCGAGAAAGCTTTGCAGCTCATACGGGGTCCATCCCACTGAGCAGGAAAACAGTTTGGTGGTTTGGCAGGAATTTTTATTTTTATTTTTATTTTATTTTTTATTTTACCTTTGTTTATCCAGGAAAGTCCCATTGAGATTAAAAACCTATCTTACAAGGGAGTCCTGGCCAAGAGGCAGCAAAAAGTTCCAGACATAGACAACAAATTATTTTTCCTTTCTTTCTTCTTCCCTCCCTCCCTTTAATCTTTCCATCATGTTCCACACCCTATTATTATATCACCATCATGACCATACATACATATACACATGCATACACACAATGGTAAATTCGATAGTAATGATAATAACACCCCCTGTACAAAGAGAAATATAATATTAAAGCCGCAAGCGGCATCGAACGGCCCTCGCGGGCCGCGCTCGTACTCCGCTCTCGCAACGGTCGAGGAAGGGCGCTAACGCGCCCAAATTCTTTCCTTTACTGGGGCTTTGTGCTAGAACAAAGCTGTGTCCCAAAACTGCCGTTGTAATTAAAGAGGAAAAATATGGCCAATTGGTGCGGCTCCGCCGCATGGATACCGTAACACTTGTCCCGAAGATTTGGATAAGTTTTGGTGTCACACTCCTCAAGATGATATTCACCAAATTTCAGGTTGATCGGGCTTACGCCCGAAGAGGAGTTCATTAAAGTACAAGGTTTAATTTGAGTGATTTTCCCCAGAGGAATAACATGGGATGTTTCTGTCATTAGTTCAAGTTTGGGCAATATTTGTGGCTTCGCCACACGGAGACCATAATACTTATCTCAACAATTTGGATAACTTTTGGTGGGCCATTCTTCAGGATGATTGTCACCAAGTTTCAGGTTGATCGGGCTTACGGCCGAAGATGAGTTCGTTAAATTACAAAGTTAAATTTGAGACATTTTAAGATTTTCCCATAGGAATATCATGGGGTTTTTCTGCGTTTTGTAAAATCTTGGCAAAATTAGTGTTTCACACAGAGACCGTAATACCTATGTTAATAATTTGGATAACTTTGGTGACCCACTCCTCAGGAAGATGTCCACCAAATTTTAGTTGGTTTGGCTTGCCCGAGGAGGAGTTCGTTAAAGTAAAAAGTTTAATATTATCGACTTTGAGATTTTCCCATAGGAATAACATGGGGTTTTTCTGTGTTTTGTAAAATCTTGGTGAAATTAGCGGCTTCACCGCCTACGAGACCGTAATACCTCTCCTGATAATTTGGATAACTTTTGGTGCCGCACTCCTCAGGAAGATGTGCACCAAATTTCAGGTTGGTGGGCTTGCCCGAGGAGGAGTTCGTTAAAATGCGTAGTCAAAAAATATCCAAATTTGAGACAATTTTCGATGTTCCCATAGGAATAACATGGGATGTTTCGGTCATTGGTACGGCTTCGCCGTAGAAAACATGACATGGGTCTGGTTGGCTTTTTTGATCGGTAGGCCAAAATGGAATTTTGTGCAAAATTTCAAAAAATTCTAAAAAAGTAAATTTTTTGCTCCCCATACAAAAGTTTTTCACTCTGTAGGGGCGCTATCGCGCCAAATGAAAAAATTCCACCTAAAGTAGGTCCAGGCAAGAAAGTTAAACAACCTATTAAAATTTCGGCATAATCGGACTCGTTTTGCCAAAACGGGAGCATTTTTAAAATTTTGATTATCAAAAAAATCGTCGGTCAACTTTGGGGCTGCGCCGCGCAGAGACCGTAAAAGTTATTTTAACGAATTGGATAACTTTCGATGCCCCACTTGTGTAGAGCATGTGCAGCGATTTTGAGCGCGGTGGGCGAAACGCCCTAGGAGGAGTTCGTTAAAGTTCGACGTGAGCGAAAACGCTGACTCAGCGTTTCGGAACTTTAAATCCAATATGGCGGCTATACGGTGAGTCAGGGGGCGTGGTCATAATAATATTTTTTTTTCGTCCTCAGGAGAGGAATGCGTGTTCCGAATTTCGTGGCTGTACGACAAAATTGACGTCGGGACGCCTCCCATAGGCGCAATGTATTTTGACTTTTGTAGGTGGCGCTGTCGTGCCATTATTTTTTCCCCAAACATGACACCTATAAAAAACAAAATTTTTCGCCGATTCTGAATTTTGGGCAAAATTTGGTGAGTTTTTGAGCATGTTCAGGGGGTCAAATTAGAGGTCAAAGTGCAGAAGAAAAAAGAAAAATAAAAAAAATTAAAGCCGCAAGCGGCATCGAACGGCCCTCGCGGGCCGCGCTCGTACTCCGCTCTCGTAACACTCAAGGGAAGGCGCTGACGCGCCCTCATCCTTTCCTTTACTGGGGCTTTGTGGTGGGACAAAGCTGTGTCCCAAAAGTGCTGTTGTTATGAATGAGGAAAAATGTTACCAATTGTTGCGGCTCACTTGCCATGGATACCATGACACACGACAACATAACACACCCAAAAATTTGGATAACTTTACATGCCCCACTCCTCAAGATTATTTTCACCAAATTTCACCTTGGTCTGGCTTACGCCCCAGGAGGAGTTGTTTAAAGTACAAAGTTGAATTTGAGTGATTATCCCCATAGGAATAACATGGGATGTTTCTGTCATTTGTTCAAGTTTGGGCCATTTCGCGGCTTCGCCGCACAGAGACCATAATACTTATCTCAACAATTTGGATAACTTTTGGTGGGCCATTCTTCAGGATGATTGTCACAAAGTTTCAGGTTGATCGGGCTTACGCCCGAGGACGAGTTCGTTAAAGTAGAAAGTTAAATTTGAGAGATTTTGAGATTTTCCCATAGGAATAACATGGGATGTTTCGGTAATTTGTTCAAGTTTGGGCAATTTCTGCGGCTTCGCCGCACGGAGAGTGTAATACTTATCCTGATAATTTGGATAACTTTTGGTGCCCCACTCCTCAGGATGATTGTCACCAAATTTCAGGTTGATCGGGCTTACGCCCGAGGAGGATCAAGTAAAGTACAAAGTTAAATTTGAGAGATTTTGCAATTTTCCCATATGAATAACATGGGTTTTTTCTGTCTTTTTAAATGTTGGTAAAATTCCAAGCCACACAGAGACCGTAATACCCATCTTAATAATTTGGATAACTTTTGGTGCCCCACTCCTCAGGATGATTGTCACCAAGTTTGGGATTGATCGGGCTTACGCCCGAGGACGAGTTAGTTAAAGTACAAAGTTTAATTTGAGATATTTTGAGATTTTCCCATAGGAATAACATGGGATGTGTCTGTCATTTGTTCAAGTTTGAGCAATTTCACGGCTTCGCCACACAGAGACCGTAATACCTATCCCTATAATTTGGATAACTTTTGGTGCACCACTCCTCAGGAAGATGTCCACCAAATTTCAGGTTGGTCGGGCTTGCGCCCGAGGAGGAGTGCGTTAAAGTACAAAGTTAAATTTGAGACATTTTGAGATTTTCCCATAGGAATAACATGGGGTTTTTCTGTCTTTTGTAAAATGTTGGCAAAATTCGCAGCTTCAAGCAGAGACCGTAATACCTATCTTAATAATTTGGATAACTTTTGGTGCCCCACTCCTCAGGAAGATGTCCACCAAATTTCAGGTTGGTGGGGCTTGCGCCTGAGGAGGAGTGCGTTAAAGTACAAACAAAGAAAAAAATGCAGATTTTGCGTTTTGAAATGTTCAAGTCAATATGGTGGACTTCTGATTAATCAGGGGGCGTGGCCATAATATAATTTTTTGTTTGTCTTCTTTAGAGGAATGCGTGTACCAAATTTCATGGCTCTATGACAAAGTTGACTTTGGGCAGCTCCCATAGGCGCAATGTATTTTGATTTTTGTAGGTGGCGCTGTTGTGCAATTTTATGATTTCTATTCAGGAAACCTATAGAAAACAAAATTTTTCACCATTTCTGAATTTTGGGAAAATTTTTGTGAGTTTTTGAGCATGTTCAGGGGGTCAAATTAGAGACGAAAGAGCAGAAGAAAAACTGGTGAACTTGGCCTTCAAAGAACAAGGATAATTAAAGCATAAGCGGCATCGAACGCCCTCGCGGGTGCGCCAGACTCGCTCTCGCAAAGGTCGAGGAAGGGCGCTTACGCGCCCACATTGTTTCCTTTACTGGGGCTTTGTGGTGGAACAAAGCGGTGTCCCAAAACTGCCGTTGTAATGAAAGAGCAAAAATTTGGCCAATTGGTGCGGCTCCGCCGCATGGATACCGTAACACTTGTCCCATAAATATGGATAACTTTTGGTGTCACAGTCCTCAAGATGATTTTCACCAAATTTCACCTTGGTCGGGCTGACGCCCAAGGAGGAGTTCATTAAAGTACAAGGTTTCATTTGAGTGATTTTCCCCATAGGAATAACATGGGATGTTTCTGTCATTAGTTCAAGTTTGGGCAATATTTGTGGCTTCGCCACACGGAGACCATAATACTTATCCCGACAATTTGGATAACTTTTGGTGCCCCACTTCTCAGGATGATTGTCACCAAGTTTGAGGTTGATCGGGCTTACGCCCGAGGACGAGTTCGTTAAAGTACAAAGTTAAATTTGAGACATTTTGAGATTTTCCCATAGGAATAACATGGGGTTTTTCTGTCTTTTGTAAAATGCTGGCAAAATTAGCAGCTTCGCCGCGCAGAGACCGTAATACCTATCTTAATAATTTGGATAACTTTTGGTGCCCCACTCCTCAGGATGATTGTCACCAAGTTTCGGATTGATCGGGCTTACGCCCGAGGACGAGTTCGTTAAAGTATAAAGTTAAATTTGAGAGATTTTAGGATTTCCCCATAGGAATAACATGGGGTTTTTCTGTCTTTTCTAAAATGTTTGCGAAATGTGCGGCTTCGCCGCACGGAGACCGTAATACCTATCCTGATAATTTGGATAACTTTTGGTGCCCCACTCCTCAGGAAGATGTCCACCAAATTTCAGGTTGATCGGGCTTGCGCCCGAGGAGGAGTTCGTTAAAATGCGTAGTCAAAAAATATCCAAATTTGAGACAATTTTCGATTTTCCCATAGGAATAACATGGGATGTTTCGCTCATTGGTACGGCTTCGCCGTACAAAATATGACATGGGTCTGATTGGCTTTTTTGATCGGTAGGCCAAAATGGAATTTTGTGCAAAATTTCAAAAACTTCTAAAAAAGTAAATTTTGCTCCCCATACTAAAAGTTTTTTCACTCTGTAGGGGGCGCTATCGCGCCAAATGAAAAAATTCCACCTAAAGTAGGTCCAGGCAAGAAAGTTAAACAACCTATTAAAATTTGGGCATAATCGGACTTGTTTTGCCAAAACGGGAGCATTTTTTAAAAATTGAGAATTCCAAAAATCGTCGGTCAACTTTGGGGCTGCGCCGCACAAAAACCGTAAAAGTTATTTTAACGAATTGGATAACTTTAGATGCCCCACTTGTGTAGAGCATGTGAAGCGATTTTGAGCGCCGTGGGCGAAACGCCCTAGGAGGAGTTCGTTCAAGTTCAACGTGAGAGAAAACGCTGACTCAGCGTTTCGGAACTTTAAATCCAATATGGAGGCCATACGGTGAGTCAGGGGGCGTGGCCATAATAATATTTTTTTTTCGTCCTCGGGAGAGGAATGCGTGTTCCGAATTTCGTGGCTGTACCACAAACTTGACGTCGGGGCGCCTCCCATAGGCGCAATGTATTTTGACTTTTGTAGGTGGCGCTGTCGCGCCATTATTTTTTCCCCAAACAAAAAACCTATAAAAAACAAAATTTTTCACGATTCTGAATTTTGGGCAAAATTTGGTGAGTTTTTGAGCATGTTCAGGGGGTCAAATTAGAGATCATTTCAGAGAAGAAAAAGAATAAATAAAAATAAAAATAATAATATTTTTAGCAAAAACAATATATCCGTTTTACTGAGAACAACATATTATACGTTTTTGAAAGCTCTGACCGTTCCCCAGGTCGCCATGGGGTCAAATGTGGATTACGAGCGCTACGCCGCTCGTCCACTCACCTCCGAAGTCGGGCCCCCCATGGGCTCCCCCATTGGTTTCCATGTATTTTAGCAGGAACAAGTATGGTTACTGAGTGGGGCTTGATGCCAGGGTGTGGGACAGTTCACTGTCTATGTTTGGGGCGTTGGAGGGGGCCGAACTTTCGCTGCGCGCGAAAGTTCGCCAAGACAGTTGATAGGGTTCTTTCGCATAGCAGAAGTAAATATGCAGGTCCCATGCCTTCGCACGGCTATTTCACTGTCCGACCATAGAACCGACTAGGCTGCCAAACTTTCGCTGCGCGCGAAAGTTTGGCGAGACAGTTGCAACGATGCCTTCGGCATCGCTATGAAGCAATAGGCCCTACGCCCTGTAGGGCTCGGGCCTAATTAAAGCCGCATAGCGGCATCGAACGGCCTCGCGGGGCCGCTCGTACTCGCTCTCGCCAAGGTCGAGGAAGGGCGCTAACGCGCCCAAATTCTTTCCTTTACTGGGGCTTTGTGCTAGAACAAAGCTGTGTCCCAAAACTGCCGTTGTAATTAAAGAGGAAAAATATGGCCAATTGGTGCGGCTCCGCCGCATGGATACCGTAACACTTGTCCCGAAGATTTGGATAAGTTTTGGTGTCACACTCCTCAAGATGATATTCACCAAATTTCAGGTTGATCGGGCTTACGCCCGAAGAGGAGTTCATTAAAGTACAAGGTTTAATTTGAGTGATTTTCCCCAGAGGAATAACATGGGATGTTTCTGTCATTAGTTCAAGTTTGGGCAATATTTGTGGCTTCGCCACACGGAGACCATAATACTTATCTCAACAATTTGGATAACTTTTGGTGGGCCATTCTTCAGGATGATTGTCACCAAGTTTCAGGTTGATCGGGCTTACGGCCGAAGATGAGTTCGTTAAATTACAAAGTTAAATTTGAGACATTTTAAGATTTTCCCATAGGAATATCATGGGGTTTTTCTGCGTTTTGTAAAATCTTGGCAAAATTAGCGGCTTCGCCGCGCAGAGACCGTAATACCTATGTTAATAATTTGGATAACTTTTGGTGACCCACTCCTCAGGAAGATGTCCACCAAATTTTAGGTTGGTCGGGCTTGCGCCCGAGGAGGAGTTCGTTAAAGTAAAAAGTTTAATTTGAGCGACTTTGAGATTTTCCCATAGGAATAACATGGGGTTTTTCTGTGTTTTGTAAAATCTTGGCAAAATTAGCGGCTTCGCCGCGCAGAGACCGTAATACCTCTCCTGATAATTTGGATAACTTTTGGTGCCGCACTCCTCAGGAAGATGTGCACCAAATTTCAGGTTGGTCGGGCTTGCGCCCGAGGAGGAGTTCGTTAAAATGCGTAGTCAAAAAATATCCAAATTTGAGACAATTTTCGATGTTCCCATAGGAATAACATGGGATGTTTCGGTCATTGGTAGGCCGTCAGAGAAAACATGACATGGGTCTGGTTGGCTTTTGATCGGTAGGCCAAAATGGAATTTTGTGCAAAATTTCAAAAATTCTAAAAGTAAATTTTGCTCCCCATACAAAAAGTTTTTTCACTCTGTAGGGGGCACTATCGCGCCAAATGAAAAAATTCCACCTAAAGTAGGTCCAGGCAAGAAAGTTAAACAACCTATTAAAATTTCGGCATAATCGGACTCGTTTTGCCAAAACGGGAGCATTTTTAAAATTTTGATTATCAAAAAAATCGTCGGTCAACTTTGGGGCTGCGCCGCGCAGAGACCGTAAAAGTTATTTTAACGAATTGGATAACTTTCGATGCCCCACTTGTGTAGAGCATGTGCAGCGATTTTGAGCGCGGTGGGCGAAACGCCCTAGGAGGAGTTCGTTAAAGTTCGACGTGAGCGAAAACGCTGACTCAGCGTTTCGGAACTTTAAATCCAATATGGCGGCTATACGGTGAGTCAGGGGGCGTGGTCATAATAATATTTTTTTTTCGTCCTCAGGAGAGGAATGCGTGTTCCGAATTTCGTGGCTGTACGACAAAATTGACGTCGGGACGCCTCCCATAGGCGCAATGTATTTTGACTTTTGTAGGTGGCGCTGTCGTGCCATTATTTTTTCCCCAAACATGACACCTATAAAAAACAAAATTTTTCGCCGATTCTGAATTTTGGGCAAAATTTGGTGAGTTTTTGAGCATGTTCAGGGGGTCAAATTAGAGGTCAAAGTGCAGAAGAAAAAAGAAAAATAAAAAAAATTAAAGCCGCAAGCGGCATCGAACGGCCCTCGCGGGTCAAGGCCAGATCTCCTCGCTCTCGTAACACTCAAGGGAAGGCGCTGACGCGCCCTCATCCTTTCCTTTACTGGGGCTTTGTGGTGGGACAAAGCTGTGTCCCAAAAGTGCTGTTGTTATGAATGAGGAAAAATGTTACCAATTGTTGCGGCTCCGCCGCATGGATACCATGACACACGACAACATAACACACCCAAAAATTTGGATAACTTTACATGCCCCACTCCTCAAGATTATTTTCACCAAATTTCACCTTGGTCTGGCTTACGCCCCAGGAGGAGTTGTTTAAAGTACAAAGTTGAATTTGAGTGATTATCCCCATAGGAATAACATGGGATGTTTCTGTCATTTGTTCAAGTTTGGGCCATTTCGCGGCTTCGCCGCACAGAGACCATAATACTTATCTCAACAATTTGGATAACTTTTGGTGGGCCATTCTTCAGGATGATTGTCACAAAGTTTCAGGTTGATCGGGCTTACGCCCGAGGACGAGTTCGTTAAAGTAGAAAGTTAAATTTGAGAGATTTTGAGATTTTCCCATAGGAATAACATGGGATGTTTCGGTAATTTGTTCAAGTTTGGGCAATTTCTGCGGCTTCGCCGCACGGAGAGTGTAATACTTATCCTGATAATTTGGATAACTTTTGGTGCCCCACTCCTCAGGATGATTGTCACCAAATTTCAGGTTGATCGGGCTTACGCCCGAGGAGGAGTGCGTTAAAGTACAAAGTTAAATTTGAGAGATTTTGCAATTTTCCCATATGAATAACATGGGTTTTTTCTGTCTTTTTTTAAATGTTGGCAAAATTCGCGGCTTCGCCGCGCAGAGACCGTAATACCCATCTTAATAATTTGGATAACTTTTGGTGCCCCACTCCTCAGGATGATTGTCACCAAGTTTGGGATTGATCGGGCTTACGCCCGAGGACGAGTTAGTTAAAGTACAAAGTTTAATTTGAGATATTTTGAGATTTTCCCATAGGAATAACATGGGATGTGTCTGTCATTTGTTCAAGTTTGAGCAATTTTCGCGGCTTCGCCGCACAGAGACCGTAATACCTATCCCTATAATTTGGATAACTTTTGGTGCACCACTCCTCAGGAAGATGTCCACCAAATTTCAGGTTGGTCGGGCTTGCGCCCGAGGAGGAGTGCGTTAAAGTACAAAGTTAAATTTGAGACATTTTGAGATTTTCCCATAGGAATAACATGGGGTTTTTCTGTCTTTTGTAAAATGTTGGCAAAATTCGCAGCTTCGCCGCACAGAGACCGTAATACCTATCTTAATAATTTGGATAACTTTTGGTGCCCCAGTCCTCGGGAAGATGTCCACCAAATTTCAGGTTGGTGGGGCTTGCGCCTGAGGAGGAGTGCGTTAAAGTACAAACAAAGAAAAAAATGCAGATTTTGCGTTTTGAAATGTTCAAGTCAATATGGTGGACTTCTGATTAATCAGGGGGCGTGGCCATAATATAATTTTTTGTTTGTCTTCTTTAGAGGAATGCGTGTACCAAATTTCATGGCTCTATGACAAAGTTGACTTTGGGCAGCTCCCATAGGCGCAATGTATTTTGATTTTTGTAGGTGGCGCTGTTGTGCAATTTTATGATTTCTATTCAGGAAACCTATAGAAAACAAAATTTTTCACCATTTCTGAATTTTGGGAAAATTTTTGTGAGTTTTTGAGCATGTTCAGGGGGTCAAATTAGAGACGAAAGAGCAGAAGAAAAACTGGTGAACTTGGCCTTCAAAGAACAAGGATAATTAAAGCCGCAAGCGGCATCGAACGGCCCTCGCGGGCCGCGCTCGTACTCCGCTCTCGCAACTCGCTGCAAATGGCGCTGACGCGCCCTCATCCTTTCCTTTACTGGGGCTTTGTGGTGGAACAAAGCTGTGTCCCAAAACTGCTGTTGTTATGTATGAGGAAATATGTTGCCAATTGTTGCGGCTCCGCCGCATGGATACCGTGACACTAGTCCCGACAATTTGGATAACTTTAGATGGCCCACTCCTCAAGATGATTTTCACCAAATTATAGCTTGGTCGGGCTTACGCCCGAGGAGGAGTTCATAAAAGTACAACGTTTCATTTGAGTGATTTTCCCCATAGGAATAACATGGGATGTTTCTGTCATTTGTTCAAGTTTGGGCAGTTTTCGCGGCTTCGCCGCACAGAGACCGTAATACTTATCCTAATAATTTGGATAACTTTTGGTGACCCACTCCTCAGGATGATTGTCACCAAATTTCAGGTTGATCGGGCTTACGCCCGAGGAGGAGTGCGTTAAAGTACAAAGTTAAATTTGAGAGATTTTGCGATTTTCCCATATGAATAACATGGGTTTTTTCTGTCTTTTTTTAAATGTTGGTAAAATTAAGCCACAAGCAGAGACCGTAATACCTATGTTGATAATTTGGATAACTTTTGCTGCCCCACTCCTCAGGATGATTGTCACCAAGTTTGGGATTGATCGGGCTTACGCCCGAGGAGGAGTTCGTTAAAGTACAAAGTTCAATTTGAGAGATTGTGCAATTTTCCCATAGGAATAACATGGGGTTTTTCTGTGTTTTGTAAAATGTTTGCGAAATGTGCGGCTTCGCCGCACGGAGACCGTAATAGCTATCTTGATAATTTGGATAACTTTTGGTGCCCCACTCCTCAGGAAGATGTCCACCAAATTTCAGGTCGGTCGGGCTTGCGCCCGAGGAGGAGTTCGTTAAAATGCGTAGTGAAAAAAGATCCAAATTTGAGACAATTTTCGATTTTCCCATAGGAATAACATGGGATGTTTCGGTCATTGGTACGGCTTCGCCGTACAAAATATGACATGGGTCTGATTGGCTTTTTTGATCGGTAGGCCAAAATGGAATTTTGTGCAAAATTTCAAAAAATTCTAAAAAACTAAATTTTTTGCTCCCCATAGAAAAAGTTTTTTCACTCTGTAGGGGGCGCTATCGCGCCAAATGAAAAAATTCCGCCTAAAGTAGGTCCAGGCAAGAAAGTTAAACAACCTATTAAAATTTGGGCATAATCGGACGGGTTTTGCCAAAACGGGAGCATTTTTTAAAAATTGAGAATTACAAAAATCGTCGGTCAACTTTGGGGCTGCGCCGCACAAATACCGTAAAAGTTATTTGAACGAATTGGATAACTTTAGATGCCCCACTTGTCTAGAGCATGTGCAGCGATTTTGAGCGCGGTGGGCGAAACGCCCTAGGAGGAGTTCGTTCAAGTTCGACGTGAGCGAAAACGCTGACTCAGCGTTTCGGAACTTTAAATCCAATATGGCGGCCATACGGTGAGTCAGGGGGCGTGGCCATAATAATATTTTTTTTTTGTCCTCAGGAGAGGAATGCGTGTTTCGAATTTCGTGGCTGTGCGACAAACTTGACGTCGGGGCGCCTCCCATAGGCGCAATGTATTTTGACTTTTGTAGGTGGCGCTGTCGCGCCATTATTTTTTCCCCAAACAAAAAACCTATAAAAAACAAAATTTTTCGCCGATTCTGAATTTTGGGCAAAATTTGGTGAGTTTTTGAGCATGTTCAGGGGGTCAAATTAGAGCTCAAAGAGCAGAAGAAAGAAAAAAAAAGAATAAAAAAAAAAAAAATAATAATATTTTTAGCAAAAACAATATATCCGTTTTACTGAGAACAACATATTATACGTTTTTTGAAAGCTCTGACCCTTCCCCAGGTCGCCATGGGGTCAAATTTGGATTACGAGCGCTTACGCGCTCGTCATTCACCTCTGAGTCGGGCCCCCCCATGGGCTCCCCATTGGTTTCCATGTATTTTAGCAGGAACAAGTATGGTTACTGAGTGGGGCTTGATGCCAGGGGTGTGGGACAGTTCACTGTCAATGTTTGGGGGCGTTGGGGGGCCGAACTTTCGCTGCGCGAAAGTTCGCCAAGACAGTTGAAAGGGTTCTTTCGCATAGCAGAAGTAAATATGCAGGTCCCATGCCTTCGGCATGGGCTATTTCACTGTCCGACCATAGAACCGACTAGGCTGCCAAACTTTCGCGCGTGCGCAAAAGTTTGGCGAGTTAGTTAAACGATGCCCTCGGCATCGTTGCGAAAGCAATAGGCCCTACGCCCTGTAGGGGCTCGGGCCTAATTAAAGCCGCAAGCGGCATCGAACGGCCCTCGCGGGCCGCGCTCGTACTCCGCTACCTAGCGCCATGTAAGGATGGCGCTGACGCGCCCTCATCCTTTCCTTTACTGGGGCTTTGTGATGGAACAAAGCTGTGTCCCAAAACTGCTGTTATGAATGAACAAAATGTAGCCAATTGTTGCGGCTCCGCCGCATGGATACCGTAACACTTGTCCCGAAGAGTTGGATAAGTTTTGGTGTCACATTCCTCAAGATGATATTCACCAAATTTCAGGTTGATCGAGCTCACGCTCGAGGAGGAGTTCGTTAAAGTACAAGGTTTAATTTGAGTGATTTTCCCCAGAGGAATAACATGGGATGTTTGTGTAATTTGTTCAGGTTTGGGAAATGTTTGCGGCTTTGCCACACGGAGACCATAATACTTATCTCAACAATTTGGATAACTTTTGGTGGGCCATTCCTCAGGATGATTGTCACCAAGTTTCAGATTGATCGGGCTTACGCCCGAGGACGAGTTCGTTAAAGTACAAAGTTAAATTTGAGACATTTTGAGATTTTCCCATAGGAATAACATGGGGTTTTTCTGTCTTTTGTAAAATGTTGGCAAAATTAGCGGCTTTGCCGCACAGAGACCGTAATACGTATCCCAATAATTTGGATAACTTTTGGTGCCCAAGTCCTGAGGATGATTGTCACGAAGTTTCGGATTGATCGGGCTTACGCCCGAGGACGAGTGCATTAAAGTACAAAGTTTAATTTGAGCGACTTTGAGATTTCCCCATAGGAATAACATGGGGTTTTTCTGTCTTTTTTAAAAAGTGGGCAAAATTCGCGGCTTCGCCACGCTGAGACCGTAATACCTATCTTAATAATTTGGATAACTTTTGGTGCCCCACTCCTCAGGAAGATGTCCACCAAATTTCAGGCTGGTCGGGCTTGCGCCCGAGGAGGAGTTCGTTAAAATGCGTATGAAAAAAAGATCCAAATTTGAGACAATTTTCGATTTTCCCATAGGAATAACATGGGATGTTTTGGTCATTGGTACGGCTTCGCCGTACAAAATATGACATGGGTCTGATTGGCTTTTTTGATCGGTAGGCCAAAATGGAATTTTGTGCAAAATTTCAAAAAAATCTAAAAAAGTAAATTTTTTGCTCCCCATACAAAAAGTTTTTTCACTCTGTAGGGGGCGCTATCGCGCCAAATGAAAAAATTCCACCTAAAGTAGGTCCAGGCAAGAAAGTTAAACAACCTATTAAAATTTCGGCATAATCGGACTCGTTTTGCCAAAACGGGAGCATTTTTTAAATGTTGATTATCCAAAAAATCGTCGGTCAACTTTGGGGCTGCGCCGCGCAGAGACGGTAAAAGTTATTTTAACAAATTGGATAACTTTAGATGCCCCACTTGTGTAGAGCATGTGCAGCGATTTTGAGCGCGGTGGGCGAAACGCCCTAGGAGGAGTTCGTTCAAGTTCGACGTGAGCGAAAACGCTGACTCAGCGTTTCGGAACATTAAATCCAATATGGCGGCCATACGGTGAGTCAGGGGGCGTGGCCATAATAATATTTTTTTTTTGTCCTCAGGAGAGGAATGCGTGTTCCGAATTTGGTGGCTGTACGACAAAGTTGACGTCGGGACGCCTCCCATAGGCGCAATGTATTTTGACTTTTGTAGGTGGCGCTGTCGCGCCATTTTTTTTTCCCCAAACAAAAAACCTATAAAAAACTAAATTTTTCGCCGATTCTGAATTTTGGGCAAAGTTTGGTGAGTTTTTGAGCATGTTCAGGGGGTCAAATTAGAGCTCAAAGAGCAGAAGAAAAAAAAAGAAATAAATAATAAATAAAAATAAAAATAATAATATTTTTAGCAAAAACAATATATCCCTTTTACTGAGAATGACAAATTATACGTTTTTTGAAAGCTCCGACCCTTGCGCACGTCGTCATGGGGTCAATTTGACTTACTGCGCCACGCTCGTCACTCACCTCGAAGTCGGGCCGCGCATGGGCTCCCCATTGGTTTCCATGTATTTTAGCAGGAACAAGTATGGTTACTGAGTGGGGCTTGATGCCAGGGGTGTGGGACAGTTCACTGTCAATGTTTGGGGCGTTGGAGGGGCCGAACTTTCGCTCTTGCGCGCGAAAGTTCGCCAAGACAGTTGAAAGGCTTCTTTCGCATAGCAGAAGTAAATATGCAGGTCCCATGCCTTCGCATGGGCTATTTCACTGTCCGACCATAGAACCGACTAGGCTGCCAAACTTTCGCCGCGAAAGTTTGGCGAGACAGTTGCAACGATGCCTTCGGCATCGTTGCGAAAGCAATAGGCCCTACGCCCTGTAGGGGCTCGGGCCTAATAATATTCCGATGCGAAAACAATGTTTCCCCTTTTTTTTACTTCACAAACTATACATTTTAGGAAAGCGCGCGCGCTTTCCTACGTTTTGGTATGGGTCCCTGGTCACTGGCGGACACTTTCGAGATTTTTCAGTGGGCTCCGCCCACTTTCTGTTATTGGCCCTATTTACAATAGTAATGTTCCATTTTTACATTACATTGTTATATGCACGGAACGTGCATGAGTTGGGGAACGCATTAGTGGCCGACTCAGCGCACACGAGCGCTTTACGTGGGGATGACGACCGCCGCGCCGTCATCCCCACGCATGCGCCGCACGGGCTTCGCCCGTTTACAACGATAATGTTCAATTTTCCCACTACTAATTGGTATGCACGGAACGTGCATGAGTTGGGGAATGCGTTTGTGAGTGTTTGGAAGCGGGCGAGCGCCGGCGCTTCGATTTCGTCGCGCGCCGTGCGCACTTTCGCAGCCGTGCTTCGCACGGCACTGCGAAACTAATAGGCCTCTCGCCAGCTTGTGGCGCTCGGGCCTAATAATATTTTTAGCAAAAACAATATATCCGTTTTACTGAGAACAACATATTATACGTTTTTTGAAAGCTCTGACCCTTCCCCAGGTCACCATGGGGTCAAATTTGGATTACGAGCGCTTACGCGCTCGTCATTCACCTCCGAGTCGGGCCTACCCATGGGCTCCCCATTGGTTTCCATGTATTTTAGCAGGAACAAGTATGGTTAGTGAGTAGGGCTTGATGCACAGAGTGTGGGACAGTTCACTGTCAATGTTTGGGGCGTTGGGGGGGGCCAAGACAGTTGATAGGGTTCTTTCGCATAGCAGAAGTAAATATGCAGGTCCCATGCCTTCGGCATGGGCTATTTCACGGTCCGACCATAGAACCGACTAGGCTGCCAAACTTTCGCTCGCGAAAGTTTGGCGAGACATTACAGCGATGCCTTCGGCATCGTTGCGGAAGCAATAGGCCCTACACCCTGTAGGGGCTCGGGCCTAATAAATGCAAGAGCATCAGCCACGAGCTCAATCAAGTGGTGTGTTTCCCCAGTAGTTTACGTTTTAAACTTCTTTTAAAAGTAGATAATGAGGCTTAATTCCGTTGTCTAAGTCATTCCATATTTGAGGACCTCCACAGCAAATACTAAAGCCTGTGCACTTTAGTTTCCTATTTTTCCCTTTTAATGTAGTCTTTTTCCTTGTATCTTGTTGATGTGAGGATGTGTGTACTGGACTGAGCTCAGGAGATCTGTTGTTTAGTCCACACTATACATTATACAGGCTTATGATAGAAATGACTTTGAGGAGGCTTTAGAAGATCAGATCTGTGGAGGAGAGAGTTTGGCGTGGACCAGGTAATGGCCCTTAAGGCTCTTGTGTAGAACCTGAAGTCTGGCCGTGTGGGACATGTATTGTTCCATGTCACATCACAATAATCCAGGTGAGGTTCAGATCTGAACACTGACAACAACGACTGGAAGCACATGTCTTATTTTGAAGAATAAACTTAAAGTTTAGATCATTTTTTGACAGGTTCATCAATATGTTTTTTGAATTGTTGGGAATCATTTATATGAATTCCTACAAATGTAGTAGATACTGCCCTTTGAATAGCTCTGTCATCTCTTGTTATGTTTGTATTGCCGTTCTTTTCTTTATGTAGGTTTGGGCAGAAAAGAATGTATGAGGTTTTGCTTTTATTTAAAGACAATTTGTTACGTTTGAACCAAGTATTGCCCTTAGCCAGTGGCTCATTTAGATTTGTTTCCAACTGGTCCATGTTTTTATGAGCTATGAAGGGTTTGTATCATCTGTGAAAAGTATTTTGTGAATGTAAATAAATAAAATCATTGATATAGATTATAAAATGGAGTGGCCCCATGATGGATCCTTGTGCGACTCCGGTTTCTATGTTTTTTGTATTTGAATTTAGCCCCACAACATTGACACATTGCTCTCGTGCACAGATACAGCTTCAAAACCACTGGAGTGCTACTCCCCTGACTCCACAGTGAAACAATTTACCAAGTCAAATTTCATGATCGATGGTATCGAATGCCTTTGAAAGATCCAGAAAGACAGCAACAACATATTGTCCTCTTTCAAAAGCATCGTTAATTATGTTTAAGTATAAGTATAAGTTAAGTTGCATAAGTTAATACAACTCGCTCTAAAAGTTTGGAGAGAGTTGGCAATATTGATATTGGTCTGTAATTTTGAATATCATTTTTATCTCCAGACTTGTATTATTTTTGCTCTTTTAGTCATTTTCAGAACAATGCCTTGTGAAAGAGAGAGGTTGAGTGTGTAAGTGAGGGATTATTCTACATGTGTTATCAGCACCCGCTGTGTGTGAGGATTTTGGCCTGTTCATGATACTGTGGTGAACGTGACCCAAGCTGAAGTTTGTTCTTGTGCGGCTGCAGCTCTCACTGAACAGGTTTAGCATGGGATGTTCTCATTGAACAGACTCGATCCTGTTTTGGGTGTAGACTTTTATTCACTCTGTGCCATTGATTCTCAAACTTTTTACCCCGAGTAGCACAAAGAAAAGTTTTGGCTTTCTGAGTACCACCAAATCTAAACTGGGTCAATATCAGGACTATTTCAGGTCCAATTAGGGCTAAACCAGGTCTTAAGGTGAGACTCTACAGCAAAACTCATTTTTAATGTTTAGTTTTTTGATCAGCTCTCTCAACACATCAACTTTCACCTGAAACAACAGCCCTGTCCAATCTGCTCCTGATGTTTGATTCTTCCATTGAATCCACTTCATCCATAGATTTCTCTGACATTGTTTTCTTCAAATGCATTTTTGTCCCTCGAGACATAAAGATCAGCCTAAAGTAGATCCACACAAACTGTACAATCTGGACTCAACACATTTAGACCAAACACAAGGATTCGACTAATGGTGCCAAAAACGTGACTAAAAGCGACAAAAATGTAACAAAAATTACAAAAATGTGACTAAAAGTGACAAAAATGTGACTAAAAGCGACAAAAATGTGACTAAAAGCGACAAAAATGTGACTAAAAGCGACAAAAATGCAACTCAAAGTGACAAAAATGTAACAAAGTGAAAAAAACTTGACTAAAAGTGACAAAAATGTAACAAAAATTACAAAAATGTGACTAAAAGTGAAAAAAATGTGACTAAAAGTGAAAAAAATGTGACTAAAATTGATAAAAATGTGACTAAAAGCGACAAAAACGTGCCAAAGTGAACAAAAACTTGACTAAAAGCGACAAAAATTTAACTAAAAGTGACAAACTCCAAAGGCCGTTTTCTTCAAATGCATTTTTGTCCCTCGAGACATAAATCAAATCAAATCAAATCAATTTATTTTTATAATGCCCAAAATCACAACAACAGTTGCCTCGATGGGCCACAGGTAAAAGCAGTTCAGATAACTGTCCCAGAATGCCCCTGTCCTTTGACCCTCCTTTGCGGCGAGGAAACTAAAGATCATTAAAGTAGATCCACACAAACTGTACAATCTGGACTCAACACATTTAGAACAAACAAGGATTTAAGATCAGAGTCTGACACATTTATTGAAGTTTGAAGGAGAAAAATGAGGCCAAATTTGAATTTTTAGGACAATTTTCAGTCAGATCTAGTTTAATTAAAAACTAAATAATAAATCCAAATCCCCTCTGTACATTTTTATAACTAATATGTTACAAATGAACCAAGAAATTTAAACCTGGTTCTGTCCATTTTTCAGATTTAAATGTCACAAATATGTGGATTTTTGGCCGTTTTTACATAAAATGTCTTATTTCTACTTGAAAACATGACATGATGAAACACTTGTAATATATTTTTTTTCTTACATTTATGTGACTAAACCACAGGAGGAGTTTAACACTGATATCTGTAAATTTAAGGTTTTTTCCTGTTTCACCTGCAGCGTCTCGACTTCAGAATCAGAATCAGAATCAGAATCACTTTTATTTATCCTCAGGGGAAATTCTTTTTGTTACATGTGCAACCGACCAGTGGAGACAGTAAAGTATTATAAACAAAATAAGATATATATAAAATTAAAATAAAATACAGTAGATCTATATAATGTCTACCCCATTTAACTTATAAAGTGTCTTTATTAATCAACTAAACCCCCGACATGAACAATTTACAATAAGCTTAACTCTACTACCCTTGTCTATTTACATATTCACATGATCATGTACAGTTTATAAGTGGACTAATATTGCACAGTGGACTAATATTGCACAGTGGACTTAATATTGCACAGTGGACTTAATATTGCACAGTGGACTAATATTGCACAGTGGACTTAATATTGCACAGTGGACTTAATATTGCACAGTGGACTTAATATTGCACAGTGGACTTAATATTGCACAGTGGACTTAATATTGCACAGTGGACTTAATATTGCACAGTGGACTAATATTGCACAATGACTTCACAGAGTTCAGTGTTTGAATGATTTCCTGTGTCTCTCGGTGGAGCCTCGTGGCAGTAACAGTCTGTTGCTAAATGAGCTCTTGACTTAAGTGGGAAAACAACACTGTCAGTGTAGTTTTAACTAGAAATGTGCTAAAGGAAGAGCAAACATGTGAATAAACTGTGCTGTAAATGAAGTAAACATTACATTTGAAGAAGAGTCCACGTACCACCAGGGGCACACGTACCACAGTTTGAGAAGCACTGCTCTTTGCCTTTATTTAACCTGATGATTGTGAAGAGGAAGAAGAGTGAAGAGGAAGAGTGAAGGAAGACAGGAAAGTACAGAAACAGCAGCTCAAATATAATTGCATGGAAATAGTCACAGTTTTTTTTATCTGATTTTTCTTTCATTTGGTTTAAGATTGTTGACTCTTTCCAAAGTTGTTGTCACTCGATTGCAGTGGGACATAAATACTGTCAAACATAACCCTCTGATGATCAGACGCTTTCTAAAGCTCCTAAACCCTTGTCAGCTGAGCTTTCACCTCTCAAACTGAGCTGGTGTAGTTAAGAAACGCTAAACGTTTAAATCCACTGGTGATTGGTTGTGTGTTTGTGTGACTCTGATCTGGATCTGCCGACTGTTGGCGACGGACTTTGTGTCTCCTGTTGATTCATGAAAGACAAAATGTGCCTGAAACAAACAGTCAGGACTCAGACCATCGTAGAAAACGTTTCATCAGGCATCAATATTGATAATGTTTAAAAAAGAATAAATCAGTTCAGTTCAATTGATTTGATTGACACTGTCGAGATGGCCTTTGACATTTTTTGGACATCTTTGGACAATTGAGGGTGTGTTACTCTCTACAACTGGACTCAAATCCTCTGTGGCGCACCTTTATTTCTTTTAAACTGTTCCTATTACCTGTCATTAGTCTTGTTATTTACAGCTGATCTAACTGGTTGAACCTCATACCTTTGAGTGGCACCATAAGCCAGATTCCATCTTATCCATTCCATAATGAATAGTTTCAGTCAAGTCTTAAATTGCTGCATGATATGTGTGACTCGCCCGGGTTTTATCCAATCATCTGTTACACAAGATCAGAAAGTACCAGGAGGCGGTACGATCACCTGGTAACAGCCCAGACAACATTTCTGAGGCAACGAGTTGTTTGTTTGTTTTGCCCAATTATTGTTCATAAAAACATTTCCTCATTCTTAAGTCAAATAATACATTTCTAAAAGTCAAAACATTATAGTTACAGCAAATATAACCCAACATTGGTTTGAATATGGACCGAGCCAACGATGGACCCAACGAGGTTTGACTGATCTGTTGGGTTAGTCACTTCTACCCAATATTGGGTTCAAATTACTTGCTGGGTAAAAATTACCCAAATCTATGTTGACTATTTCAAACTGAAAACCTGGCTTTTATCAGCAATTACTTGTTCAAACCATCTTATGAATAAAAACATATTTAGAAGATCAAGTTCAACCAAGTCATTGCTGGTATAAGCCAGGTTTTCAATTTGAAATATTCAGCTAATTTTTGTTGAGAATTCAAATGACATTTACCAGATTCATTAATAAAAGTAACATAATTAACAATAATAACATGAACATAATGTTCAAGACCTGTTTTATTTATGTAAATTTAAATCTATGAAAGCAGTCAGTGCATGTTATTATCAGCTCCTCTCAGTACACGATGCATATCTCTATAACCTTCCACTGACACGTTCCATCTGGTTTAAGAGAACCAGGCCACCCTCGTCCTGTTCCTGTGCCTCAGCTGGAGGGACAAGAGCTGGACACGGCCGGACCATGTCACTGTGGGAACAACACGACACTTTAAAAATACTCTTTTCTACAAAGACGAGCTATGATGGTCAAATATGCTTCTCACTCAGAGCTGTACTGGGCGTAGCCCCTGGACAGAAGCCTCTTCAGGGTGGACAGGAGCTCAGAGCAGAGACACCTCCGTCTGGACAAAAAACAGTCTAAAGACATCTGATTATTTATCAAATTATAAAGCCATAACAGAATATCTGATTTTATAAAATGCAATATATGTAAATATTGTACTTAATTGTGCTTGAGAGTGTGGTTCTTTTGAAGAGGGTCATTCTGGGACTGAGCTGTGAACAAAGATGAAGAAACAGTCACATTTAGTGAATCTGGTGCAATGTTTCCGAAAAGAGACATCTGTAAACTATAAAGCAGACAGGAGCACTCACGTCCTGTGACTCTGACAGGAGCTTGAAGGTTGAGTTTAGGGCAGTGGGCGGAACATCTTAACTTATTTTGAGTTAACGTAACTTTATAATTCTGACTTATATTCAGGTTTACAGTGATGGCTGGCTTAGAGCTCACATGCACTCGAGATCCTGGCTCACATCTGGAGGTTCCTCCTGGATCATCATTAGGCAAGAAACGTGAAAATAATCATTCTAACAATGACTTGATAAGGTCAGAGTGCAGACAGTCCTTTCAGAACCAAACAGAACTGGATCAGAGACCTGTCCCACGTCTCCACCATCACTCAGGACCTCAAGTGGAGCCGACCATCAGCTCCATCATCAAGAAGAACCAGCAGAGGATGTACTTCTGCCGCAGCTGAGGAAAGACAAGCTGCAGCAGATGATGGTGCAGTTCTACACGGCCATCATCGAGTCCATCCTCACCTCCTCCATCACCGTGTGGTCCATCCTCACCTCCTCCATCACCGTGTGGTCCATCCTCACCTCCTCCATCACCGTGTGGTCCATCCTCACCTCCTCCATCACCGTGTGGTCCATCCTCACCTCCTCCATCACCGTGTGGTCCATCCTCACCTCCTCCATCACCTCCTCCATCACCATGTGGTCCATCCTCACCTCCTCCATCACCATGTGGTCCATCCTCACCTCCTCCATCACCTCCTCTATCACTATATGGTCATCCTCACCTCCTCCATCACCTCCTCCATCACCGTGTGGTCCATCCTCACCTCCTCCATCACCTCCTCCATCACCTCCTCCATCACCGTGTGGTCCATCCTCACCTCCTCCATCACCTCCTCCATCACCGTGTGGTCCATCCTCACCTCCTCCATCACCTCCTCCATCACCTCCTCCATCACCGTGTGGTCCATCCTCACCTCCTCCAAAGAAAGACATGAATGGTTCGGCTCCTCCTTATCTCTCGGAGCTTCTGTTCATGCTCCATGTAGAGCGTTGAGATCAAACCTCATGATCTTAGACGTCCCGAGATCACGGTTAAAAACCCGAGGGGGCGGGGCTTTATCTGTGGCAGGTCCCAGACTCTGAACGGTCTTCCTCTGACATTAGAACAGCACAATCTTTGAATATTTTTAAGAATTTGTTAAAAACCCATTTGTTTGCAAAGGCTTTTAACACGAGCTGAGCAGAACATTTATACACTGATCCCTCACTATTTTGCGTTTCATCTTTCACGGCTTCGCTGCTTCACGGATTTCTTTTTTACAGTGCAGATATTTGTACAGTGCATTGTGCTCTGAATCCTGATTGGCTCAGGGGCTTTACTGTTGCCCAGTTCTCAAATATAATCCAAGGTGGCATATCCGTTCATAAAAATCTTCTTGCTCAGAAAAAGAAAGAGCGCCAACAACTAAAGAAAGACTCCTGCGTCTTCAGTAGAAACAGAGGCTACAGGGGGCGGAGTCAGGACCAAGAGGCACAGACTGTGAAATACACCAGTGACAATGTTTACCTTGTATTATTATTAAAATGATTGTTTTAAACACATTTTGGGCTTTAAAACAGGTTTTGATTTTTGGTTTCATTCCATAGTTCAGTATTGCATTGTAAAATAATAAAAAATAAAGCTGTGACTACTTCACGGATTTCACTTTTCGCGTGTTATTTTTGGAAGGCAACTCCTGCAATAAACGAGGGATCACTGTATTGCATTTTTATTTGAGCTCGTTTCTGCATGTTCTGTTTTTGTCTTATTGTATTTTATGTTGTGTCTGTGCAGCACTTTGGGCCATTGTGGTTGTTTTTAAATTTATAAATAAATTGTGCCTCTGCTGAGAAGGTGATCGGCTGCAGCCTTCCATCTGTCCAGGTCCTGTGTCTCCAGGACCTGTGTCTCCAGGACCTGTGTCTCCAGGACCTGCGTCTCCAGGACCTGCGTCTCCAGGACCTGCGTCTCCAGGACCTGCTTCTCCAGGACCTGCTTCTCCAGGACCTGTGTCTCCAGGACCTGTGTCTCCAGGACCTGTGTCTCCAGGACCTGTGTCTCCAGGACCTGTGTATCCAGGACCTGTGTCTCCAGGACCTGTGTCTCCAGGACCTGTGTCTCCAGGACCTGCGTCTCCAGGACCTGCGTCTCCAGGACCTGTGTCTCCAGGACCTATTTTATTTATTGCTTTATGTTGCACCTTGCGCCGTGCATTTGTGATCACTGACAATCGCAGTAACTGACTCTGACTCTGTGTGTGTGAGCGCCTGAGAAGGGCGTGGAGTGCACCTGAGGAGGTGCTACAGAGGGAGAAGTGCACTTATCCGGAGAGGCGTGCGTCAACAGAACCTGCACTCTACAGCGCGCTCCATGGGTAATGTATGCTCTCATTTTACATTTGGGATTTTAGTGTTAGATTAGAAACAGCTAATGTAAACCTAAAACACTGTGAGAACAATTAACTTTAACTTATGGTAATGAGCAGTCTTTACCTGTAGAACACTGTGGGTTTATGGTGTCGTCAGTTTAAACAACAGCTCAGCGTCTCATAAATGTTACAGTACTTTACCATTCTTTTATTATTTTACAGTCCATTACTGTTGGATGTTTATCATAACTTATTATCTTATTTAACAGTTTAATACTAGAAACTAACACCAGTATCTTACTGGCAGAAGCGGATTTTAAAAATAAAACTCTTCAACCAACATTTCTAGAAAAATATTTGATTCAAGAATTTCAAATGAAACTCTTAACTGCCCATTTAAAAACATTTAAAGCAGAGCCCCATAAGAGCAAACATTTGGTAAAGGTCAAAGAATAAAAGTGAGCTTATTTGCAAAAATAGGTAACTTTAGCACTGAATAGATTTGGCTGTAGTGTTTGTGTAAATTCAAACCTCTAGCACTTTTTAAAGGCACAAAAAACAAAGTCTCAACACAAAGTGGTGATACCGGAGTATAATCTGACCTACTCAAACACAGACTTGTGTTTGAGAGATGCAGGTGTCGGGTGAATGTGGGAGCAGGAAACGCCAAAATGTTATTATCATGCACAATAATACTGTTTAAAAGTGAAAAAGTGGTCTGTTTTGTCCCACAGTCCCTTTCACTCGGAGCATGATGTGGACTGAGCTGGACTGGTTGGTTTCGTCTGTGTTTGAGTTTAAAGAATTGCAACGATCCCTGAGCAGAGAAGCAGAATTACTCTACAGTACTTCTGTTTGATAAAGTATGGGGCTCTTCATTGTTTTACTACTGACCAAAAAGGTCTGCAAATAAAAATGCATTTTATGACAGTTTGGACTGAAACACAGTTAAGATAATGATATATTATTTTGAAAAAAAAAAAAAAAAAAAAAAAAATCCAAGTCTTTCAAAATGTTAGGTTTATAATTGTGATTCCTGGTTGTATGTGAATCATGACATCTATCTAACTATTATCCAGCAACTGTGGGCAAAATGTCATGTCCAAAATAAAAGGTTTTATTTTGTTGAATTAATGTGATGTCACCAATATTCAACTCTGCTCTGTATTTTCAACAGGTTTTTTCACAAAATGTGGCTCGATTTGAGTAAAACTCATTTACATAAACATAAGCTTTTGGCCCATTTGAAACAGATGAGGTTTAATCAAAGTGAAGCCTCTGTCAGGACCATTGACTTGGTGGATGAAGTACTCAATTTTGTTACTCAAGTAAAAGTATCAGGTGTTGAATCTGTAGTAAAAAGTAAAGTATTTCATGCAGATTATGAGACCAATTTTATTAAATGTCATCATTTTGGTGAAGAATTGAGCTTAAAGGTCCCATGACATGCCAAATGTACTTTTCAGAGGTTCTAACCTTCCTCCAGGGCTCTCTGGGCCTCGTATGTTGTGCCCAAAGTGTTTTTTGATTGATTCCCTCATGTTTTCACTAGAGAACTGTCTTTTCCGTCCCCCTCGGCTGAGCAGCAGACGGGGGCTCCTCACTAAGATGACGCGGTGTTTAAGCCACGCCTCCAGGAAGAATAAAAACAGCTAATGCTAATGCTACACAGTAATTACACGATGGATACGACAGATAGAAGAGTTAGCTTGTTATTTACCAAACGACACGTCCGTGGTTGAGGCCCTGGAGCACGTCAAACTCCAGGTCAGATCCAGGACGTAGGACTCAGCACGACGCACCGTCAGGACCAGAAAATGTTTATTCAGTGTTTGTGTATCGCTGTTTACCGGAGCACACGGCGCATGCACCATCTCCACTACAGGGGAGGCACGGGTTGGGCGGGGGAGGCAGCCTGCTCTCTGTTCGGGGGGGTCAGATCTCAGAGTGAGGAGGGGGGCCAGTCCAAGAAATGGGTGTTTTTTGTAAACTGTTATGTTATGGATATTACACAAAGCCCTGAGGACAGACTGTGTAAAGGGGAAAGAGCAGGATATGGGACCTTTAACTTTGGTCAACAAATGGTTATTCAAATTAATTTCTTATTTTCTGTATATTTTTGTTTTCTTGAATGTGCTCAGAATAATCCTCAAGTAAAATGAAAAGTACCTTTTACTCTTCAGTTCAGGTAAAAACTGCAGTGGAGTAAAAAGTACAGATACTTGGTCTCAAATGTAGTGAAGTAAAAGTTTTAAAAATGAAAAAATGTAAATAAAAAAATGTCTGTAAAAATGACAGATACCTATTACTGAAGTACAGTACTTTTACTTTATGAACTTAAAGTGCATCTGCGGCGCTCGGACACGCTCTGTTTACTTAGAAAGATTTTAGTTTTGCTCTGATCTTTCCTTCATCAAACATGATAATAATAATAATGCGCATTAAAACATTTGGAGTTAAATACAGTCAACAGCACAGAATAAAACCATCTAGAGGAGAGTTTTTAGTAGAGCACAGTTCAAAGTCATTCAATGTGATTAAAGACATATAAAGTACAATGATGTAAGCTTGTTTTATAACTGCTCAAAAGAGAATATTCTCAATTCAGTGTAAATAAACAGTAAACTTGTTTTTTTTTTCTGTGTAACTGGAATTAAATCTTTCTGAATCCTGTGTGGTCCCTGAGTCCTGTTATTTTTATGTCTCTTATGGTTCCAGTGCTTTTACACTGTATGTAGTCATGTTTCTGTCACTAGATGGCGCTCTGTCATGTCCCGTTTTGTGGGTGGGCACTGTACCTGCTTCCTGGTTATTATGCGCTGTACACCTTCCTTTCTTCCTTTTCACTAAATCCATTGTAAGGACTATCACGCTCTCGACAGACGTCTTACTGACTACCTGCAGGTCAGTTTATTTTATCACATCGTCTTAGATGTTCTTGTTCTGTCCTGTTCTTATTATGAGCATTTTTGTGTTTGTTTATTTGTTTACGATGTGTGTGAATCGCTGGTCCGCGAGAGCCAAGGATGCTAAAGTTAGCTTAAGAACTCGTCGACGTTTACGCGTCTCAGACAAAACTGGGTGGAGAACAAAAATGCAGCCAGCGATAAAACCAACTTTTAAAGTTGTCGCACTATTATTATTATAAGATCAATTAAACTGTGACTTTGTGACGGTGATTAATTGTGTATTTTTGGCCATCGGTGCGATGTATGGCGTCCGGGCCTAGCATGACTTGGCAAAGCTAACACTTTCTCACAGCTAATGCTAACTTACATGAACTCCTGTGTGTTCTTTAAGTGGGAGTTACACTCGTGCTTTGTGATTATTTCTGACCCCATTTTCTTTCTCTTATAGCTGGAAAAGATTTCATACGTATTTATGCTTTTATGCTTAGCTACACGCACTCACACCCAGGGCAAAGAATCCAGTTTAGACTGGTTTTTGGGGGTCTGGTCAAAATCAGATCCAGACAATTACAAGTTAATTTAGCCATAGACTTTGGACTGTTTGTGGCAGATAGTTTAAGTTAAATTTGATATGCTCAGTGTAACATGAATTTAAAACATCATTGGGAGTGAGACAGGTTCAGACGCCTGAATCTATTTAAAATATCAAGTGTTTATACTGTTCCAAAGTATAAAAAGAATAAAATATCGTAATCTGCTACAAACTGTCCAAAGTCTTTGGCTAATCCCCGCCATTTTAATCGCCCCAAATCTAAGATATTAAAATAGATACACAACTCAAATTTCACCCGGATAATATTTAGTATACCAACACTAGCAGTGCCAAGTTTGAAGCAAATCCATTCATGTTAAATGTCATTATTTTCCAGGGAAAAAAGAACACAGAACCAAAGAATGGCCATCCCTTTCATGCCAGAAACAAGTGAGTCCACAACAGAAGGCGAACATACACGTTAACAAATGAATATCGTAATAATTAAAACGACTTTGTTTTTTCTACAGATGAGTCGGGAAATGGAGAACGTCGCAGGCCCATGTTTGTGTGAGTGTGATGTAACAGGAGGAGATAGAGAGGCTGAGGAGGCTAATGGCTTCTGCAGAGGAGGCAGAGGAGCGGAGACATGTTTGTGTGAAAGTCTTAAGATGTAGTTAGTCCAGACCATGACCTAAATGTCATTTTATGGCAGAGATTATTTTTTACACAAATTAAAATATGAAAGATTTTCTGTGGGACATAACATATTTCTTCAGAGAAGAAATGTTTTGTAAAATGAACTTTTTGGAGCTTTCTGCCATGTTATAATTCATTTCCTTCATCAAAATCATGTCTGAAGTGGTTTTAAAAGTTGCATGTTTGAATAATATTGACCATGATTCAGAACTTCTTTACAGTTTGTACTTCAATAGCACATGTTTTGTACAGAGCTAACAGTTAGTTACTTATGATTTTCATCCGGGTTACACTGCACCTGTCGGTCTCACGCTCCATCCTTCCCTCTGAACAAGACCCCGAGATACTTGAGCTCCTCCACTTGAGTCCAGGACTCTCTTTCTGGTCCAGATCCATGTCCTCGGATTTGGAGCTGATCTTCATCCCATCGACTTCACACTCGATTTAAACATACCAGAGCTTTAGGTCCTGGTTTGAAGAAGCATCAGGATGACATCATCTGCAGCAGAGATGATCCTGTGGTCCTCAAACTGGACGCCCCCCAGGCCCTGACTGCGCCGAGAAATCCTGTCCATAAAAATAAAGAACAGAACCAGTGACAGGGCAGCCCTGGCGGAATCCAACATGAACAGGTCTGACTCACTGCTGCTCCTGCTCCAGTCGTACAGGGACAGCCCCAAGCAAAGGGCCCCGGACCTCATGCTCCAAAGCGCCCCCCACAGGACACACAGTTGAATGCCTTCTCCAGATCCACAAAGCGCATGTGACTGAGGCAAACTCCCATGAACCCTGGAGCCCCTGATGGAGAGTCTAGAGCTGGTCCAGTGTTCCGGAGCTTTGCCACAAAGAGCTTGCCAACAACCTCAATGACTTCAGTTCGGAAGACGGATGAGTTGCCTCTGAGTCCTCAGCCTCTGCTTCCTCCTCAGAAGACGTGACAGTGGGATTGAAGAGATCCAAGTATCCAAAGTATTCATTCGTCCGACCACATCCCCAGTCAAGGTCAACAGCTCTCCACCCGCACCGTAAACAGTGCTGGTGCAGCAGTGCTTCCCCCTCCTGAGGCCAAGGACGGTTTGCCAGAATTTCTTTAAGACGACCGATAGTCCTCCTCCATGGCCTCCCCGCCCCGAGTTTTTGCCTCTGCGACAGCGCGGGCTGCAATGTCTTGGCCTGTGGTACCTGTCAGCTGCCTCAGGAGAACCACGAGCCACAAGGCCTGGTAGGACTCCTTCTTCAGCCTGATGGCACCTCTTGCATCTGGCATCCACCACCAGGTTCGGGGATTGCCTTGCGACCACAGCCACGAGCCCCTGCATCCAGGTCCACCCAATGTCCCTAGTGTCCCCCGGAACCTGAAGAAGCTCCTGGAGGTGTAAGTGTGAGACCTGCTGACAGAGGGCTTTGCAAGCCGTCCTGTTTCGCCTCTCCCCAAACTTCTGGTAGGAAAGGAGGGAACAGGGCTTGTAAGGAGAGCTCCAGGAACGTGATTGGTGTGATCAGGTGGTGCATTCGCAAAACTGGGAATTTTTAAACTCGACCGCAGTTGGTGCATTTTTAACCTAGGTTACATTTGCAGGATCGGTTTTACTTTGGTTAAATAGTTTTTTCTTATTTTTCCTTGTTTTGTTTTATTTGTAACTTTTTCTGTATTTATAAGCTTTTATAATAATTGTATACATCTTAATATGTATTCTGATTTTAATTCAATTCAGTTTATTTTTGTAGCGCCCAAAATCCCAACAACAGTTGCCTTGATAGGCCACAGGTAGAAGGCAGTTTAAATATTGACCCTCCTTCTCGGCGAGGGAAACCCACAAAATCCCTGTGGGAAAAAGTAAGTTCATCCGGTGCAGAGAGAGTTCCTTAATGGGAGCATCCAGGTCACAGGTCAGGGTCGTCACTGGAGCCAGTGTCTGAAACAGAAGAGAAAAATTATGTGAACAGCAATGAACAGACTACAGATGAACTAGAATCTTAAATATTGTTGATAGGGAAAGTAGGAAGAACCAGAGGATGCAATGTTTTCCTGTTATGTAAAGCACTTTGAATTGCCTTGTGTATAAATTGTTCTCTGTATATTTCTGTGTAATGTACACTTGTCACATGTCATATTTATGTTCTGTGAAAGATACAACTTCAGGAATGTTTTTGATGAGGGAACATGGGTTACAAGCTTAAGAAAAGTATATTTTTCATAATATACAACAGTAACATCCACCCGCAGCTTGCACTGCTTGATTTTAACATGACTTTGGGCAAACTCCATAGAGACAAAACAAGAGCAGAAGTTGTGTGCATATTAACAGTGAGTTAGCGTTAGCGTTCTGCATAGAGCCTCCTGTGTTCTTCTGAACCTTTATGCAGTGTTCTCTTTCCAGTGCTCAAATGTTCCCTGCTCCGGTGACTCCAGTGGCTCCGATGGCTCAAGTGTCCATCACACTGATGTTCTCTGCTTCGGTGACTCCAGTGGCTCCGATGGCTCAAGTGTTCATCATCAGGCTGGTCTTCCCTGCTCCGGTGACTCCTTTGTTGACTCCTCTGGTGGCTCGGATGACTCCTCTGGTGGCTCGGATGACTCCTCCGGTGACTCGGCTGAGTCCTCCGGTGGCTCGGATGAGTCCTCTGATGACTCGAATTGGTCCTCTGATGACTCTAATTGGTCCTCTGATGACTCGAATTGGTCCTCTGATGACTCTAATTGGTCCTCTGGTGGCTCCAATTGGTCCTCTGGTGGCTCGAATTGGTCCTCTGGTGGCTCGGATGAGTCCTCCGATGGCTCGGATGAGTCCTCCGGTGGCTCGGATGAGTCCTCCGGTGGCTCGGATGAGTCCTCCGGTGGCTCGGATGAGTCCTCCGATGGCTCGGATGAGTCCTCCGGTGGCTCGGATGAGTCCTCCGGTGGCTCGGATGAGTCCTCCGGTGGCTCCTCCAGCAGCTAATAATAATATTTATTTTTTTTACCGATGGAATATATTGTTAATTTTCTATTATATTCTATTATAATTTTCTATAATATTTTTTTCCACAGTTAAGTATTATAACATGTTATTAAAACATGTTTATTAATTTAATTGATTGATTATTGAATTAAATTCATTTATTCGGGCTCACATCTCGGCAGTTACCCCAGTCACCGTGCCTAGGCCGGGCCCGTCCGTGCTAGTCCTGGGCTCATCAATGGTTTGGCACGTGCGAGTTAACAAAGGCCACACCTCCTGTCACCAGGTGCTCTGGTAAAGGACCTCATAGACACCGCCCCCACCATCCTCCACCTCCACCCATCAGTGTCAACAGTTGTAATTCACACTGGAACAAACGACCTCAGAGTCAAAGACCCTCATGGACGATTTCAGAACCCTCGTCTCCACAATCCAAAGACAAACAATGTGTAGTTTCTGAACCATTTTCACCACCTCGATTTGAAGATATTAAATTCAGCCGCTTAATATTGAACTCAAGACCCACTGCAGAGACAATAAAATTCCTTACGTAGGCAATTTTCTTACTTTCTTCCATAGACCAGAACTCTTTAAAAATAACTGCCTTCACCCAAACCACACTGGATCCCGCCTTCTTTCTTTCAATATCGGACTCACCTTACAATCTGTAACGCAATGTGCCTATATAAGGAACTTCCTGCGCCTTGACAGAAGGTTACCTTATATAAGATTTTGATAAAAGATTTGGCCTGCTCAAAACAGCTTCAAGCTAAACAGCATTTAAGTAGCCACAGCAATTTTATCTGACATCATTATGCTTATGATTAAAACCAATCAAAGATTTGTGTTTAAAATTAAAGTCAATTGTTATTTAGTAATCTATTTGCTTTGTGTTGTATTATTGAATAAGTTAATCACCATTTATCTTTAAGTTTTGTGTTTATGATTAAAGAAAATCATTTAATAGATAATCACCGATTACCTTTAGTTTACATGTATGATTAGAAGTTAATGAATATTTTAAATTTTGTGTTTAATCATCACTTAATGATTTATTTTGAGTTCATATGTTTATGATTTGTGTTTGATCAACATTTAATGATTTATCTTGAGTTGTTATGATGTGATTTAAGTTAATCACCATTTAATGATTTATTTTGAGTTCTTATGTTTGTGATTAAAATTGATTACCATTTAAAGAAATGTTATAATTGGTTTTGCATTATATGTTTATGATTAAAGGCTAATCAACATTTGATAATACATGGTTATGATTATATCACTCATTATTATTACGTCTATCATCACGTCTGCTGTTAAGGTCAGGATTGCAATTGTATTCTTGTCTGTGCTAGGTCTTGCCCAGCAACACTGAATAGCCAATAGCAGGGCGCAGCAGCAGTGATGTACTTATTAGGAAAAGTACCCTGTAGTTGAACTTACAAGAAACTGAACACAATGTCTTAAGAAATATGAACTGATACTGTTGACTCGGTACTTTTAAGGAAGTAGACAGGTCCAGCGTGTCAGAACACGTAAGTTAGAGCTGTTTGCTCAAGATTTTTAGAGAAGCAGGTGGGGTCAGTACAACGAAAAAAGGAGAACTAAAGATGTTTTTCTCGGCACTTTGAGAGAGGTCAAAAGTTTCCATGACGGGTTTAGAGAAGTATGGGTTTTTCCATGTCTTGTAAAATGAATGTGAAAAGGTCAAACCATGTACTTGCTTTGCACGCAAATGGGAGGAGAATGGGCTGAGAGCTTGAGCATAAAAGAAGATGGAAAGAGGAAGAATATCGGAGATCTCAACGGACCTGTTCCAGAGACGCTCCCCCGGCGCACCACTGGCATCGAACTCAATTGCTCCACCAACCGCTCTCACTCCATCCTCCTTCCAAGAACCAGTTGCTAAATTGATAGGAACGCTTGCAGTGAAAAGTATTTACTTTGACTAAAGTTTAATAAATTTTAGTTCAAACGTAACTTACTCCTCTCCTGCGGTTTCTTTTGCTCCACCACACAACATCTGGTGAGTTGCTGTTATTAAATTGTGGTTATTGTGGTTATAAGCTGTTTTGAAAAGTTACCATTGTTACCTGCTAATGTTAATTTAAACTACTGTAAAGCTGGTCATCTGAGTAAAGGCTATTGCTAGTTATGGTTGTTGATTAAATGTGTTATCAGTGGTAGTTAGGGGTACACCATAGGTTAGGGACTACGGGTACAGGAAGGTATCTACGCCTCTCCCTTGGGACAGAGTAGTAATTTCCTCTGGGGAAGGTTAACACAATCAGAATGACAGTATAACCAAGCACAGTTTATTTTATTTAACATTTCTGAGAGGAAAAACCCCTTGAGATGAATCATCTCGTTTTTGAGGGGGTCCTCAGGTTTAACAGCAGACAGCAGTGTCATAGCAGAGCATATAACAAAGCAACATAATCATGGACAATACTAATTCCACTGACTTACACAAATACTCACACGCACACCACATACACAAGCGCTCATATTGCCCCCCTCACAATACTCATTTACAATAGTACAAATAAAACTTAGCTGACAGGAAAAATAATAAATTAGACTAAAATACCCAGCAAACATTAAAACGTATGAGGGATTCAAAAACAAGAACAAACATTTTGCAGACGGAATAAAAGTGCGTTTCGATAGATCTGAAACGAGGTTACTGAGTGGATAGAGGCAGGAAGACTATTCCAGTCGAGTGGGGCCTTGAACTGACTTTGTAGCAAAGTTTAATTTAAGTTCCTTTTTGACTCTTGGAACAGTAAAGAAAAAATTGTATGTCGTAGATTATATGCAGAGCTGTAAAGTACAAGATGCTGTTTCACATAAATGGGGAAACCAGAGTGAGTGCATTTGAAAATGAACTGCAGCCCGTTCATTCCTGTAATTATCAGCAGAGAGTGGACAATACATAAAACTTTCAAACACTCTACTGCAAACAAAAATAATCTCATATATATCCAGAAAGTCAATGTCAGTGTCAATGTCAGCTTTATTTCTGTAGCACATTTACAACAACACCAGCTGCCCAAAATGCTTCACCTGCACATCATGGTAAACACACCGTAAAGTACAACATTATAACAAACACAACAGAGAACAGTTCACTTGTGTTAAAAGCCAAAGCAAAGAAATGTGTCTTAAGAGCAGATTTAAAAGACTCTAGTGATGGAGCAGCTCTGATCTGTAGAGACTGTTCCACAGTTTGGGGCGGCCACAGCAAAGGCCCCGTCTCCTCGAGTTTTTAATCGGGATCTGGGCACATTTAACAACAGCTGATTTTCTGACCTCACTGATCTGGCCGGACATGAGCTGTTAAAAGATCAGACAGGTATTCAAGAGCCAGCCACCCTGCAGACTGTGGCTATTGTTTGAAACAGAGTTTGACATAAACTGCACTTTTGCAGACTTAACAGCTCTCTGACAGTTTACTGACAGTCCCAAAATATCGCTAAAGATACATGTAGTTTGTCCTTATTCCACTTACGCTCTGCGCCTGCAGTCGCGTCTGAGCGCACGAGTGGTTTCATTGTGCCAAGGCTCCGGCGGCGAGTCAAATAACGCAGTAAGATCATTATCATATCAGAAACACAGAGTGTGGAAGGCGCAGAAGCCAGGAAAGCATTACAAAATTGCTCCACAGCTAGCACATGCTTTGAGCAAACCGAGAGGTCCTGTTGTATCACCGAACCAGGCAGAGCTGCTGAACAGAACAGGCAAGTGGTCGGAGATTTGTGTGTCACATATTTCCTCAATATGTACATCAAGACCGAGCGAGAGAACAAGGTCCAAGGTGTGTCCTTTTTCATGAGTGGGACCACAGACCCAGTGTGTATGATTGAAGGAGTCAATCATATTTACAAAGTCTTTAACAAGCGGTTTGTTCTCACAGCAAACGTGTACGTTAAAATCGCCCACTGTCAAAAGCCAATCAGTATGAGTTACAATCCCGGTCAAGAAATCCGAAAAGTCCTGAATAAAGTCCTTGTTAAATTTCGGGGGGCGGTAAACAAGTGCGCAGACGACTAGTGGGTTTGACTGGATTTTTAAAAGTTGCATCTCAAAACTGAAGTCAATACTTGAAGGAGATTAGCAACACTGGAAGGCAGATTTAAAGACTGTAGCAGGCCCACCGCCTTTACCAGAGGTATGAGGCAGCTAAAAATAAGAGCAGTTCAGAGGAAGAAGTTTGGAAAAGGCGGAACACTCACCCACATGAAGCCACGTCTCCGTCAGGAACATAAAAACAATCCACGAGAGGTGAAGAAATCGTTAAGCAGGAAAGTCTTATTGGAAATCGACCGGGTGTGGAAAGTGGGAGGTGCTCGGTGGCAGAGCGGTTAGAGACCCTGCCTCCCAATAAGGAGATTGTGGGTTTGAATCCTGGACCAGACCGCTGCATGTTTGTATGTTCTCCCTGTAGGTTCTCTCTTGGCTCTCCGGCTCCTCCCACCGTCCAAAGACATGCGTGTGTAGGTTAATTGACCACTTTACTTTGCCCCAAGTGTGAGAGTGACTGGTTGTCTGTCCACGTCTCTGTGTTAACCCTGAGATTGCCCATGGTCCAGGATTTGCCCGCCTAAGGCCCAAAGTCACTGGGATAGGCTCCACCTGCGACCCCTCACGTGAACAAGTGGGAGAAAATGAATGAATACCTAGAAAGCCTGTACATAGCAAATTCCTGCATTTTGCCCGTCCCCGATCACAGTAAATATGGCTCTTTTTTCCGCTCTCTGCTGAACCTGTCTTAGATTTTTTTTTTTTTAAACTTGACTGTTTATTCTTCACAGAAACCTGGCTGGGTTCAGATGCACCAGTTGTTCTCACTGAGGCCTGATTTTAACTTTAGCTTTTTTGTGTGACAAACGAGGAGGTGGCACTGCTTCTATAACTACAAATACTCACCAAACCTGTTTTATTAACACATTTGAATGCTTCAATATCGCACTATTGTTTTTAGTAACCCCCAAATTTTATGCATCACAATATACAGCCCACCAAAGAAATGCAGTCTCTATCAATGAATTTTCAGAATTTTTCAATTAATTTTGTTCAATTTTTATGACATGATTATTTTAACTGGGGATTTTAACCTGCACATCGATAATCTTTGTTCTTTATTATTTGGACTTTACCCAACACGTCACACACCGACTCACAGCAGAAAGAAAATGGAGGAAAAACACAATTACAACAAACAAGCAAATCTTTAACAAACAACAACAACTTTATAATAAAACAAAACGCATACGCATACAGTTTTTTGTGTTATTTTTGTACTCACTAAACTAGTTATTATTGGCTTCCAAAGTCTCCCCCTCTGGCATTTATAAGGAGGTGTCTTAAGCACAAGTCGAAGCTTGCAGATCTTTTTTGCCAGGGGCAGATCAATTTTACTGTGCACATGTAAATAAATACTTTTAATTTGAAAGAGACAAAGCTCCCTTTCAGTCTTTATTTTTGATAATGTGTTAATATCACAACACACCCTTGGAGGGGTTTGCGGACCACTTCATGGGTAAGACAAACACCATCAGATGCAATGTTTTATCCCGTCCATCTATGGTTTTTATTAACACGTCTGATTGTTTGTCTTTACTGGAGGAAACACGGGTTAATGCTGAGTTGCTTGATAAAGTTTTCTCTTCAGTGAGGCCCACCACATTTAGACCAAATTCCAATTCCATTGTTAAGATCATTTTATGGATCTTTCAGAGAGGAGCTTTTAAACATGATCAATTGTTCTCTTCAAACAGGGGCCTTTAAAGTGGCAGTGGTGAGGCTCTGCTGAAGAAGAGCATTTTAGATTTTAACAATTACAGACCAGTATCTAACACAATTTTTAAGCAAAAATTGAAGAATGTCAGTCTGATTTTAGGGTAAAACACCGACACAGCCTTGACAAAGATTAAATTATTTAATGAGTTATGATTCTAAACAGGTGACAGTGTTGGTCCTACTGGATCTAAGCGCTGCCTTTGATACAGTAGACCACACTATTCTTTTAAACAGACTGAAGCACCTGGTGGGCCTCTCTGGTACTGCACATAAATGGTTTACTTCCTACCTCACAGACAGAACATTCATGGTAAGTTTAGATACCTGCTCCTCCAAGGTCCATAAAATCACATGTGGTGTGCCCCAGGGTTCCATTTTAGGTCCTGTACTTTTTAACCTGTACATGCTCCCTCTTGGTGGTGTCATCAGGAGACATGGAGTCAGCTTCCACAGTTGATGATACACAGCTTTACATCTCCATGTCTCCTGATGACACCAGGCCAATGGATGCTCTTTTTAACTGCATTTTAGACATCAAATCCTGGATGGCAGAAAACTTTCTCCAGCTTAACCGGGACAAAACTGAGGTTTTAGTCCTCGGTCCTGAGGCCCAGAGAGAGAAACTTTTATCCAAACTGCAAGCACAGTCTTTTAATCCATCAGCACAAGTAAAAAAACTGGGCGTCATCTTTGACTCTGAGCTCACTTTTATTCCACACATAAAGAACGTCACAAAAATAGTTTTGTTTTATCACTTCCTCCAATAGCCGTTCTCCGTACACGTACTCTGTTCACAGAGCGCACGGTTTGAGGACATTAAAAGGATCTGGAACAAACTCCTGAAATCCGTTTGAGGCACAATTTCTGTGAACTGCTCCAGTTCAATCCGACACAGATGAGAATCAGGCCGTGCCACAGGTAAAGTGTGTTTTTATAACCTCTTCCGTCAAAACAACACTAATATTTTTGTTGTAGGCTATTGGTATTTGTAAATGAGCCAAATACAATCATTTGAAATCATTTTAATGCCACACTGATGTGTAAATTGCAACAGTCTGTTCTGTGCAAAAGTTTAACACCTGCTTTTCAGACGTTCTAAATTTTCACACAGTTTTGCTCCTCATTTTCTTGATAAATCAAGCAGCACCCCTAAAATCTTATCATTCGCATTTTCTCTGACTCTTTTTGTGCGTTGGGGCAAAAGTGGCCTGTATTCATTCGGACATGCAGCCTGAGAGAGACGCAAATCTAAACTGCACCCGCTTTTTTAGAGTGCACAACCCATTTTGCACTTGTAAAACTTAGTAAATCTGGGCCTAAATTGCAAGCAGGAGCTGTCACACCCATAGACATAAAAATAGTGGACAGATGGTTGTGGCTCCGCCCCATTCATGATAATGCGGCTCAGTCATGGAGAATTCAAAATGGCCGCGGGTTAGCCCCCACCACTCCCCCCTCGGTGGGGAGGCGGGGGGAGGGGGACTTTGGGGCGGCCTTTTGCTGACGTACTGCCGTCGTTGTCTCTATGGTTACCGCCCACTCGTAGGTGTATGGCTCCGCCCTGACATTTCCGGCGCGTAAAGCCCACCTTCTTCATTAGATATGCACGAACTTTAAACAATCACAGGCTAAACCAGCCGTAAGCTAACGTCACAGAGCCGCAAGCTAACGTCACAGAGCCGCGAGCTAACGTCACAGAGCCGTGAGCTAACGTCACAGAGCCGTGAGCTAACGTCACAGAGCCGTGAGCTAACGTCACAGAGCCGTGAGCTAACGTCACAGAGCCGTAAGCTAACGTCACAGAGCCGTAAGCTAGCGTCACAGAGCCGTAAGCTAACGTCACAGAGCCGTAAGCTAACGTCACAGAGCCGTAAGCTAACGTCACAGAGCCGTAAGCTAACGTCACAGAGCCGTAAGCTAACGTCACAGAGCCGTAAGCTAACGTCACAGAGCCGTAAGCTAACGTCACAGAGCCGTAAGCTAACGTCACAGAGCCGTAAGCTAACGTTTGAGACCAAAGCCGTATTCTGAGCCTCAGGCTCTAAAGTAGGTTTTCAAACGTCTAACTCCCCATTGACTTGTATTGAATAATTCTACTTCCACAGCGGCCCCTAGCGGTCAGCAGCAGATTGCAAACATGGCTGGCCTACAGTCGGCGGCTCAATTTGAGAGCGGTAGCCTCGCCCACTGGTCACACCATTCTATAAACTAATGCAGGGCTGGACCATGATGGTGTGTCGGTCCTGTGAGCAGGGACAGAAGGACTGTCTGCAAATTTGACCGAAAAGCCCTGCAGTAGTCTGTACGTAGAGCAGTGGTGAAAGCACACATCCCTGTGGAAAACCAGTAGAGGTGTGGAGGCCAGAAAGAGTGTGACTGACTCAAACCTTCTGTGATCGGTTGGTGAAAAAATGAAAACTCCATGATCCATGAGTGTATAATAATACTAATTTTACTTAAAAATGTGTATAGTACATCATTTGAGCTTGTGAATTGGAGCGTTCACATCTGCTCCTGTCGCTCACATCATTTTGAAAACACTTTTCCTCAGTGTTACGATGCTTGGCCCGTCTCACCTCGCTTCCCCATAATGTATGTGTTTTTCATCCCCGTATCATTTTAACATGAGCTGTAAAGCCCCGCGTCCCGGTTGCAGGATTCGGTTTTAGTCTCGGTTTGCTTGACTGCTTCTCCTGGTTGGTGCCTTGCTGTCCCGCTCTGCCAATCCTGACCCTACCCCTATTAACGCACGGGCTCAAGCCCCAGGGCCCATCAGCGCAAACAGAAAAAAGAAAAAAAAACATAGCCAACTATAAAGTACAAACAAAAAGGGCCCACAACAAGTGATGAAAGGGCCCCCCTTTCCAAACCAACTCAGTCGCTCATGTCCCGAATGACTGTCAGACTGAGGAGCGGAAACAGGGCTCGAAGGAGAGAGCCTTGTGCGTGAACAGAGGGGGAGGAGAGCCCTGAGCTCAGGTGGATGTTTACGACAAAGCTTTGAACCATGTGAATTGAAACTCAGCTGGAGAATGTTAATTTAACTTTGTGAAAGAATGTGCTGCGAGTGGTCCTTATTCTCCCACCACTAAACACTCCACGGGTCGTACACATGGCACAGAGCAGGAGCAGCAGAGCTGGGCAGTGCAGGGCAGAGCTCCGACAAACGGAGGACAATTTGAATTTGTGCAGATTTGAGTGGCTCTGTGAAACCAGAATTAAACCAGGTCAAAACCAGGACTAAACAATCCAAAACAGGGCTCACAGTCCAACGGCTGAAAGAAAGTGCTTTGAATGTGTCGTATGAGATCGAGCTTCAGCGCCTCCTACAGGACAGACCAGACCACTGCAGGCCTGGGCTTTAAATGGACCATGAACATGAACATGATCAAGACTGGACCGACACTCACGACTCGTGCGGCGTCGGATCAGGGTCCTCGCTGGACTCTCTGGGGACTTCTAAGTTCTAAGTTCATCTGGACCTGCTGTGTCTCCTGTTCAGAGGAAAGACCACACACTCACTCTGTTCGACACGTGCAGAACTACAAAAAGACCTGAGAGCTGTGCTGCTGAAAGCAACACCAAATAAATGTTATTTTTTAAACCAGTCGGTACTAAAGAGGAACCGAGTTTAACCCTCATGATAAAAGTATTAAAAGTGAAATTTTACAACAAAATGCACTCAGTAGAACGATAGCTCCAAATCATCGACAACATACAGAAACGTAAACTGATGATACTCAAATGATTGAATACTGTTAATTAAACATGTTTTAATTGGAAATGTTTGATGTGTGTTTTCCATCCTTTATGTCCCTGAGGGGGCGCCGTAATAACAGAGGTTACATCCTGGCCATGTCAGTCATGTCCCCGCCCTATTTGTCATCACCGCTTTGATCATTGCTGTGATGGTCATGGTTGAACCGTTTGTGAAAACCAAAACATTTTTATATATTCTATTCTATATTGTTAACTGCAGCAAAAAAAACAGGACTAAAACAGAACATAACCAGGTCTAAACCAGGTCTAAACAAGGACTAAACAAGGACTGAACCAGGACTGAACAAGGACTAAACCAGGACTAAATGATGACAAAGGCTTTGGGGTGAGTGACACTAAATGGAGGTGCGTGGGAGAGGTGCATTCTGGGAAACGCGGTCCATCCGTCTGAAGTGACAGAGCATTTATCAGACAGAGCTGTTTAAGACAAGATGGACGAGAGAAGGAGAGAAGGAGAGAAGAAAGGAAGGAGGAAACAAGGAGAGAAGGAGACAAGGAAAGAGGAAACAAGGAGATGAGGAGAGAGGAAACAAGGAGACAAGGAGAGAAAAAAGGAAGGAGGAAACAAGGAGAGGAGGAGACAAGGACAGAGGAAACAAGGAGATGAGGAGAGAGGAAACAAGGAGACAAGGAGAGAAGAAAGGAAGGAGGAAACAAGGAGAGGAGGAGACAAGGACAGAGGAAACAAGGAGATGAGGAGAGAGGAAACAAGGAGACAAGGAGAGAAGAAACAAGGAGACAAGGAGAGAAGAAAGGAAGGAGGAAACAAGGAGAAGAGGAGACGGGAGACGAGGAGGGAAGGAGAGACAAGACAAGGAAACGAGGAGAGAGCAGACAAGGGTAAAGGAAAGAAGACAAGGAGAGAAGAGACAAGGACAAAGGAGACAAAGAGAGAGGAGATGAGGAGATAAGAGAAGAAAGGAGACAAGGACAAAGAGAGAGAGCGAGGCAGACAAGGAGAGAGGAAAGAAGAGAAAGAGGGAGAAGGAGGAGAGGAAGAAAGAAGCGAGGGAGAGAGGAGAGAAAGAGAAGGAAGAGACAAGAATTAGAGAGAAGAGGAAGAAGGAAAGAAGGAGAAGAAAAGGAGGGAGGAAGGAAGACGAGGAGAGAAGGAGAGAAGAATCTAGGAGACGAGGAGAGGAGGAAAGAAGTGAAGGAGAGAGAAGAGAAAGAGAAGTGGGTGAAGAAAGAAGGAAGAGACAACAATGAGAAGAGGAAGAAAGAGGAGAAGAAAAGGAGAGAGGAGACGAGGAGAGAAGAAACTAGGAGACGAGGAGAGAAGAGATGAGGAGACGAGGAGAGAAGGAGAGTAGAAACGAGGAGGGAGGAAAGGAGAAAGGAGAGGAGTAAGAAGTGAGAGAGGGAGAAGGAGCAGAGGCGGAAAGAGGAGAGGGAGAGAGAAGAGAAAAAGAAGTGGGTGAAGAAAGAGACAACAATGAGAAGAGGAAGAAAGAGGAGACGAGGAGGGAAGAGACAAGGAGAGGAGGAAAGAAGTGAAGGACAGAGAAGTGGGTGAAGAAAGAAGGAAGAGACAACAATGAGAAGAGGAAGAAAGAGGAGAAGAAAAGGAGAGAGGAGACGAGGAGAGAAGAAACTAGGAGACGAGGAGAGAAGGAGAGTAGAAACGAGGAGGGAGGAAAGGAGAAAGTAGAGGAGTAAGAAGTGAGAGAGGGAGACGAGGAGAGGCGGAAAGAGGAGAGGGAGAGAGAAGAGAAAAAGAAGTGGGTGAAGAAAGAGACAACAATGAGAAGAGGAAGAAAGAGGAGAAGAAAAGGAGAGAGGAGACGAGGAGAGAAGGAAAGAAGTGAAGGACAGAGAACAGAAAGAGAAGTGGGTGAAGAAAGAAGGAAGAGACAAGAATGAAGAGAAGAGAGCAGAGGAGACAAGGAGAGAGAAGAAGGGAGGAGACAGAGGGGGAGGGACAGACGTCAAATAAATCGTGGGACAGAAAGTGTCTCAGTCGTCGTTCCATTGGAGCTTTTGAACAAACAAACGAATAAAACCCACAAACCACGAACGAAAGCGGAGCCCAGACGCCTCCTTTTCTCAGACTGAAGTAAACAAACTCAGGTCGGAGGTCGTTGTTTCTCTATGGTCCTCACGCTCTGACCCGCCGTGACCTCTCCCGCGTCTCCACGGTGACCCCTCACCTGCATCTCCGCGGCGACGGCCCACCTGGGGTTTCCGCGGCGACCCGGGAGGAGCCCCAGAGACGAGCGAGATGTTTTGGAATGAAAGCGACCGGAGGAAAAGGAAGTCTGTGAACGTTTGAACGATTCTCTCACATTAGATCTAAATTCTATGGTTTTAAATGTTTGTGTTGGAAAAAAGCAACACATTTGAATTTCAGTCAGTTAGTTTGTTTTTCTGTAACAAACCATGGACAAAATAGCTTTACATTTGTATTTTTGCTTCAAAAAAATCTAATTTATGGAACAGTATCTAATATATCTCTAGATAAAATGAAAAATGATTGTGGGCTCAACATTTCTGTGAGTATTTTCCAGTAAAACCCATAAATCTGGATTGTTCTTCATCAAAAATGCAAAGACTTTAACTAAAAGTGACAAAAATGCAACTAAAAGCAACAAAAACGTGACTAAAAGCAACAAAAATGTGACTAAAAGCAACAAAAACATGTCCAAAAGTGATAAAAAGCAACACATTTGAATTTCCAGAGTAGAAAGGTCAGTTAGTTTGATTTTCTGTAACAAAACACAAAATAGCTTTACATCTGTATTTTAGCTTCAAAAAAATCTAATTTCTGGAACAGTATCTAATATATCTGTAGATAAAATGAAAAATGATTGTGGGCTCAACATTTCTGTGAGTATTTTCCAGTAAAACCCATAAATCTGGATTGTTCTTCATCAAAAATGCAAAGAGTTGATGATAATTTCCTCAAACATGATGTAAAATACAATAATAAATGTGTTTAATCAGCTCTGATGTCACTCACATGTGTCTGAGGCTCACACTGACACTAAATCATCTAATTTTTTTCATATTTTGTCATGTTCTGAGGTTAATCCCAGTTTCTCAGTGAATCACATCATGTTCCACTCAAACTTTTGCCTCCGTTCTGAGTTTACGATGTTTCTGCTTACTATTCACTTTTGTTTTTCTATTGGATTTGCCGGTGCATATATCAGTAGATCTGTCTCCCCTAAGCTTTGTCTCACACACAGAACACCCCTTAACTTGAGTTTGGGGCAAATAAATGGATTTACTAGTCGAATATAGTCAATTATTACTATTATATCTTTTATTTTAATTATATGAATGATCCAAGATACTTCAAACGATGTTAAATGTACAACTAATGACACTTTTTAATTCAGATAAAAGGACATTTCATTTCTTTCACCCCTGGTTGGGAAACACTGGTTTATACATTCTTAGAGCTTTAGGCCCATTCATATATGTCTAAGATTTTATATATAATTTCAATTCATTTTTGGATCATAGATTTGCGGATAAAGCATTTGACAAGACATAAGACTAAATTTATACAAAGTTCTTTTTTAAATCTGAACTGGAATACCAAAAGTACCAGAAATATTATCTCTCTTTCAGGATACTGATGAAAATGGAAAGTTAAACTGATCCAATTTTGTATTTCGGCCCAGAAATATTGAACTGCAGCACAATAGAAGAAAAGATAATCAGTGCTTTCAATTTCATCTTCACAAAAAGCGTTTCCTTGAATTTCAAAATGAAATTGAAGTAATTCTTTTGACGGATAAATGTTATTCATAATTTTGTAATGTGCTTCCTTTACTTTAGGAGCAACGGGAAGGTCAAGTACATCGTCCTACATTTTGTTACCAACTTTTTATCAAAGTTATTGATAATGTTGTTTTTGTTTTGCAAACCTGGAAACATTTTTCAGTTAGACATTTCCTTATAAAATAGTTGTCTGTAATCAAGATTCCTTGTACTGATGGGGTTGATAATTGTGGGAATATGATTTGGTTTGCTCTGGTATTTCTAGAAAGAAAAACAACTTATTTGGGAAGAGCATTGTGTAAATGTATGAATTCCAAAAAGGAAGGATTAAAATCATGTTTTGTGCAGAACAGTCATAACTTTCCATCATCGTCCATAAGATGCACTATTCACCTTATTCTGCCCCGCCCACATTTGCCGTTTTTTGCACTTTTGTTGTAAACGCACTGTTTGACGAGAACTCAGTTAAAGCTAATGATGAACGAGGGAAAAGTCTGACGCTAAAATGTTACATAAAGTCGATTGATTTGTGTAAAATGTTTAATGAACACGAGCAACAACAAGTCACAACACAACGATTTCCTGAAAACGTCTTTTTAGTCGAGTAGAACTTATTTTCTGTTGAGCTCGTCTGCTCCGTGTGAACTACAACGGAAACAAGACGGCGGCGCGTACGACAACTTCAGGAATAAAGAGAATAGACTGTTTGGTACCTGTCCCTCCATTTTTTCTTCTGGTTCTATGAATTGCCTGGCGAGGAGCTCCTTATTGGCCAAACATGCGGAGGCTCGGATTGGACCAGCATCCTTCCCCTCAGCCAACCGGAGGAGAGTCTCCTGACGTGCCCCGCCCAACATTCCTGGTTCTGCTTGCCACATTGATGTGTCTCTTGTTCTGTTAAAAAATGTAGTGCTAGTGCTATTTGTTGTATTTTTCGTTATGACACGTGTTAATTTGTATTTACAAACTTTGTTACTTTTAATTAGTTTGTAATTAGTGGATCCTGAGTTTAATTTCTCTTAAATTATTTAATTGTTTTCTTTTTTGTTTAGTTAAGTCTATTTTCTTTTGCAAACGATTACTTTTAATTTGCTGTAAATTATCCCCCAAATTGTGGACACACTTTTGTTACCATTTTACTTTATTTTTGTCAATTATTAAATTACAATTTTAGTTACCATTTTAAATCTTGGTTTTTTGTTACTTCCCTTGCTCCCCTAGGTAGGCTGGTCGTAACATAGACCAGTCCTATATGTGTGAAATCCCACTACTTGAACTCTGAGAACTCAACCTGAATATGGACTCCATCTTTGTTAATTTGCACTTTTTAAGATTTTATTATTATGTATTTTTTTTCTTTTGTAATTTGTAATTTAATGTAACGCAAATGTGAGCATGACAAAACACTGCAATAATAAAATAAAGTTTAAAAAAAAAAAAAAAAAAAAGATCTTGAGGTTACGTAATGACGCAACACTGGCGTAGAGAGCGCGCGGGAGAGAAAGAACATTCGAGACGCGGGAAAGCCTGAACGGCGCTGGTGACGGCGCTCTTTACACTAACTCACGAAAAGCGGGAGAAAAGTTCACGAAAGGCGTGTTTCAGCCGCCGGACAACCCTCCCCTTTGCCCCGGGGGACGGCGGGTGAGGACGGGGGACGGCGGGGGACGGAGCACGGAGCCCGCGGTGAGTCTGCGTCGTTTTCTGAGGACCGCGCCGGAGAAGCTAAGCTAAAGCTAAAGTTGCTAGCGCCGTGTGTTTGCTAACTCCCCAGTGCCTGCGCAGTGACGGGGCGGTGTGTCAGGAGCCTCACCTGCGCGGAGGACGTCAGGACCGGCCCTGCAGACATCTGTCCTTCAGACCGAGAGGCGAACGACAGGTGAGATTAATCCAACTGTTTTACTTGTTTGAGCAAAGACATAAAGGGCCGTTCAGACCGCAGCGACCAACGCCACCAGTTTACATGTAAAGTCTATGGTGTCGCACGACAAAAGCCTCCTGCGATTTTGTCGTGCGGCGAGACAAGAGCGACTTTGCGGCGGCCGCAAAATCGTTTCATTCGCGTGACCAGGGCGACCGTCGAAGAAGATAAACAAAGCTGAACTTTCTGCGGCCAACGCAGCGACCGAGGATGGCAACCAATCAGAGACCACGCTTGAGTGACGTAACTACGTATTTCATTATCCGGGAAGAAGGAGGTAAACAAACCAAACACATCTGTGACAACGCTGAGGGGGGTGAATGTTTTTGAACCAGGCTGGTTTAGCCTGTGATTGTTTAAAGTTCGTGCATATCTAATGAAGAAGGCGGGCTTTACGCGCCGGAAATGTCAGGGCGCAGCCAAACACCTACGAGTGGGCGGTAACCATAGAGACAACGACGGCAGTACGTCAGCAAAAGGCCGCCCCAAAGTCGCCCTCTCCCCGCCTCCCCCCCGAGGGGGGAGTGGTGGGGGCTAACCCGCGGCCATTTTGAATTCTCCATGACTGAGCCGCATTATCATGAATGGGGCGGAGCCACAACCATCTGTCCACTATTTTTATGTCTATGCTGCACACCACGCTCTTTCGTCGTGAAGCACATGTTACACACGTGACACCACACGTGCTCGTCTCTGCCCTGAGACCGAGCCCACACGGCCCAGGTCCGCGGCCCGGCCCGACAACAGAGCGAAAAATGTGGTCCCGAACACCCACTCCCAGGAATCTAAACTCTAGCAGCAGGTCAGCTGCGCTGGTCGCGTCGCGTGTCGCTGGTGACTTTTTTTTTCGGTGACCAAGTCGCGCGACTAAAGCGACTGTCCTTAAATGCACAGGCGACAAACTAGGGGCAACAGGCGCGATTTTGTCGCTGCGGTCTGAACAGGGCTTTAGACTCTGTAACAAAAACATACTAAATTCAAAATGGAGGCAAAAGTTTCAGTGGAACATGATGTGATTCACTGAGAAACTGGGATTAACCTCAGAATCTGACAAAATGTGGATGGTTCAGTGTCAGTGTGAGCCTCAGACACATGTGAGTGACATCAGAGGCTTAAACACATTTATTATTGTATTTTACATCATGTTTGAGTAAATTATGATCAACTCTTTGCATTTTTGATGAAGAACAATCCAGATTTATGGGTTTTACTGGAAAAATACTCACAGAAACGTTGAGCCCACAATCATTTTTCATTTCATCTAGAGATATATTCAGCTCGGGATCGAAAAAAACAGCTGTTACCGTGGAAACCCGTCATGTTTACAGCTGGTGCTTTAAACTTACATAGAGAGAAACATTAGTCAAAACGATGTAAAAAAAAAAGCGAACAAAAAATCCGTGGAAGAACCTGATAAACTGCTGGTCACTTCTGGTAAATACATTTATCAATATACAGAGCCAGAGTATGTTTGAATTAACACTAAGTTTGGTTTTTAGCGTCTTAAAAGATCGACGTAACATTGGTCCGACAGAAAATTATTTTATGTGTGACATCACCATCCAGAGCTCAGTTAGACACTATGCCATACATTTTCCACAATTTTAAGGTGAGAGAATTGTATTTTGTCCATAGTTTGTTAAAGAAAAGCTTCTGTTTCAAGTTCAAGTTTCTGTGTTAGCGTTAGCTTGTGTGATTGTAATTGTGTTCTTCATGTTAGACACACGTGAAGCGTCTGAAATGAAATAAAATACAACTTACAGGTATCTCTAGTCGAGCCTTTTCCACGAGCTTCTGTTTGTATCGTCCGACGCTCGTTCATGTGACTCACACATGTTTGTGTGACGCCACTTCATATAAAAACGGTAATTTCTGTGATTTTAGAAACGGTAGAAAAGAACATTTCCTTCTATTTTATTTAAATACTGATAATAATTCAGTCCTGTCTGTGATTATAATGTGCAATTATAGAAAAACGCACGGCCACTAATCAACCTGGACCACAGACAGAGGGGGCGGGGCTTATCCAGTTCATTTAATACATCCATGAGTTTTCTGAGGACCGCGCCGGAAAAGCTATGCTAAAGTTGCTAGCGCCGCGTGTTCGCTAACTCACCTTTGCTGTGTCAGGGCGGTGCGTCAGGAGCCTCACCTGCGCGGAGGACGTCAGGACCGGCCCGTCTGCAGACATCTGTCCTTCAGACCGACGAGGCGGATGACGAGGTAAGATTAATCCGACACGTTTATCTGCTCGAACTCAGGGCCCTCGTTAAACTGACGAAACGACGCCGGGATTTGATATTTGTGAACGTGTTTGAGGTAAAACTCTGCGTTTATTAAGTTCAAACGTGACTCAGTGAGGCTCGCGATTCTACACTGTGAAACGAACACTGTGAAACGAACACTGTGAAACGAACGCTGTGAAAGAAACACTGTGAAACGAACACTGTGAAACGAACACTGTGAAACGAACACTGTGAAAGAAACAAACGAACACTGTGAAAGGAACACTGTGAAAGAAACACTGAAACGAACACTGTGAAAGAAACACTGTGAAACGAACACTGTGAAAGAAACACTGTGAAACAAACACACTGAAACGAACACACTGAAACGAACACTGTGAAACGAACACTGTGAAAGAAACAAACGAACACTGTGAAACAAACACTGTGAAAGAAACACACTGAAACGAACACTGTGAAACAAACACTGAAAAGAACACTGTGAAACAAACACTGCGAAACGAACACTGCGAAATGAACACTGTGAAACGAACACTGTGAAAGAAACACTGTAACGAACACTGTGAAAGAAACACTGAAACAAACACTGTGAAACGAACACTGTGAAACAAACACTGTGAAAGGAACACTGAAACGAACACTGTGAAAGAAACACTATGAAAGAAACACTGTGAAACAAACACTGTGAAACGAACACTGTGAAAGGAACACTGTGAAAGGAACACTGTGAAAGGAACACTGTGAAAGAAACTGTGAAAGGAACACTGTGAAAGGAACACTGTGAAAGAAACACTGAAACGAACACTGTGAAACAAACACTGTGAAAGAAACACTGAAACGAACACACTGAAACAAACACACTGAAACAAACACACTGAAACGAACACACTGAAACAAACACACTGAAACAAACACACTGAAACGAACACTGTGAAAGAAACACACTGAAACGAACACTGTGAAACGAACACTGTGAAACGAACATTGTAAACTGAAACACTATAGAACACACTGAAACGAACACTGTGAAACGAACACTGTGAAACGAACACTGTGAAACGAACACTGAAACGAACACTGAAACGAACACTGTGAAAGAAACACACTGAAACGAACACACTGAAACGAACACTGTGAAACGAACACTGCGAAACGAACACTGTGAAACGAACACTGAAACGAACACTGTGAAAGAAACACTGAAACGAACACTGTGAAAGAAACACTGAAACGAACACTGTGAAACAAACACTGCGAAAGAAACACTGAAACGAACACTGTGAAAGAAACACTGAAACAAACACTGAAACGAACACTGTGAAACAAACACTGTGAAACAAACACTGAAACGAACACCTTAAAACACTGAAACGAACACTGTGAAACAAACACTGTGAAACAAACACTGAAACGAACACCTTAAAACACTGAAACACACTGTAACACACTGTGTAACACTGTAAAATGAACAATGTAAACCAGTGTAAAACAAAACACTGTAAAACAAACACTAATGCTATAAACTTAACACATTAAAATGAACACTGTAAAATGAACACAAACACTATAAAACTAACAGCAACAAAAAAAACAAAGCGCCCTATTATCTACGCGCCTCTACATGGGGTTTACAACGTTCTCAGGCTTGCCTTCAGTGTGTCTGCAGCACTTTTTTTTTTTCTTTTTTTTTTTTTCTTTTTCCAATTTCAGTTTAAAGACTTTAAAGACTGAGATGCTAATGATATTTATCTAACTTTCAGTCTGATTTTAGAAAGCAACATTGTCCGGTCACAGCTGCACTTAAGATTTTTGATGATTTCTTGCAAGCTTTGGATTTAAAAAATATTGTTTTGCTCTTTTTATCGACTTATCTAACCGTAGATCAGTGGTTCTCAAACTTTTCTCCCCTGAGGCCCCACACGCACCTTTCCTAAGCCGAGGCACCCCTGTGTTATATTTAATTTGAAATAAACCTCCCCTTTCAAAGTTTACCGTAATAAAATACATAATTTAAAGCAGTTATTTTGAGTTCTGGTTTTAAAGCATTTCACTTTGGCCCGCCCTGCTGCAGGAGAATTAAGTTAATTTTAACTGAATGCACCGTCACAGACTTTGTCCTTTTTAAATCAAGGCTTAAAACATATTTATTCAGACTGGCTTTAACACTTAGTGTTGTAGTGACATTTTATTCTGTGCACTGTCCAGTTTTATTGATTACAGTGTTTAATGTATTGGATTATGGTTTCATGTTTTTAATGTTTTTAAATGTATATTGGACAGCACTTTGGTCACCTCGAGTGTTGTGAAGGGCTACATAAATAAAGGATGATTGAGCTGAAATTTATTTAAATCTTGTATAAGTTGTAAATCACATGGACAGAATTTAACTGAGAAAACTTTTTTTCCTCCATTTTTTAAAATATTTTTTTTTATTTGACTGAGTTGGAAATACAATGGCAATACTAAACACTACTGAAGTCTAACCCAAAAACATTACCTGTGTCCCTAAATGTTGATAAAATGGCAAAGCAGAGTCTGATCTGCTCCTGTGTCTGTCCTGCTCTCTCGCTCTTTCATTGTCCTTCGGTCAGTCGTGAGAAGCAGGTTATGTGCCTTTTTCTGTTCATATTTCAAGGCAAATATCACTGACGGTGTTTAAAACCGCGCACGTTGCCACAGATCGATCGATTATCTGCGCGTTAATTAAGACTCGCCCTCGGATTAAAACTACAGCGGGACGTTTCTGTGATTCTTGTCAAATTCATTTAAATCTCCTCTGATGTGAGTTCAAGAGAGAGAGAGAGACCCTGCCCCCTCTTTTTAAACAAATTAATGCATGAATTACGATTGTTTTCTGTCAAAAACAACATAAATACCAAAATGATTTGAGACGTTTATTTCCTGAATCAATAGTTGCCTATATTCGTTTGTCTTCATTCAAAAAATTCACACGAACTCCACAATTTTTCGCGGCACCTCTGCGCTCATGCCACGGCACCCACTGTGAGAAAGCCTGCCGTAGATCCTCAGCTTTTAATCATAATCCTGGAACTGCACGGCATCTCTGGTCAGGCCTTAAATTGGTTCTATCAAACCGCTCAAAAAGTGTGAAATTGAAACGGGCCTCTTCTTTTTTTAAGTGTGTCCAAGGGTGTACCTCAGGGTTCCATTTTAGGCCCAGTTTTTTTCTCTGTTAATGCAAATACTCTTTGTGTCTGAAGTCATGTACCTTTTTTGTGAAGACGATAAAGTTCTTTACTGCTGCTCAACATCACTAGAACAGGCCATTAAGTCTTTACCGTCTGCTCTTGACATAGTGCAGTCTCGATTGCAGTCCCTAGCCAAAACAAAAGCGATGATCTTCTCACATGGATGTGCATCCCCCAGATCATGACGTCAGGGAAATCCCATTGCATTGTGTTTGTGTCCAATTTTAAATATCTTTTATGATTTTTACTGGACCAAGAGCTCTCCTTTAAAGTGCGTATGACAGGTTTTCATGATTTTCTAATTTTGACTTTATCCAGTGCATTAATACCTGTTGTAAATATAAATTATAGTTTTACACCAATCACGCAGCCATTTGTGGAGAAAAGTTGAAATCTGTTCAAAATTACAGGAAGTAAACAAATTGATGACATCACACTAGGGAGGCAAAGGTTACGCAAAATGTACACAAAATAAATTACTTTTTTTGAACCTTTATACATTAATTCAACAAAATAAAGGTGTTAACATGTATTTTTATTTGTAAAATAAACAAATCTGTGACATCTGAGGAGTTTTGTCCCACTGTACAGGATGGTTGCTATGGTAATTTCCTAGTGTGATGTCATGATTTACAACCAGGAAGTAAGCCAAAAAACCTAAAAAATAAATGCTATACCACAATGAAATTTGTGAAGTTTTTGATCACAATTTGAAACATATTTATCTTATCTACATTTTTGTCAAATGAGTGTCCAACCTGTCATAGGCCCTTTAAAGCCCACCTTCAAAATCTGGTTAAATGACTCTATGCTTAATGTTTGGCACAAGGTAATGGCTGCTCCTTCCACCGGCAAACTCATTTCCGGTCCATTTTGTGGTCCAGCTGATGTGCTACATTTGGCTTAAAAATCTCGATGTTGGGCTTTTCAGACTCCTCCAGGACCTGCTGAAAATGACAATAAATTATGTCCATCGACTTGTGGATTCCCCCTCTCCTGCTCCTTGAGTCAGTGAGAAAAGTGATTTAAATTGAAGATTTCCAGCTACATCCACAACTTCAAGAGTAAGTAGGCTATGCTAATGAGCAGTGCTAGCGTTGCTGACTCGGTAACCCGTTCTCTCTAACATGGAGTTTTTTCATGTAACTTCTGGAGAGCTAGTGCGCCAGTAACACAAAGTGTCCTGGTGAGAAAAGCAGCGGAGGGCTGGACCGGAAATGACTCTGCCATTCGGAGGAGCAGCTGTCGAACGTCATGCACAGAGTCGATAGAGCTTGTTTCACGCTCCAAGCAAAGGTCTGGAATCTGCCACTTTTATGCCTCTATTCTATGGCGATACACTACATTAATGCAACGGCAAAATGTCTGAAATCCTTGGACACTGTATGTCACTGTGCTTTGAGATTTATAACAGGTTGTGGCAGGCTCATCCTCCTGTGAGCTGTATTCCAAGGCTGGAGGGCCTTCTTTGGGGTTTCATGGAGTTTTTAAGGAGAGCAAAAAAGATCCCAAAGCAGAGGCTGAGATGGTTCAGTTAAAGGATTTATTATACAATCTGGCAGGCTGTGGAGACAGGGAGCTGGGTCCAGAGTCTTAACAGGCACGAGCAGCAGTTCAGCACTAACTTGCCACACGGAATAATCGGGTAGCGTAGGTGAGTGAGAGTCAGGCCATTGTGGTCGGAGTGATAATGGTTGAACCGGATACAGGTTTCTCAGTCTGACTCCGCAACAGGAAGTGCCAGCCACGCCCCCTGTCACACACAAGCCCTAAAAGGAGAAGAAAAACGGGGAGGGGGTGTGAGAACAACAAAAATGTACAGATCCTAACATTAGTCCTGGATTAGACCTGGTTTAATCTACACATTAATGTATTTTGTTTTGCTCAAAGGCGAGACTTGAACTCCAAACCTTTTCACATGACATCACCAGGAACATGATTAAAATAAACCCTCAGACATTTCAAAACAAAACATAGAAGAACTTTGTATTTTGAGTTCAAAATGGGGTAAAAGTGTCCAGTAAAATTAAACTCAGGACTTTTTACTTTGGTTCTTAGTCACTTTGATCTCTGAAAGTGTCCACTGCAGTGAGGACCAGAGGAGCAGAGTTTGAACCTTTGAGATTCAATTCAGGACTGAAAAATGGAAACAGTTTCTCTCTGAAGCAGCAGCCGGTGAAGGAGTAGAGAAGATGTGCAGAATCTGCATCATAAAAGGAGACCAGACCCTCATCATAGTCCACAAACACCCCGACCTTCTGAGGAGCTTGCCACAACGACAGAGGGACAGAAGGATTTGCACAAGCTTCATATTTATCTTTGTTTGTCAACACAATGCACCAGAATCCATTTTTAGGACTCAGAGGTATCACTCCCTTCCTGTTGATGGACTCTTGGGCGACTCCTAAATTCCAGTCTGTTTTCCCTTTGACCTGAACCTCAAAGTAAAACCTGCCTGAAGAAAAACTCTGCTTTCCCAGAACATTAACACAATAATCAAACCTCAGAGGAGAATCTGGGAGCTTCTTCTTCACATCAGTGTCATGAACCTGTTTGAGATCTTCAGACAGAGCAAGTTTAGGATGAGCTGTGTCTGGATCCAGAGTGACGTCCACCGCAAACTGCTGCACTCTCTTCAGCTCGGCCTTGTTAGACTCTGAGGCCAGTTGTTTAAACGTTTTGTTAAACTCTTGAGGGAGATGTTCCTGCAGCTCAGCCAGAGCCCAGGCTGCACTGCCCTCACACGTCTCCGGCTCAAAGCTCACGCTGCTCCACTCCTTCAGCCCAGCAGGGGGCGTGAGTGCAGGGCAGCACTGTAGAAAGTGGAGGGGGTCTTGAGAGCGTGAGAGGCGCTCGGCCTCAGTGCTGCTCTTCTCCAGCTCACAGATCTCCTGTTCCAGCTGCTGCACCAGCTCCTGGGCTCGTTTGTGGCTCCGGCTCTGCTTCTCCTGCAGCTCCTCTAAGAACCGGTCCAGACGCCTCTGAACAGACTGCATGAGAGCAGTGAAGGCCTGCAGCCCCGCGGCCCTCTCTCTGTGGACCTCTGTCTCACTGAGCTCCAGGCAGCGCTGGATCTCCTGGACCTTCAGCCTCCTCTGCTCCACCATGTGCTGGCTCTGAGCCTGAGTGTGCAGCAGAGAGGACCTCCTGCGCTCACACGCCTCCTCCAGAGACACCAGCTCATGGTTCTTGTGCTCTAGAGAGGAGCACATCATGCACACCATCTTCTCATCAGTGCCACAGAAGAGCTCCAGGGGGCGCTGGTGTGTGGGACACGTCCTGTCTTCCAGGTTCTCCACAGGCTCCATCAGCTGGTGTCTTTTCAGCCCAGAGACTGTGAGATGAGGCTGGAGGTGGGTCTCACAGAACGAGGACAGACAGACCAGGCAGGACTTCAGGGCCTTCAGCTTGGGCTCAGAGCAGACGTCACATGACACTTCTCCAGGTTTGGAAAGTTGTGACTTAGACTTTTCTGCCTCCAGTTTAAACTGAGAGACCATCTGTGAGAACAAATAGTTTACGCTGAGCTCAGGTCTTGTGTGAAACCTTCTGTTGCACAGAGGACATCTGTAGTACACATCAGTGTCCCAGGCCTCACAGATGCAGCGTTTGCAGAAGTTGTGTCCACATGGAGTGGACACTGGCTCAGAGAACACCTCCAGACAGATGGAGCACCGGAACGTCTGCTCAGAGCTCCTTTCACTTGTGGAGAACATCTCTAAAACACAACATCACACACACTTACTATAAAAGCAGTAAAACCCTCGTCTGTTTGAGCTTTTTTAACATCGACATAAAACCTGATCAAACCAAACAATAACTTGGATGTTGGAGTTCACGTCTCAAAGTAAATCCATGTGTCTCTCGTACGTGTTCTGTTCATCTTTTTATCTCATTCAGACGCTCAGAAGAGCAGAGTTTAGAGCCACAACCATTCATCCACCAACTGTGAGCAGTATTTGTCTAAAGATAAAGTCTGTCTGGACTAAACAGACTCTAAACCTTTTAGAACAAACACAGTGCAATGTTCAATCAAAATATCAAAAAGAAGAAACTATTTCAATTATTTTGGACTTTCATTCATAAATATTCTCTATTCTAACCATCATTTGGTTGAAAAGGTGTTTTAAAGTCTCAATGTCTAAAAATCGAACACTAAAATGAACTACAATAATCATTAGTGACAGCTCTAGTGCAGTTGTAACGTTTCAAACAAATCAGCATGAACTGAGACTTTTGGCTTTAAATATGTAGGTGTCGTAGCAGGACTAATAGTAGTAGTAATAGCAGTAATAGTTGTAGTTGTACTAATAGCAGTTGTAGTTGTAGTAGCAGTAGTAATAGCAGTTGTAGTTGTAGTAGCAGTAATAATAGTGGGCCTAGTAACACTGACCTGTGCTGGAGCAGATTGTCGAGGGTTTGAAGCCGGGCTCTGGTTAATGTCCTGATCACACTCGGCTTGTGCTGCAGTGGGTGGTTCGAGTCGAACAGTAAGTACTGATCTGTGTGGGTGGATTTCCTGTAAACGTCTGACTGAAGTCTGCCTTCATCACCTCTGATTGTGGAACAGTCAAGAGAAGCGTCCTCTGGTGTTGACTCCAACTTGATGTTTGTCCACTGCATTAATATGTTCTGAGAACGCTTCCAGCTCTTGTTTCTTGATCATCACAAAGGTTTCATCCATGTAACGCTGCCAAAGACTTGGTGTGTGCCCAGAATGGAGGTCAGGGCCTTCTTCTCAAACTGCTCCGTGTACAGACACGATCGGGGAACCAGAGAACCCATAGCACAGCCGTGGATCTGTCTGGAAAAGTGCCCTGGACTTGGAAGTACGTTGTGTTCAGGCAGATGTCCAGTAGTTGGCAGATGTGTCCACAAACCTATACATCCATTTGGGTGAATGCTTTGTGTGCAAGTTATTTACCTCAAATATAGGATTCTGCTTGTTTTTAGTGTAAGCTTAACCCCCGTTTTTCCTAAAACGTCTTAAAATGAGCCCCAGATCAAACTGAAACTGTTTCTGAACCTTTGGAGCACATACTATTGTAGTTTTGGCCTCTGGTGTCGGCTTTACTCTAATTACACCTGGAAACAAGCTCTGCTCAGAGGAATATCAGATTTTAAATTCTGTCTAGACTTTCTTTTTTAAATTTATAAAGAAGTAAAGCTGGAGTCTGTAGCAGAGCCTGAGGGACACTAGTTTGGGCTTCTGTTGGTTTTTACAATTCTTCTTTCAAAGTTGAAGCAAATTTAACTTAAAATGAGTTTTAGGGACTTGTAATGAAGTAAAAAAAAAAAAAGTCCAAGCAGAAATCATATAAAAGTCATTTTAGTGTATTTTTTTAAATTAGTGCTTTTGGAGAACAAACTGACTCTGATTCATCCCAGAACGTGTGAGTTGACTTAAAATAAGAGGGTTACAACTTTGTTTTTATATTTATCACGTCTAGTAGATAAAAAAGAAATGAATTAAGAAAAAAAGTCCCACGAGTGGTACGCCAGCATGGGAAGAGTTTTTATATAAAAACTGACATTTGGCGTGATACGTTTGCTGTAGTTTTTGTAGTTTTTTCCATGGGTAAGATATCGAAATATGTATCGTATATCGAGATATAGAAAAATAAATGGAGATATGATTTTTGATCCATATCGCCCTAACGCACACAAATGAGAAAACTCACATGCCACATCCAAATTAGAAAACATGTGCACTTAAGTCCACATCATTACGGAAGAGTTAGGACCAACGTGCTTTTCTGTGATTACAAATTTAGGGTTTCTAATTTGGGTGCATGTTTTTTTAATTTGGGTGCGTGTTTTTCTAATTTAGATGTGTGTTTTCACATTTGGGTGCATGTTTTCTAATTTGGATGTATGTTTTTCTAATTTGGGTGCGTGTTTTTCTAATTTGGGTGCGTGTTTTTCTAATTTGGGTGCATGTTTTTCTAATTTGGATGCGTGTTTTCACATTTGGGTACGTGTTTTTCTAATTTGGGTGCGTGTTTTCACATTTGGGTGTATGTTTTTCTAATTTGGGTGCGTGTTTTCACATTTGGGTACGTGTTTTTCTAATTTGGGTGCGTGTTTTCACATTTGGGTGCATGTTTTTCTAATTTGGATGCGTGTTTTCACATTTGGGTACGTGTTTTTCTAATTTGGGTGCGTGTTTTCACATTTGGGTGCATGTTTTTCTAATTTGGGTGCGTGTTCTTCTTATTTGGGTGCATGTTTTTCTAATTTGGGTGCGTGTTTTCCAAAAGCGTTGGTGTTTTGTCCTTCAGGGCCACCGTCATTTCTTACGCTGCTACAATGACTGTTTCCGTCTTCACAAAACGCACACCTTTTCTACATTTGCTCGACTGAAGCGCAGCACAAAGTCGAGTTTAGCTCAGTTTCTGTCAAAGAGTCCGAGCGTCTGTATCTGGGCATTGGTTGTCACGGTTACGCTGATCCTGCAGAGGGCGCACCGTGCACATTCTGTTTGGTTTTTGAGACTCACTTTGTGTTGTTTAGCTGTGATCTGCACTTTTACATCGTGTCCAAACTTTAGCAGGTCGTTCACTCTTTTATAAAGCAACAGGTGTGTTTTACCTCCAAACAAAAGGCTGCCGTCTCTGCTTTTGACAAAATGTTACGCTCAAGTTGAAAAGAACAAACACTTCTAATGCTGGACAAACATAAACTATCCCTGAGTTTCTGCTCTAATGACTATGTTTGTTTAGTTACGCTCTTTTTCTGGAAAATTTTGGGCAAACAACAGCACGACCGGATGATTTTACCTTTGTTCTTCCCCTGTGTCTGTTACTACGGCAACATGTACAAACTACACGCTGTATTCACTTTATTCCTGAAGTTGCCGTACGCGCCGCCGTCTTGTTTCCGTTGTAGTTCACACGGAGCAGACGAGCTCAACAGAAAATAAGTTCTACTCGACTAAAAAGACGCTTTCAGGAAATCGTTGCGTTGTGACTTGTTGTTGCTCGTGTTCATTAAACATTTTACACAAATCAATCTACTTTATGTAACATTTTAGCGTCAGACTTTTCCCTCGTTCGTCATTAGCTTTAACGGAGTTCTCGGAAGTGCGTTTACAACAAAAGTGTGAATCTGTGGCAAAAAGTGGGCGGGGCTGAATAAGATCAATATGAGTTTTATATTTAAACGTGTTTATGTTAAGTGAAATCTGAGCTCAAAGTTGGTGAAAAATCATTTAACTGTGAATAAACCTGAACAAACTGATCAGAGAAGCATCAGGAATTAGTGAAATATTTAATGTTCATTTAATTTACCTGTTTTTATCAAAAATAAACTTTATGACACTTTCTTGATAAACTCTCATTAGCTTAAATGAGGTGAACTACAGCTACAACTGACAGAACATTTTTAACAGTTTCTGCCGTTTTAAATGATGAAACTATAATTCGAATGACAGCCCATTGCCCTAAAGCAGGCATGTCCAAGTAAGTAAGTAAATTTTATTTGTATAGCGCTTTTCACTCAGGCCCGGGGGCCAAATGCGGCCCTCAGACCATTTTTTCTTGGCCCTCAGGCTTCCTGGTGAACTGGCCCACATTGTCCTGATAAGTACTATTTACAGCACATTTCAGATTTTCTACAATTCCAACCTAAATAACTAACATTTTGGTGCAAAACAGACCTGATATTAAGGCACTGAGACTGAATGTAGATGTAGTGGTGCTTAAAACATCAGATAAATGCAGCTTTTTTTAACGTTTCGCGATTGATTTGTGGCCCTTCGCTTGGTCTATATTTCAATATGTGGCCCTCGATGGAAAAAGTTTGGACAACCCTGCTCTAAAGGCTCATCTTAACAATTACAGCAGCTGTAGTGCGCCCTCAAGTGGCTGTTCACGTGCACTACAATCCAGTTTGTCTGTCCTCAAAACAGAGTATGAAAATCAAAGACTAAAATGAACCGTAACAACAGTTTTCTCATACTTTTGTTTAATTTTATCGTTTCAAACATTGTATTATGATGTGTCTTTTTGGGTTCACTTTTAGCGTCTGCTGCTGGTTTTGTTTAATTAACACATTTTGAACAGTAAAGTGTTCTGAACTTTATTTTAATGCTCAAGGATTGTCCCATTTCCTGGCTTTTGTTGTTTATGGTACTAAAATGACAAAATAAAGAATGTTTTTCTTCTTCTTTGGACGACAAACTGCTGCTGTTGCTCAGGTCGCCCCCGACAACCCTTTATGTCTAATTATCCATTTATCCTCATTTACATTTTACAGACAGGAGGGAAATGGTTGTAGTTGTAAGGTCAGCAAGTCCAATTTCATAATTTGTAGGCAGAATTATTATAAACTTTGATACTTTATTTGACATCTTTGAATAAATGTGTTTCAAGATGAAATTCAATACAATTTCAACTGCAGTTTCGATGGACGACAATGAAGCTGTCATTAGTCATTGAAGCTCGCACGGTGAGGACATTGAGGAGGCTGTGGAAGTTATGACTAACTATTTGAACTTTTGTGTGGATGTGGTAGTTCTTATTAAAACTGTGAAGTGCTTTGCTAACAATAAACCCTGGATTACCCGTGATGTCGAGGATGTCCTGAACAGAAAGAAGAGGGAGTTCCAGGGCAACAACTATGAAAAGAGGAGGGAGATCAAAATCAAATCAAATCAATTTATTTTTATAATGCCCAAAATCACAACAACAGTTGCCTCGATGGGCCACAGGTAAAAGCAGTTCAGATAACTGTCCCAGAATGCCCCTGTCCTTTGACCCTCCTTCGCGGCGAGGAAAAACTACAAAAAACCCCATGGGAAAAAGTAGAAACCTCAGGGAGAACCACAGTGAAGGAGAGATCCTACTCCCACGGACGGACAGGCTGCAGATGAACTAGGACTGACGCATCCACTTGGACTGTGGAGCCAGAACCACTCAAGAGGGAGGTGGCTTTAAAGAGTTCCTCCAGGCGGACGAGGAGCAGTCCACCAGTGTAGAGAGATCCTCCAGCAGGAGATGAGGAACAGTTCATCTAAAGTAGAAGGAGTTCGTCCAGGCAGACGAGGTGTGGCTAATCCAGTTGTCCAGGCGGGTGGCGCATAGATCGTCCAGACAGGTGGGGGTGGGGGGGTCGTCACTGGAGCAGCCGCCGCAGTGTCTGAAACAGTCTCCACTCCCCGGGGGAAGTGGAGAGAAAGAAAGATACAAAAAGAAGTCAAGAGCTGCCTAAATAAAGTTAGAGAGGCACCTGGGGAAAAAGTTGGAGAGCAAGCTGAGGGACAAGAACATACGAGAAGTTTGGAATGGCATGAAAACCATTACAGGCTGTGGCCAGAGGGGTTATTTGATGGGCAGGGACCTTCACAGGGCGGATGAGTTGAACTTTTTTTTTTCCAATCGGTTCAGTTCCTCATCAGTCACTTGCCCCCCTCTGCCTCCTCCGCCCTCTGCTTCTTGTTCTCCCCATTGTCACCCTTATGCTGCTGCTCCTGCCTCCCCATTTCTCTCCTTCAGGATCTACGCCCCCCGTCTTTACTGCGGACCAGGTGTGGACAGAACCAGGTGTGGACAGAGCTGCGTCGACTCCATCAGAGGAAAGCTACGGGGCCAGACGGAGTCAGTTTGAGGCTCTTAAAAGTCTGTGCTGAGGAACTTGGAGACCCTCCACAACACGTCTTTAATCTGAGCTGGGGAAGGTGCCCTCACTGTGGAGGAATGGCCCAGTGAGATGAAGGACTACAGGCCAGTCGCACTCATTACCATGTGATGAGATGCTGGAGCGGCTGGCCTATGCAGTGCTCTACCTTTTACATTGCGCGCTCTCCTACCTAGTTGGAGGGGGGTGTATAGTAAAGATGCTTTTTTTCCATTTATCTAGGACCTTCAACACAATTCAGCCCCGTCTGCTCCAGGAGAAGTTGAACATCATGGCTGTGGAGCCCCACCTGGTGAGCTGGATTAAGGATTACTTTACCAACAGGCCGCAGTTTGTCCGGAAAGGGGGCTTAAAGTCTTCCACACTGACCTGCAGCATTGGAGCGCCCCAGGGCACAGTCTTGTCACCCCTCCTCTTCACCCTTTACACAACCGACTTTTAACACAACATGCCACATGCAGACGTTTTCTGACGATGGCCTCGTGCCATCAGACTGTATAATGCAGCCACCTCAGGGAGGGGCAGGAGACACGTTGAGCTGTTTTTAAGACACTGGTTTCGTTCAGTGCCTTTAAGTCCCGTGGACTTAAATTATTTCGTAGTTGTTTAGTGTGGTATGTCTTAACAGCCACTTTTTTAATCTTTGAGGTCTTTTTGAATGTGTCTCTTTTTTATGTATATATGAATGTGAGCGACAGACAGTAATGCAATTTCCCATGGGATTAACAATAATAGTAATAATAAGCGCTTTGAGTGCCTGTTAGGTGGAAAAGCGCTCTATAAATAAAAATCATCATTGTCATAAAATATTTATCTATCTAGTACTAGTAAAGCACTTTAAATGCCTTTGTCAGTGTTCAAAGGCATTTAGCAAATGGATAATTATCAACAGTAACACACACCGCATTATACTAATATTGTACATATATTGTACATTTATTTATTATATTGTACTTCTAGAGGAGCAAGTGTACAGAACAGTAACTGGAAACATTGAAAAAATACACTGCACACTCAATGTTCAAAACATTTTTATTTTTTGATTACGTTCCGACAAATGTCCTTCATCAGATCATTTTTCTTTCATTGATTGGACCATTGTACCTGCACAATCACAACAAAAGTCTACAGCTCTGATAAATATGTAGTTTGTATGTGACGTGTAAAATAAACTGCAGTAAACAGTTTTAAATCAGATTTCCAGCGCCCCCTGCAGCTCACATTTGTCACTGACAGACTCTGGATCACACACAGAAATCAGAAAGCAGTTTGCCATTGTCAGTGAAATTCACAAACATAGGAATTTGCTTCGGCGTAGGTGCAACATAAAGCAATGGATAAAATAAAAGGCATGCATAAAATAAAATTAGAATAAAATAGGCTAAGATAGACTATATACAGAATGTACAGTTGGCTGATAGTGCAATGTGCAAATGTGTAGTGCAAATAGATTGTTCTTAAATAGTATTATTGTTAAAGTGGCAGGTGTTACAAAGTGTTCATGAGTCCAACGGCAGAGGGAAAGAAACTGTTCTTGTGGCGGGAGGTTCTGGTCCGGATAGACCGTAGCCTCCTGCCCCAGAAACATGTTCTTTAAGGTCAAAGGTCATGAGTTCAACTGAGTCTCAAGTGTAACAATTCATTGTTTTCGACGATGTAAACCCTCATTCGTCCAGGTGTGGTCCATCGTAGAAAGGGGTTCAGAGGTTGTCATCCGGACGCCGTTTAAAGATCGAGACGTTTCGACTTTTATCCAAAAGTCATTGTCAATCAGAGAGCTCCCATACCAGCTCTCTGATTGACAATGACTTTTGGATAAAAGTCGAAACGTCTCGATCTTTAAACGGCGTCCGGATGACAACCTCTGAACCCCTTTCTACAATTCATTGTTTTGTTTAATTGAAGTGTCCTTTATCTCCCACTGCCATTAGCAAACAAGCTAGCAAAGGTCCGCACACTCACAGCAACAACCAGAAACAACATTAACATTACAAATGACCCTTTAAAGTTAGTTTAAAAATGAAGGAAAAAAAGCAAAGAAACATATTTTTTGTTTGTTTTAAATGATGACATCACACGAGGGAGTCCCTTAACTGTTACCTAGAAACCATGTATTAAACTGGGCCAAACTCCAGACGTCACAAATGATCGTTTGATGAAGAATAATTCATAAAAACACATTTATTTGGTTGAATTGTTAATCAAAAGGTTGGATAAATTGGATAAACTTTGGATTGAGTCTCACACTGTGACGTCATCAATTATATGATTTACAGCTCTGCTCTACTTCTGTCATTTTCAACAGATTTTGACACTTTTCTTCACAAACTGACACGTGATTGGTATAAAACTATCATATTTACAGCAGGTTATATCTCACCAAATAAAGCAAATGTTCTGATTTGAATGCACTTTGTTCATGAATATTCTCCATCTTTAGTTTTGAAGTGACATGGAACACATCCTGAAGCTGAGGTCGTGTTCTGTTTGGGACAAAAGTAAAAATGTGACGTTTCATGAGACGATCGTAAAAGAGAAGTTACAGAATCATAAATCAGTCCAAACGTCCTCCAGGGTCTGAGCAGAAGAACATGACGTACGAGATCCAGAGACGAGGAGCTTCTGTGGGACTCAGACTCAAAGACCTGCTTCTGGATTAATCCTTGTTAAGTCCTGGTTTAGTCCTGGTTTAGACCTGGTTTAATCCTGGTTTAGTCCTGATGTAGACCTGGTTTACTTCTGGTTTAGTCCTGTTTTAGTTCTATTCTATTTCTCTCTGGAACTAAACCAGGACTGAACCAGGATTAGAGGTTCAAATATAAATCTTTTCTTTTCTCAGTTTTTTGTTCTTCTTTTTGTTTTCAACTTTTTAATACTTTTTTAATGGACTTTTTCTTCTGCTCAAAGGCGGGACTTGAACTCCAAACCTTTTCACAGGACGTCACCAGGAACATGATTAAAATAAACCCTCAGACATTTCAAAAGAAAACATTGTCTTTTCAATTCAAAATGGAGTAAAAATGTCCAGTAAAATTAAACTCAGGACTTTTTACTTTGGTTCTTAGTCACTTTGATCTCTGAAAGTGTCCACTGCAGTGAGGACCAGAGGAGCAGAGTTTGAACCTTTGAGATTCAATTCAGGACTGAAAAATGGAAACAGTTTCTCTCTGAAGCAGCAGCCGGTGAAGGAGTAGAGAAGATGTGCAGAATCTGCATCATAAAAGGAGACCAGACCCTCACCATAGTCCACAAACACCCCGACCTTCTGAGGAGCTCGCCACAACGACAGAGGGACAGAAGGATTTGCACAAGCTTCATATTTATCTTTGTTTGTCAACACAATGCACCAGAATCCATTTTTAGGACTCAGAGGTATCACTCCCTTCCTGTTGATGGACTCTTGGGCGACTCCTAAATTCCACTCTGTTTTCCCTTTGACCTGAACATCAAAGTAAAACCTGCCTGAAGAGAAACTCTGCTTTCCCAGAACATTAACACAATAATCAAACCTCAGAGGAGAATCTGGGAGCTTCTTCCTCACATCAGTGTCATGAACCTGTTTGAGATCTTCAGACAGAGCAAGTTTAGGATGAGCTGTGTCTGGATCCAGAGTGACGTCCACCGCAAACTGCTGCACTCTCTTCAGCTCGGCCTTGTTAGACTCTGAGGCCAGATGTTTAAACGTTTTGTTAAACTCTTGAGGGAGATGTTCCTGCAGCTCAGCCAGAGCCCGGGCTGCACTGCCCTCACACGTCTCCGGCTCAAAGCTCACGCTGCTCCACTCCTTCAGCCCAGCAGGGGGCGTGAGTGCAGGGCAGCGCTGTAGAAAGTGGAGGGGGTCTTGAGAGCGTGAGAGGCGCTCGGCTTCAGTGCTGCTCTTCTCCAGCTCACAGATCTCCTGTTCCAGCTGCTGCACCAGCTCCTGGGCTCGTTTGTGGCTCCGGCTCTGCTTCTCCTGCAGCTCCTCTAAGAACCGGTCCAGACGCCTCTGAACAGACTGCATGAGAGCAGTGAAGGCCTGCAGCCCCGCGGCCCTCTCTCTGTGGACCTCTGTCTCACTGAGCTCCAGGCAGCGCTGGATCTCCTGGACCTTCAGCCTCCTCTGCTCCACCATGTGCTGGTTCTGAGCCTGAGTGTGCAGCAGAGAGGACCTCCTGCGCTCACACGCCTCCTCCAGAGACACTAACTCATGGTTCTTGTGCTCTAGAGAGGAGCACATCAGGCACACCATCTTCTCCTCAGTGCCACAGAAGAGCTCCAGGGGGCGCTGGTGTGTGGGACACGTCCTGTCTTCCAGGTTCTCCACAGGCTCCATCAGCTGGTGTCTTTTCAGCCCAGAGACTGTGAGATGAGGCTGGAGGTGGGTCTCACAGAACGAGGACAGACAGACCAGGCAGGACTTCAGGGCCTTCAGCTTGGGCTCAGAGCAGATGTCACATGACACTTCTCCAGGTTTGGAAAGTTGTGACTCAGACTTTTCTGCCTCCAGTTTAAACTGAGAGACCATCTGTGAGAACAAATAGTTTACGCTGAGCTCAGGTCTTGTGTGAAACCTTCTGTTGCACAGAGGACATCTGTAGTACACATCAGTGTCCCAGGCCTCACAGATGCAGCGTTTGCAGAAGTTGTGTCCACATGGAGTGGACAGTGGCTCAGAGAACACCTCCAGACAGATGGAGCACCGGAACGTCTCCTCAGAGCTCCTTTCACTTGTGGAGGACATCTCTGAAACACAACATCACACACACTTACTATAAAAGCAGTAAAACCCTTGTCTGTTTGAGCTTTTTTAACATCGACATAAAACATGATCAAACCAAACAATAACTTGACGGAGTTCACGTCTCAAAGTAAATCCATGTGTCTCTCGTTCGTGTTCTGTTCATCTTTTTATCTCATTCAGACGCTCAGAAGAGCAGAGTTTAGAGCCACAACCATTCATCCACCAACTGTGAGCAGTATTTGTCTAAAGATAAAGTTTGTCTGGACTAAACAGACTCTAAAACACCTTTTAGAACAAACACAGTGCATTATTCAATCCAAATGTCAAAAAGAAGAAACTATTTCAATTATTTTGGACTTTCATTCATAAATATTCTCTATTCTAACCATCATTTGGTTCAAAAGGTGTTTTAAAGTCTCAATGTCTAAAAATCTAACACTAAAATGAACTACAATAATCATTAGTGACAGCTCTAGTGCAGTTGTAACGTTTCAAACAAATCAGCATGAACTGAGACTTTTGGCTTTAAATATGTAGGTGTCGTAGCAGGAGTAATAGTAGTAGTAATAGCAGTAATAGTTGTAGTTGTACTAATAGTAGTAGCAGTAGTAATAGTAGTAGTAGCAGTAGTAATAGCAGTTGTAGTAGTAGTAATAGCAGTAATAGTTGTAGTTGTACTAATAGCAGTTGTAGTTGTAGTAGCAGTAGTAATAGCAGTTGTAGTTGTAGTAGCAGTAATAATAGTGGGCCTAGTAACACTGACCTGTGCTGGAGCAGATTGTCGAGGGTTTGAAGCCGGGCTCTGGTTAATGTCCTGATCACACTCGGCTTGTGCTGCAGTGGGTGGTTAGAGTCGAACAGTAAGTACTGATCTGTGTGGGTGGATTTCCTGTAAACGTCTGTCTGAAGTCTGCCTTCATCACCTCTGATTGTGGAACAGTCAAGAGAAGCGTCCTCTGGTGTTGACTCCAACTTGATGTTAGTCCACTGCATTAAAATTCTCTGAGAACGCTTCCAGCTCTTGTTTCTTGATCATCACAAAGGTTTCATCCATATAACGCTGCCAAAGACTTGGTGTGTGCCCAGAAAGGAGGTCAGGGCCTTCTTCTCAAACTGCTCCATGTTCAGACACAATCGGGGAACCAGAGAAACCCATAGCACAGCCGTGGATCTGTCTGGAAAAGTGCCCTGGACTTGGAAGTACGTTGTGTTCAGGCAGATGTCCAGTAGTTGGCAGATGTGTCCACAAACCTATACATCCATTTGGGTGAATGCTTTGTGTGCAAGTTATTTACCTCAAATATAGGATTCTGCTTGTTTTTAGTGTAAGCTTAACCCCCGTTTTTCCTAAAACGTCTTAAAATGAGCCCCAGATCAAACTGAAACTGTTTCTGAACCTTTGGAGCACATACTATTGTAGTTTTGGCCTCTGGTGTCGGCTTTACTCTAATTACACCTGGAAACAAGCTCTGCTCAGAGGAATATCAGATTTTAAATTCTGTCTAGACTTTCTTTTTTAAATTTATAAAGAAGTAAAGCTGGAGTCTGTAGCAGAGCCTGAGGGACATTAGTTTGGGCTTTTGTTGTTTTTTACAATTCTTCTTTCAAAGTTGAAGCAAATTTAACTAAAAATGAGTTTTAGGGACTTGTAATAGAGTTAAAAAAAAAAAAAAAAAGTCCAAGCAGAAATCATTTAAAAGTCATTTTTTAGTGTATTTTTTTAATTAGTGCTTTTAGAGAACGTTTGAGTTGACTGAAAATAAGAGGGTTACAACTTTCTTTTTATATTTATCACGTCTAGTAGATAGTAGATAAAAAAGAAATGAATTAAGAAAAAAAGTCCCACGAGTGGTACGCCAGCATGGGAAGAGTTTTTATATAAAAACTGACATTTGGCGTGATACGTTTGCTGTAGTTTTTGTAGTTTTTTCCATGGGTAAGATATCGAAATATGTATCGTATATCGAGATATAGAAAAATAAATGGAGATATGATTTTTGATCCATATCGCCCTAACACACACACAAATGAGAAAACTCACATGCCACATCCAAATTAGAAAACATGTGCACTTAAGTCCACATCATTACGGAAGAGTTAGGACCAACATGCTTTTCTGTGATTACAAATTTAGGGTTTCTAATTTGGGTGCATGTTTTTCTAATTTAGATGTGTGTTTTCACATTTGGGTGTGTGTTTTTCTGATTTGGGTGTGTGTTTTTCTTATTTGGGTACGTGTTTTTCTAATTTGGGTGCGTGTTTTCCAAAAGCGTTGGTGTTTTGTCCTTCAGGGCCACCGTCTTTTCTTACGCTGCTACAATGACTGTTTCCGTCTTCACAAAACGCACACCTTTTCTACATTTGCTCGACTGAAGCGCAGCACAAAGTCGAGTTTAGCTCAGCTTCTGTCAAAGAGTCCGAGCGTCTGTATCTGGGCATTGGTTGTCACGGTTACGCTGATCTTGCAGAGGGCGCACCGTGCACATTCTGTTTGGTTTTTGAGACTCACTTTGTGTTGTTTAGCTGTGATCTGCACTTTTACATCGTGTCCAAACTTTAGCAGGTCGTTCACTCTTTTATAAAGCAACAGGTGTGTTTTACCTCCAAACAAAAGGCTGCCGTCTCTGCTTTTGACAAAATGTTACGCTCAAGTTGAAAAGAACAAACACTTCTAATGCTGGACAAACATAAACTATCCCTGAGTTTCTGCTCTAATGACTATGTTTGTTTAGTTACGCTCTTTTTCTGGAAAATTTTGGGCAAACAACAGCATGACGGGATTATTATACCTTTGTTCTTCCCCTGTGTCTGTTACTACGGCAACATGTACAAACTACACGCTGTATTCACTTTATTCCTGAAGTTGCCGTACGCGCCGCCGTCTTGTTTCCGTTGTAGTTCACACGGAGCAGACGAGCTCAACAGAAAATAAGTTCTACTCGACTAAAAAGACGTTTTCAGGAAGTCGTTGCGTTGTGACTTGTTGTTGCTCGTGTTCATTAAACATTTTACACAAATCAATCTACTTTATGTAACATTTTAGCGTCAGACTTTTCCCTCGTTCGTCATTAGCTTTAACGGAGTTCTCATCAAACAGAAGTGCGTTTACAACAAAAGTGTGATCTGTGGAACAAAGAGGCAAAAGTGGGCGGGGCAGAATAAAGTGAATATGAGTTTTATATTTAAACGTGTTTATGTTAAGTGAAATCTGAGCTCAAAGTTGGTGAAAAATCATTAAACTGTGAATAAATCTGAACAAACTGATCAGAGAAGCATCAGGAATTAGTGAAATATTTAATGTTAATTTAATTTACCTGTTTTTATCAAAAATAAACTTTATGACACTTTCTTGATAAACTCTCATTAGCTTAAATGAGGTGAACTACAGCTACAACTGACAGAACATTTTAACAGTTTCTGGCGTTTTAAATGATGAAACTATAATTCGAATGACAGCCCATTGCCCTAAAGCAGGCATGTCCAAGTAAGTAAGTAAATTTTATTTGTATAGCGCTTTTCACTCAGGCCCGGGGGCCAAATGCGGCCCTCAGACCAATTTTTCTTGGCCCTCAGGCTTCCTGGTGAACTGGCCCACATTGTCCTGATAAGTACTATTTACAGCACATTTCAGATTTTCTACAATTCCAACCTAAATAACTAACATTTTGGTGCAAAACAGACCTGATATTAAGGCACTGAGACTGAATGTAGATGTATTGGTGCTTAAAACATCAGATAAATGCAGCTTTTTTTAACGTTTCGCGATTGATTTGTGGCCCTTCGCTTGGTCTATATTTCAATATGTGGCCCTTGATGGAAGAAGTTTGGACAACCCTGCTCTAAAGGCTCATCTTAACAATTACAGCAGCTGTATTGCGCCCTCAAGTGGCTGTTCACGTTCACTACAATCCAGTTTGTCTGTCCTCAAAACAGATTATGAAAAACAAAGACTAAAATGAACTGTAACCATAGTTTTCTAACACTTTAGTTTCATTTTATCGTTTCCAACATTGTATTATGATGTGTCTTTATGGGTTCACTTTTAGCGTCTGCTGCTGGTTTTGTTTAATTAACACATTTTGATCAGTAAAGTGTTCTGAACTTTATTTTAATGCTCAAGGATTGTCCCATTTCCTGGCTTTTGTTGTTTATGGTACTAAAATGACAAAATAAAGAATGTTTTTCTTCTTCTTTGGACGACAAACTGCTGCTGTTGCTCAGGTCGCCCCCGACAACCCTTTATGTCTAATTATCCATTTATCCTCATTTACATTTTACAGACAGGAGGGAAATGGTTGTAGTTGTAAGGTCAGCAAGTCCAATTTCATAATTTGTAGGCAGAATTATTATAAACTTTGATACTTTATTTGACATGTTTGAAGAAATGTGTTTCAAGATTAAATTCAATACAATTTCAACTGCAGTTTCCTCGATGGACGACAATGAAGCCGTCATTAGTCATTGAAGCTCGCACGTTGAGGACATTGGGGAGGCTGTGGAAGTTATGACTGACTATTTGAACTTTTGTGTGGGTGTTGTAGTTCTTATTAAAACTGAAGTGCTTTGCTAACAATAAACCCTGGATTACCCGTGATGTCGAGGATGTCCTGAAGAGAAAGAAGAGGGCGTTCCAGGGCAACAACGATGAAAAGAGGAGGGAGATACAAAAAGAAGTCAAGAGCTGCCTAAATAAGGTTAGAGAGGTACCTGGGGAAAAAGTTGGAGAGCAAGCTGAGGGACAAGAACATACGAGAAGTTTGGAATGGCATGAAAACCATTACGGGCTGTGGCAAGAAGGGTCATCTGATGGGCAGGGACCTTCACAGGGCTGATAAGTTGAACTTTTTTTTTCTCCAATCGGTTCAGTTCCTCACCAGTCACTTGCCCCCCTCTGCCTCCTCCGCCCTCTGCTTCTTGTTCTCCCCATTGTCACCCTTATGCTGCTGCTCCTGCCTCCCCATTTCTCTCACCTTCAGGATCTCTGTCTCCGCCCCCCGTCTTTACTGCGGACCAGGTGTGGACAGAGCTGCGTCGACTCCATCAGAGGAAAGCTACGGGGCCAGACGGAGTCAGTTTGAGGCTCTTAAAAGTCTGTGCTGAGGAACTTGGAGACCCTCCACAACACGTCTTTAATCTGAGCTGGGGAAGGTGCCCTCACTGTGGAAGAATCGCCCAGTGAGCTGAAGGACTACAGGCCAGTCGCACTCATTACCATGTGATAAGATGCTGGGGCGGCTGGTCTATGCAGTGCTCTACCTTTTACATCGCACGCTCTCCTACCTAGTTGGAGGGGGGTGTATAGTAAAGATGCTTTTTTTCCATTTATCTAGGACCTTCAACACAATTCAGCCCCGTCTGCTCCAGGAGAAGTTGAACATCATGGCTGTGGAGCCCCACCTGGTGAGCTGGATAAAGGATTACCAACAGGCCGCAGTTCGTCCGGAAAGGGGTCTTAAAGTCTTCCACACTGACCTGCAGCATTGGAGCGCCCCAGGGCACAGTCTTGTCACCCCTCCTCTTCACCCTTTACACAACCGACTTTTAACACAACATGCCACATGCAGACGTTTTCTGACGATGGCCTCGTGCCATCAGACTGTATAATGCAGCCACCTCAGGGAGGGGCAGGAGACACGTTGAGCTGTTTTTAAGACACTGGTTTCGTTCAGTGCCTTTAACTCCCGTGGACTTAAAATATTTCGTAGTTGTTTAGTGTGGTTTGTATTAACGGTCACTTTTTAAATCTTTGAGGTCTTTTTGAATGTGTCTCTTTTTTATGTATATATGAATGTGAGCGACAGACAGTAATGCAATTTCCCATGGGATTAATAATAATAATAATAGTAATAATAAGCGCTTTGAATGCCTGTTAGGTGGAAAAGCGCTCTATAAATAAAAATCATCAAGTATTTATCTATCTATTACTAGTAAAGCACTTTAAATGCCTTTGTCAGTGTTCAAAGGCATTTAGCAAATGGATAATTAACACACACCACATTATACTAATTGTACTAATATTGTACATATATTGTACATTTATTTATTATATTGTTCTTCTAGAGGAGCAAGTGTACAGAACAGCAACTGGAAACATGGAAAAAATACACTGCACACTCAATGTTCAAAACATTTTTATTTTTTGATTACGTTCCGACAAATGTCCTTCATCAGATCATTTTTCTTTCATTGACTGGACCATTGTACCTGCACAATCACAACTAAAGTCTACAGCTCTGATAAATATGTATTCTGTATGTGACGTGTAAAATAAACTGCAGTAAACACTTGTATAAATCAGATTTCCAGCACCCCCTGCAGCTCACATTTGTCACTGACAGACTTTGATCACACACAGTTGAACCCATGACCTTTGACCTTCATTGTTTTGTTGAATTGAAGTGTCCTTTATCTCCCACTGCCATTAGCAAACAAGCTAGCTAAGCTCCGCACAGTCACAGCAACAACGAGAAACTACTTTCACTTTACATATGACCCTTTAAAGTTCATTTAAAAATGAAGGGAAGAAAGCAAAGAAACACATTTTGTCACTTTGTGCTGCTCATAATACTGACACAAGTCGAAATGTTGAAAGTTTTTTAAATGACAGAAAGCCTCTGCATAATCTTCCTCCTTAAAGTGCGACAGGTTTACGACTCATTTTACTCAAAGTCTGTTAAGAAATTTTGGAAAAACGTTCCAACTTTGATCCACGTTTGGCTTTTTGTTTAAAATTTCACTTCCTGGTTGTAAATGATGACATCACGCGAGGGAGTCCCTTAACTGTTACCTAGCAACCATGTATTACACGTGGCCAAACTCCTCTGACGTCACAAATGATCGTTTGATGAAGAAAAATACATAAAAACACGTTTATTTGGTTGAATTATTGAATTGATAATTGAAAAGGTAAACTTAAGATTGCGTCTCACACTGTGACGTCATCAATTATGTTTTACAGCTCTGCTCTACTTCTGCCATTTTCAACAGATTTTTACACTTTTCTTCACAAACTGACACTTGATTAGTTTAAAACTATCTTTCATATTTACAGCACGTTTTATATCACCAAATAAAGTTAAAAATGTAAAAGTTTAATCTTTCCAGGTCAGAGACGTTCAGCAGCAAATGTTCTGATTTGAATGCACTTTATTCATGAATATTCTCCATCTTTAGTTTTGAAGTGACATGGAACATTTCCTGAAGCTGAGGTCGCGCTCTGTTTGGGACAAAAGTAAAAATGTGACGTTTCATGAGACGATCGTAAAAGAGAAGTTACAGAATCATAAATCAGTCCAAACGTCCTCCAGGGTCTGAGCAGAAGAACATGACGTACGAGATCCAGAGACGAGGAGCTTCTGTGGGACTCGGGCTCAGAGAGCTACTCCAGGTTTAGACCTGGTTTAATCCTTGTTTAGTTCTGGTTTAGACCTGGTCTAGACCCAGTTTAGTCCTGCTTTAAACCTGCTTTAGACCTGGTGTAGACCCGGTTTTGGTTGGTTCCTCCATTTCCCTCGAGATGTAAACCAGGACTAAACCAAGTCTAAACCAGGACTGAACCAGGTATAAACCATGATCAAAGGTGGGACTTGAACTCCAAACCTTTTCACAGGACGTCACCAGGAACATGATTCAAATAAACCCTCAGACATTTCAAAACAAAACATAGAAGAACTTTGTACTTTCAGTTCAAAATGGATTAAAAGTGTCCAGTAAAATTAAACTCAGGACTTTTTACTTTTGTTCTTCTTTGTAGGCATGCACCGATACCAGTATGGGGTATCGGCTCGATACCAGGTGCTAGTACTCATACTCACTGAAGAGCACCCGATACCGGCGCTCGATACCTCCTTATGGTAATTTTACGGCAGCTCACGTCAGTAGACGCTCACTCATGGCGCGTCTCCTGCCGTCTTGACGTTGTTGCAGCTGCAGTCGGAGGGCGGCCGTGAGGAGCGAGGTGTCAGCCGTGTGGCAGTTTGTCAAAGTGAGCGAGACTGAATAAAGTCATGTTTCCATTAGCGTGCTACAGCACAGAGCGGGACTGAACTAAACTGAACTGTAATGCCCCGTTTGAGTTTGAAGGGGCCGAGGGAGGTACTGGCTCCCAGAGGGTGCAGCTCGCTTTAGCGTGGACCGGTTTATGATTGGACGAGAGAGAGGAAAAGAGAACGCAGGTGAGAACGAAACTGCAAGAAGAAAAAATAATCATTCCTCACCAAACGCTGACTTGATCTTGTGAAAAAACGGCGTATAAACGATAACTTTGTTTGCTGAGCCACAGCTGAGTTAGCAAAACAAGGCGTGCACGCGTTAGCATCAGCTGTTTCTTGTTCACGGCGCACGGCGCTTGCATTTAGACCCAAATAAAAAAAATTTCACTGCAAACGGCAGCCAACTCTATTCGATATTTCATATCGAGATGTTAAAACGTGTCGCAGAGGAGCAGAAAAGTGAAATAAAAGCAAAAGAAGCTACTTAGTTGTTAAAATTGATTCTTGAACGTAAGTAATTACTTACTACTACTAAAGTATTTTCAAATGTAACTGAGTGGAGTTTGAATTTTTAAGAACAGTATCGGTACTCTGTATCGACGAGTACTCAAAATGAAGTATTCGTACTTGTTTGGAAAAAAGTAGTATCAGTACATCCCTAGCACTTAGTCACTTTGACCTCTGAAAGTGTCCACTGCAGTGAGGACTAGAGGAGCAGAGTTTGAACCTTCTTCATTTACACAGGGACTGAAATATGGAAAGAGTTTCGCTCTGAAGCAGCAGCGGGTGAAGGAGTAGAGAAGATGTGCAGAATCTGTGTCATAAAAGGAGACCAGACCCTCACCATAGTCCACAAACACCCCGACCTTCTGAGGAGCTCGCTGCAAAGACAGAACCACAGGAGGGTCTGTACGAGCTGCATACTCATCTTTGTTTCTCAACACAATGCACCAGAATCCATTTTTAGGACTCAGAGTGATCGGTCCCTTCCTGTTGATGGACTCTTGGGCGACTCCTAACGTCCACTCCGTTTTCCCTTTGACCTGAACCTCAAAGTAAAACCTGCCTGAAGAGAAACTCTGCTTTCCCAGAACACAAGCACAATCAAACCTCAGAGGAGAATCTGGGAGCTGCTTCCACACATCAGTGTGATGAACCTGTTTGAGATCTTCAGACAGAGTGAGTTTAGGTTGAGCCGTGTCTGGATCCAGAGTGACGTCCACCGCAAACTGCTGCACTCTCTTCAGCTCGGCTTTAAAATATGGTTTAAACTCTTGAGGGAGATGTTCCTGCAGCTCAGCCAGAGCCCGGGCTGCACTGCCCTCACACGTCTCCGGCTCAAAGCTCACGCTGCTCCACTCCATCAGCCCAGCAGGGAGCGTGAGTGCAGGGCAGCGCTGTAGAAAGTGGAGGGGGTCTTGAGAGCGTGAGAGGCGCTCGGCTTCAGTGCTGCTCTTCTCCAGCTCACAGATCTCCTGTTCCAGCTGCTGCACCAGCTCCTGGGCTCGTTTGTGGCTCCGGCTCTGCTTCTCCTGCAGCTCCTCTAAGAACCGGTCCAGACGCCTCTGAACAGACTGCATGAGAGCACTGAAGGCCTGCACCCCCGCGGCCCTCTCTCTGTGGACCTCTGTCTCACTGAGCTCCAGGCAGCGCTGGATCTCCTGGACCTTCAGCCTCCTCTGCACCACCATGTGCTGGCTCTGAGCCTGAGTGTGCAGCAGAGAGGACCTCCTGCGCTCACACGCCTCCTCCAGAGACACCAGCTCATGGTTCTTGTGCTCTAGAATGCACATCATGCACACCATCTTCTCATCGGTGCCACAGAAGAGCTCCAGGGGGCGCTGGTGTGTGGGACACGTCCTGTCTTCCAGGTTCTCCACAGGCTCCATCAGCTGGTGTCTTTTCAGCCCAGAGACTGTGAGATGAGGCTGGAGGTGGGTCTCACAGAACGAGGACAGACAGACCAGGCAGGACTTCAGGGCCTTCAGCTTGGGCTCAGAGCAGAAGTCACATGACACTTCTCCAGGTTTGGAAAGTTGTGACTCAGACTTTTCTGCCTCCAGTTTAAACTGAGAGACCATCTCTGAGAACAAATAGTTTACGCTGAGCTCAGGTCTTGTGTCAAACCTTCTGTTGCACAGAGGACATTTGTAGCACACATCAGTGTCCCAGGCCTCACAGATGCAGCGTTTGCAGAAGTTGTGTCCACATGGAGTGGACACTGGCTCAGAGAACACCTCCAGACAGATGGAGCACCGGAACGTCTGCTCAGAGCTCCTTTCACTTGTGGAGGACATCTCTGAAACACAACATCACACACACTTACTATAAAAGCAGTAAAACCCTCGTCTGTTTGAGCTTTTTTAACATCGACATAAAACATGATCAAACCAAACAATAACTTGGACGTTGGAGTTCACGTCTCAAAGTAAATCCATGTGTCTCTCGTACGTGTTCTGTTCATCTTTTTATCTCATTCAGACGCTCAGAAGAGCAGAGTTTAGAGCCACAACCATTCATCCACCAACTGTGAGCAGTATTTGTCTAAAGATAAAGTCTGTCTGGACTAAACAGACTCTAAAACACCTTTTAGAACAAACACAGTGCATTATTCAATCAAAATGTCAAGAAGAAGAAACTATTTCAATTATTTTGGACTTTCATTCATAAATATTCTCTATTCTAACCTTCATTTAGTTAAACATGTGTTTAAAAGTCTCAATGTTTAAAAGTCAAACACTAAAATAAACTACAATAATCATTAGTGACAGCTCTAGTGCAGCTGTAACGTTTCATACAAATTCAACTGTGACTAACGTTTAGTTTGTTCCAGTGAATATTCATTCGATTAATTGATTTGTTTAGAACACGTAAGGCTCGTGAATGAGATTTTTACTCAGTTTTATTGAACTAAAGCTGAAGTGAAGCGACGTCCTGGTGGAGAATATTTAAAGATCAAGTATTTTAATCAAAACACACAATTTATATGTTTCCTGTGTCCTTTTTTCATAATTCTTGCTCTGAGTAATAAAACCTTCAGCACATACCAGTTAAAGATTATCTGATTATTAATTAGTGTCCAACCATTTCTATAATCGATTAGTTACGATTTAATTGATGAACTTGTTGCAGCTCTAAATACAACATGAAGTGAGATATTTGGGTTTTAGTGAGAAACTATATTCAAATAATGATTTTAAATACTTATTTTTGTGAATATTTTTGCCCAATTTAATAAAAATGTGTAGATTTAAGTCATATTTACTTTGTGGTCCAGGTTTTTAACTTTGAAGAACAAAAACTGTTCCAGATCCACATTTTAAAAGAACAAGAATAAAATGGACGACTTGATGTTTTTACTTTGACTTTTGAGGTTTACAGCAGTGTATTTGAATATTTGACAAACTAAAGTAGAAGTGAATAAAAGAAGTTGTGACATAAAGTGCAGGGTTTGATCTTTAGTGGAATTAAATAACAATCAGATAATCCTAGTGTGAGTGAACCAGGACGAGAAATGGGCCTGGAGCAGGAGTCAGGAGGAGCAGCAGGAGGAACAGGAGGAGGTGTAGGAGCATTAGGAATAGTAGTTGTAATAACAGTAGTAATAGCAGTAATAGTAGTGGGCCTAGTAACACTGACCTGTGCTGGAGTAGATTGGTGAGGGTTTGAAGTCGCTGAGGTGCTTTTGAGCAAACGCAGTGTTTCCTGCTTCAGTCTGTAACAGCAGAGGGAGGGGGAGGAGTCGGCTGAGGGAGGAGGGGTGGGGCAAAGGGGCGGGGCAAAGACATGTTTATGTGTGAGCCATTAAAGGGGAATACCCTGTCTCCAGCGTCAGGGACCTGTCTGTTCTCTTTAAATTATAAAAAAAAGACTAAGACAAAAAAAATAAAATTTTATGGTGAAATAAAATCAAAACTTGAAATAAAAGTTATGACACTAAAAGTAAGAAACTTTAAAATATACATTTTAATGTCAAAGCAGGACTCCTTGGCATTGGACGGTTTGACAGAATTTTTGAGGCGACTGATAGTCCAGGCTTCCAAACGTCTCCCAATCCAGAGTTTTTGCCCAATGGGACACTTCAGTCTGACCAGACCTGACCTCTTGTGACGCCTGAGACCATGTGACCACAGCCACGAGCCTCTGCATCCACTGGAGCTGGAGAACATGGTCCACTCCATGTCCCCAGTGTCCCCTGGGACCTGGAGAAGCTCCTGGAGGTGTGAGTGTGAGACTCCAGACCTGCAGACCCTCACCTAGTTAGTTTAGTCTTTATTGAAGGGACAATGTACAGATACATTAAGTTAAAAAAGAAAACAGAGATGTTCTGCACCAGATTAGATCTAGATAGCTAGTTTCCGTCTGCAGTCCCTAATTTACAGGAGTAAAAATACATCATTTAAGCTAAACAATAAGACCATTATTTCATAGCGCCATCTGACACAAACACTCTCACAAACATCTCATTCATGCCTTAGCATTGGGTTCAAAATTTTAACACATTCACACTCGTATGCTGTCCATTATAATTAGGTCCTATTTCTTTCAGTAAAAGGTTAAGAATCTTACACATACTAAAATTACAGTTTTACATCAACAATTTTTTATTTACAATAATATTTACATTGAATGTAATGAAACATCAGGAGCTGCTTTGTTCAATGTTCACATGCCTGATTGTTCCACAGCCACTTTTTCACTTCTACTGTAAATGTTGGGTAGTTTGTTAGATTTTTTAATTCAGTTGGAAGATTATTCCACTCTTTTATTGCGTTATAAGAAAATGCTGATTGTGCAAATGAGGTTTTTCGTTTTGGTATAAAACACTGGCCCCTGCTGGAGGTCCGTGTGGCTCTGGAAGTCACTGTTGATGTGAGTTGTACAAAGTGCTTAAGAGGTGCCGGTGCAGTGTTATTGAGAATTCTGTAGACCATTTTGACTGACGCTAATCTTTGTATATTCCCAAAGTTTAGTAGTTTATATTTGTGTCAGACACGGCAGTGATGATGTTGTCGTGGCTTCTTGTCCAGTGTTTTTATGGCTTGTATAATGATTGTAGTGGCCTCAGGACAGTTTGGCCTGAGACCAACATGTTATACAGTAATAAAAACGGGACATAATCATTGCATTAAAAAACGTCTGAGATGCCGCTGTTGTTAATGAGTTTCTGATAGTCTTAAAGGTTTTTATATTGTATTTAAGACTGTGGCACATTTGATTAATATGTTTTTTAAAGGTGAGAGTGGAATCTAAAGTGATGCCCAAGTAGAGATACTCTGTAACATTCTGTATCACAGTGACATTTGGAAATGATGACATTTTGCTCTTATTAAAAAAATACTTTGCCGCTGTTTTCTTTACATTCAGTGTGAGAGATGAATCGTGTAGCCATTTTGCTACTTTCTCCATGGCCATTATGAGTTTAGTAGCTACTTGTTCTGTATCTTTCCCCCATGTATAAACGACCGTATCATCTGCATACATTTGGATATTTACATCCTCGCACACAGATGGCAGGTCGTTTATATATAGGGAGAACAGAAGTGGACCGATATTGGAGCCTTGTGGCAGTCCAATCTGGGAAGAAGCAATACCAGATATCGTGTTATTGATTCTGACGCATTGTGAGCGGTCTGACAAATATGACTTGAGCCAGGCCAGGATGTTCACAGACAGATTATACTTAGTTAGTTCTGACAGAAGTATCGGATGGCTAACCGTGTCAAATGCCTTGCTAAGATCTAAAAAGATTGCTCCCACAACCCCTCCATTGTCGAGATTTGATTTTATTGTCTCAATAAGTAGGCAGCAGGCAGTTTCTGTTGAGTGATTTGCTCGAAAACCGAACTGCATAGGATGAAGTAGGTCTTCAGCTTCCAGATGTTGAGTAATTTACTCAACCACCACTTTTTCGAGGGTCTTTGAGATCACTGGGATAATACTGATTGGCCTGTAGTTATTGACATCTTGCTTATCTCCTGCTTTATGTATAGGGGTGACTATGGCTGTTTTCAAAGCTCTAGGAAAAGTGTTTTCAGCTATTGATTTATTTATCAGTCTTGTTATTGGGGCAGATAGCATTTCTTTCGATGTTTTTAAAAATACTGTATCTAATCCATGTATATCCTTTGACCATGAACCTGATAATGAGGAGATAATTTTGTTAACTTTTGATTCGTTTGTTTGTTCCAGAATCAACTCATTCTGATTGTTTGCCTGTTTGGTTGCCACAGCTTCATTATACACTTGTTTAGGAAATTTCTTACTTAGCGATTGCACAGACTGGATGAAATGATCATTAAGATAGTTTCTTACACTGGGACCTGAAGAGTCTCTCACCACCAGGTGGCGCTCTACAGCTCCGCCCCTCTCTTCACCGAGTGTCCAGGACACACATCTGAAGGACACAACCCAAAGTGGGTCATGGACCTGTGTCCTGGAGCCACTGATGGACCTTCTGTTCAACATGGTGTTTACATGAACAAACTGTGACGGACAAAGACGTCCCTCGAGACATAAAGATCAGCCTTAAAGTAGATCCACACAAACGTGTGTGTATGTATGTATGTGTATATATATATATATATATGAATATATAATGTGTATATATATATATATATATATATATATATATATATATATATATATATACACAAACATACATATATTTTTTTTTTTTCTTACATTTATGTGAGTAAACTTCAGGAGACGTTTAACATTGATTTCTTTAAATTTGAGATTTTTTCCTGTTCACCTGTAGAGTCTGGACTTAACCCAGATAAACCCCTCGTTTGTGGTAGAAAAGAAGACCCTCGGTGGAAGTCTCTGATGCCCAGAGTTGTCCCCAATCATTAAGTGCCTGAGAGTCTATGAACAGAACTCACCACCAAACATTGACAAGAAAATAGAACAATAGCTTTCCGCCGATACGTGAAAGTTTATTCCTGTTGGGCGTCTGCCAGAGCAAGAGCACGAGAAAACATCCATTTTCACAAACAGACACAAAGCTCTACCACGGCAAGTCATCCATGAATGTTCACCAAACTGAGATTCTCCAGACCATGTTGTGTCTGAGGAAACACGTCTGCATGTTTTCTGCAGTGTTTCTCACAGGTTTATACTAGGGCTGTCAAAGTTGACGTGTTAACTCTTGCGATTAATCACAGAAAATTGACAGATTAATTACAAATTGACGCGGATTAATCACACAGGTTGATTTGACGAAACAGTCCTGTAGATCCTTGATTTTCAACCAGTGTGGCAGGGAATACTAGTGTGCCTTGAAGTTTTGACAAGTGTGCCTTGAAAAAATATCCAAAGTGAGTCAATATAGTAATAAATGTGAATGTAATGAGAAATGAGAGAGAAAACCATCGCTATTGTCAAATTTAAAGAAGCAGACAAGGGCACAGACATGTTTTGCCTCATAATGTACCGTACTTTTTAAAAACTAAATGGTCTAATTTGGTAATGTTTTAATGAGAGTTGTTGTGCAGTGGTATATTTCAAACCCAAAACGTGTGCCGCGACTCAAAGGTTGAAAAACACTGTTGTAGATCACCTGTCGATCCGCTATGTAAACAAAACTGGCGCTAAAACAAGTTAACTGGACCAAACGTGTCATTAAACTATTACAGACACGTGCACTGCAAAACATTTATTTCTAGATGAGTTAAAATGTCTTGATTTCATGATATTAATCTGAATTTCAGACGTTTTGACTCGTTAAGATCAGTGCAGACGATTTATTTGATGGAACTAAATTATTTTTCTTGTTTCAAACCGTTTGTGACTTGTTTCAATACATTATTTCTTACTTCAATCCAAATTATCTGTCACTGGTTAAGATCATTTTACTTACCACTGACAAATGTATTTTCTTATTTTAAGCAAAAAAAATGGTATGATCATCAGAAATACCTTGAAACCAGTGAAATATTCTGCAGCACACCAGCAATTAAATCTCATTGAGTCAAAACTTCTCAAATCCAGATAAAAATGATAAATTCAAGCCATTTTGAACTTTAATAGATTTACATTTTTTGCTGTGTCTCCATCGGTCTCCACCATGTCAGTTACCTATGTGTAACTACTGTGTAGTTCTATGAGTGTATGAAGGGCCCTTAATGCATTAAACCCGTGTAGTGTAGATTTACCTGAAACATGTGCCACAGACTCAATATGAAATGTGTCGACTTTAATTAAGTCTAGACAGATATAATTAATGTATTTGATCTGACCATTTAATGTTCAGAAGGAAATTTGCAAAATACTTTAAAATAGACATGTAAACTATGACACTTGAAAAAGCACCTGAGGCGATTAATCGTGATTAAATGTGATTAATAAAATAAGATTAAGATTAATCGTTTGACAGCAGTAGTTTATACATGAACTATGGTGGAACAAGCAATCCATTTGTGAATAATTTTGTTTGGTCAGATTTAATGCACGTATGACAGGTTTTTATTATTTTCTAATTTTGACTTTATTCAGTGTATTAATACCTCTTGTAAATATTAATTATCGTTTTACACCAATCAGGTCACTGTTTGTGAAGAAAAGTTGAAAAATCTGTTGAAAATTACAGGAAGTAAACAGATTGATGACATCACACTGTGGAGGTCAAAGGTTATGCATAATTTACACAAAATGAACTACTTTTTGACCCTTTAAACATTAATTCAACATTCAATTCAATTATTTTTCTTTGTCAAATGAAAAAATCTTGTGCCATTAGAGGAGTTTTGGCCCAGTGTACAGTGTGGTTGCTATGGTAATTTCCTAGCATGACGTCATCGTTTACAACCAGGAAGTAACATTAAAAAACTACAAAATTGCTAAAATGGGGTAAAATTTGTAAAGATTTTAGCAGAATTTTAAATATATTGATCTTAACTGCATTTTAGTTAAATAAGTAGCCCAACCTGTCAGAGGCGCTTTAACTTACCAATCAAAAAATAAATACACAAACGCACACAAACCATACGCTCAATCATGAACATTCTCTGCTGTTCCTCTGAAGTTTGGACCAGGGGCGGAGCACCAAATTCTGGGCCCCAGGTACAAACTACCTCAGTGGGCCCCTAATACATAACTTTGTATATTTTATTTATCCCCACAAATATTATTGTTTCATTTTGTTGCTAGAATAACTAAAAGTTTCCACATACACCTAACAATAACTCATTAATTTATAGACTTCCTGAAAAAGTGTGCGACCACTGAGAGGCGCGGTCTTCTCCAGCAGGTGGCGCTCTTCACATTCACGTCATAATAAACAAATGTAAATACAAATAAAACAAACTCTGGAGTAGTTTTTGTGTAAACTGTCTTTTTAATAAAGATTAAGAAACTCCAAGCAGCAGATTTATAAATAACACACTTTTACTTCACGTGAAAGTCCCTCCTCGGCCCAGACCTCGTCCAGACCTGGTTTAGATCCAGTTCAGTCCTGGTTTAGTCCTGGTCCGGGCCGAGTCCAGGCCTGGTTCGGTCCAGACCTGCTTAAGTCCGAGTTTAGACCTGGTTTAGTCCTGGTTTCTGGCCTTGTTTGTGTCTTGACTGAGCACAGTGTGGAAAGCGTTTTACGAAGTCACCGATGAAGAAAATAATCCAACAAAATCAACATTTTAAGGAAAGAAATGTCACAGATTTGAACTCGAATCTGTAGAAAAAAGAAAACATAATAAATATCCAGTGAAGAAATCATTGGTTTGGTCTAAAAGATGTGGAATTTTACCCACAATCGACGGGAAAGCCACTCCACCAGAGTCATTTATATTCAGATCAAAGCAATGACTTCACAAAATTCCATAAATGTCCAAAATAAAACTATTGAAAAAGAAAAAGTTGGCAAAAATAGTTTATCTCTGGTCAGGATTTGAAGATTTTTAACGCACACATATTCTGCAAATTTGACTTTCTCTTTAAACCCTGCTCTGTCATTCCTCGTAAAAAAAACTGTTTACGAGGTCCTCATCTCTAAACATTCACGCGTTTTTAAATCCATAAATCCTCACAGACTGGGCATTTCTGACTCAAATCAACTTCTTTACAGCCGCGTGCTCACATTAGCATCTCGGGGCAGGCTAGATTTTGTTTATTTCCCCATGGTAATTTCCACTGCTGCCAGTAGATGGAGCGCTAATGCAAATCCAGATGAGGGAGCGCCTGAGCAAAGAAACAAGAGCAAATATTGCAGAATACATGAACGTTGAAATCACCCTTTTCCTAAATATATAATAATAATATTTCTAAAATGTGACGTTAAATCTGTATAAAACTATCTTTTCTTTTCATTTATGGAACATTAACAACCTGAAATATTCACTGCTCACGTCTTTTGGAGAAACGCAAAGTTAGAAATGTTTGAGTCAAATATAAACGGATAAACGGTTTATTTAATTTTGTACATTTTAAAAAATATAAAATGAATGTTGCGCAAACTGATCCAAGAAGACAGACATGGTTAAAAAATATATATATTATGAATTATTTACTTCTATATTTTATTTTTAAACTCATAATTTATTCCACTTTGAGTTTCTCCACATTTCAATAGAATTATTTATAAATTAAGGACTATTTTCAGATAATTATTGTCAAAACAACCCAGAACAACATTTATTTATTAATTCTAATTCCAAAAACTCCTCCTGCAATGCCATTATTATCCAAATAATTATAATATACATTTATATAAAAAGACACAAAAATAAATAATAATAAATAAACAAAAATTACAGAGGATTTTGTGGCGTGTCATGATTTGGTGAGACATCGTTTAAATTCGGCACTTTATTATAAAAAACAAAAAGAAAAACACCATGAACTTTATATTTATAGAACAAAATGTACAAACAGTCTTATATAGAGATGTATTATTAATATTATAATTATATGTTTTTTTAAATATGATTTTTGGGGCTTTTTTGTATAACTTCAAAAATTGCAAATATTCAAAATACACTTTTGCTCACGGCGTTGTTTTTGTACAGATTTTACAGAAGAAAATTACAGCTCGGAGCCACATTTCAAACGTTTCAGATACAAAAGAAATTTACACCAGTCGCTCGACCATCTCCACTCGGCACGACGGAAAAGAGCGCGATAAACCAGAACATTTTACACCGAAACCAGAGCGCGGCGAGACACAAATACGGAAAACAAAACGTCTAACGAGAGCTGGGTTAGATCTCAGACGTCGTAAAGCAACAAAACGGCCAAATCAAACCGCAAAATAGCATCAATGAATAAATAACAGACACAGAGGAGTGTGATTCCTCTGCACATGCTCAGACGCTTCTGGTCTGTTACTACGGCAACACATGCATGGACAAACTACATCTAAAACGCCATAAAAGAACCTTAAACAAATATATTTTAAGTGAAGCTCAAAGTAGGGCTGCAACAAGTTCATCGATTAATTGCAACTCATCGATTATGGAAATGAACTGAACTAATTAAATAATCAAGTCATCGTTGAGGGTTTACATTGACGGATTCTGGAGAATTTTGGGCAAGGTACCTTAGATCTGGTACGGGAGCTTGAGAATACAGCCAGGAAATTAGCGGACAACAGAAACCACCCCCGGTTTAACTTGAGATGTAGACAGTGTAGACAGAGTAACATCATTCCGAGTTAAAGGACACAGAGCAGAGAAGATTTGGAGAAGAGAGAGAATCCGTCTCTAAACAGGAATGGGGGCTTAAAGGGCCTATGACAGGTTGAAATACACATTTAACTAAAATGCAGTTAACATAAATATATTCAAATTTCTACTAAAATCTTTACAAATTTAACCCCAGTTTAGCTTTTTTTTTAGGTTCAAAATTTTACTCCTGGTTGTAAAGTATGACATCGCGCTAGGAAATTACCATAGCAACCACACTGTACATTGGCCAAAACTCATCTGATGTCACAGATTCTGTTCATTTGACAAAGAAAAACACATGTGAACACCTTTTAGATATCAAAGTTTAAAGGGTCAAAAAAGTAGTTTATTTTGTGTAAATTATGCATAACCTTTGACTCCCCGGCGTGATGTCATCAATTTATTTACTTCCTGTAATTTTAAACAGATTTTTCAACTTTTCTCCACAAATAACGACTTGATTGGTGTAAAACTATAATTTGTATTTACACAAAGTATTAATGCACTGAATAAAGTCAAAATTAGAAAATAATAAAAACCTGTCATACGCACTTTAAGATTTAATTTGGCTCAGATTTATGACAGCCTCCTAACACCATGGTCCAAATCAATAGACCAGTCAAATGCTAATGAGGTCATCAGCCGTGATGAGGGAGCAACAGCCATCAATAGAACAATAGATAATAGATCTAAGACAATAATAGACCTTAGCCACAGGTGAAACTGGGCAGGGCCAAGTATTAAACTAACAAAGGCAGACCAATTATCGAGTCTCAGGTGACAAACAATTTTCCAAACGAAGACAGGGTTCAGTGACTCCTCCCTGGGGGCAGGACTCTCACTACTTAGAGTAGCATATAAGCCCGAGTTCCCAGACCAGCTCTCTGATTGACAATGACTTTTGGATAAAAGTCGAAATGTCTCTCTTCAAACAGTGTCCGGATGACAACCCCTGAAACCCTTTCTACGATATAATCGTTAACATGTCCATAAACCGATTCTAAAACATTGTATGAGCGGAAAGAGGAGGTTTTATGACTCGGACGGAGCAGGAATGACACAAAAAACACACAGGAAACATGTAAACTGTGTGTTTGATTAAAGTCCTTGCTCATTTGTAAAGATTCTCTACCAGGACGTCGTTAAACGGCTTTGTCTGGTTCCAGCTTTGTCTGGTTCCAGCCCTAATGTAAAGTATCAGGTGCACAACATCAGGCTCCGGGCTTCGTTCTGGGTTTTGCTGGAGCTAGAGCTTATTTTTGAGTTTGTAAAAGTGACTAAAAGAAAAGCTGGTCCCTGTGACAATCTGCTGTTTTAGTGAAATGTTGTTCTGGTGATTGACTGTATCTTTAATGCAGTTCAAACACACTTTTCTCCTGTTGTTTAGCCTCTGAGCAGATGACTTTATTTACCAAAATCATGAATTTAATGGATGCAATTGGCAAATCACAAAGACTGCAATAATTTCTTCCACAAACAACTAAATGTCCTGCGTTGATTTGAATAAAAACTGCTCACGCTGTAGTTTGGATTTGTACAAACATGTTCTGAGACAAGCCAATAAAGCACGACAAAAGGTGATTTAAAAAGTTAAAAAATGACAAAAACGCACCTACAAACAACAAACGTGACGACTAAAAATGACAAAGACGCGACTAACAGTGACAAAGATGTGTTTAAATATGACAAAACGCGACTTAAAACGATAAGAGTGACAAAAAGTGACAAAGACACATTTAAATCTGACAAACACAATTGAACATGACAAAAATTTGAGTAAAAGCGACAAAAACGCGACTTAAAACAACAAAGAAGTGACCAAAAGTAACAGACATTTAAAAACAATAAACGCAACTAAACGCTTCAAAAACAATAACAAAACAAAAACAATGTCTAATAATGTCAAAGAAGCGACTCAAAGTGACAAAGATGCTTTTAAATGAAAAAGTGACAAACATGACAAAAACACGATTTAAAACCATAAAGACACGACTTAAAGTGACAAAGACGCGTTTAAACATGAAAAACACAGCAGGTAGTGACAAAAATGCAACTAAAAGCGACAAAAAAGTGACTAAAAATGACAAAGATGCGTTTAAATACCACAAACACAACTGAACGTGACAAAAATGCGACTAAAAGCACTAAAGATGCGACTAAAAGTGACAAAGATGCGTTTAAATATGACAAACACAACGGGAAGTGACAAAAACGTGACTAAAAGCGACAAAACCGCATCTTAAAACGACAAAAGTGACTAAAAGTGACAAAGACGTGTTTAAATATAACAAACACAACTGAACTTTGGCACTTTTTGGTTGCATTTTGTCACTTTTAGTCACGCTTCTATCGCTTTTAGTTGATTTTAATTTTGTTTTTGTCATTTTAAGTCATGTTTTTCTCACTTTTAGACCTGTAGAGCTTTTAGTGGTCGCTTTTAGTCACATTCGTCCTGTTTTTGTCGTTATAATTTTACTTTTAGTGCTTTTTGGTTGCATTTTTTTCACTTTAAGTCACGTTTCTGCCGATTTTAGTCATGTTTTCGTTGTTTCTAGTCACATTTTGTCTTGTTTTTATTGCTTTTAGTCTAGTTTTTCTTGCTCATAATTACATTTTTGTTCCTTATAGTCATATTTGTGTCGCTTTTAGCCGTGTTATGTATGTATTGTATTTGATGCTATTAGTTGGAGTTTATTTTTTACACGTCACATACAAACTATATTTATCTGCACTGTAGAGCTTTTAGTCACGTTTTCATCGTTTTTAGTCGCATTTTGTCTTGTTTTTGTTATTAGATGCACTTTTTAGTTGCATTTGTCACTTTCAGTCACGTTTGCATCGCTTTTAGTTGCTTTTAATCTTGTTTTAGTCAGGTTTTTGTCGCGTATTGTCATATTTTTGTCATTTATACTTGTGTTTGCATTGCTTTAAGTCAAACTTTTCTTTCTTTTAGACTTACAGTAGTCACATTTTCATAATTTTTAGTCATTTTGTCTTGTTTTTGTCGCTTGCATTGCTCTTTTGGCACTTTTTGATTGCATTTTTGTCACTTTTAGTCACATTTTCATTGTTTTCAGTCGCATTTTGTCTTGTTTTTATTAGTAATTGCACTTTTTAGTTGCATTTATCACATTTTGTTACTTTTAATTTTGTTTTTGTCGCTTTAAGTCATGTTTTTCTCGCTTTTAGACCTGTAGAGCTTTTAGTGGTCGCTTTTAGTCACATTTTGTCCTGTTTTTGCCGCTATTATTTCGCATTTTTCATTTCAATACTAATAAAAATGTTAGTCGACTAAACTATTACAGCCCTAGCTTTTAGTTAGTTGCCTTTAGTTGTACCATTGGCACTTTATTCTCGTATTTGTTCCTTATAGTCGCCTTCGTGACGCTTTTTGTGATGTTTTTCTCACTTTAAGCTGTGTTGTTTTAATTGTTGATAAATGTGAGCTGCACGTGACACTGGAAATCTGGTTTTCTACAACAGTTTACTTTATTTTCTTCTTTTACATGTCACATACAAAATCAAAATTTATCAGAGTTGTAGGCTTGTGAAACTTTTGTTTTTAGTTTAACATTTTTTAGTTGCTTTAAGTCACGTTTTACTCAGTTTTAGCCGCTTTACGTTTTGTATTTAACGCAATTGTGTGCTTTTGTCACTTTTAGTCATGTATTTTATTTTCTTTATGGGGTGATAAATGTTGAGCTCCATGTGAAGCTGGAAATCTTTACTTATTTTTCCACGTCGGATACAAACTCAGTATTTATCAGTTGTGGACTTGTACATTTAGTCAAGTTGTTGTCCCTAGTAGTTGCGCTTTTGGCATTTTTTTGTTGCATTTGTTGCTTGTAGTCACTTAATGTTTTGTATTTGTCACTATTAGTTGTGCTTTTTCACTTTTTAGTTGCGTTTTTGTCACTTTGTGTCGCTTAAAATTGGTTTTCCACGCTTGTTTACTTCAGTTTCTTCTTTCATACGTCAGATACAAACTCAATATTTATCAGTTGTAGACTTGTACATTTAGTCAAGTTTTCGTTGTTTTTAGTCGCTTTTTGTCCCTGGTAGTTGCACTTTGTTGCATTTTTTTGTTGCATTTGTTGCTCGTAGTCACTTAATATTTTGTATTTGTCACTATTAGTTGTGCTTTTGTCACTTTTTAGTTGCGTTTTTGTCGCAGAAAATTGGTTTTCGCCTGTTTACTTCACTTTGACACTTTCTTCTTTCATACGTCAGATACAAACCCAATATTTATCAGAGTTGTAGACTTTTCTATTCGTTTTCAGACCGTAGCAGCTCTTTCACATTTTAGTCGCGTTTTGAACTTTTATGGGAGAAAAAAACAGAATCAGAACATGTTTGTACAAATCTAAACTGCATGTTTTTGAGGAAAATATGGCACTTGGAACATTGCAGCCTTTGTCATTTCGATTTGCGTCCGTTAAATTGCGTTTTGGATAAAATTTTGACTCAAACGTCGTAGTCTTTCAAACATGTTTCAGTTTCAAGCCTGACGTTTGTCACACGGAGCCCGACGAAAAGGAACAGAGGGAACACGTAGGGCTAAAACTTTGTGTCAAATAATGATCAGATTCAAGATTTCTTTCAAACGTAGCTTCATGTGAGACACCAAACTCTTGACTGTCGTGAACATTTTAGTTCAGATATAGATCCTTTAGTTTGCGAACAAAAATTCTGTCCAGTTTCCAAAAGTTGTGTGAAACATAATGTGACTCTCTGGAGAAACTGGGATTAAACTCAGACACATGTGAGACTCAGAGCTGCTTTAAACACATTTAACTCTGGATTTTACGGCTTTTACCAGAGATTTAAAGCACATTATGACACGTTTAGGTTTAACTGGACAAATCCTCACAGAAATGTTGAGCCCACAGTAGTTTTCACTTTTATCAGACACACTTTAACACTAATTATGAGTTTTGTGCAGCTCAGGTTGAGTTTTAGGGCGAGTGACTTATGTGTAATCTAGAGCTGCATCTAATGATCATTTTGCAAACCGATTAGTCACACGCTGAAGAGGTTTTTACAAAATTTGACCCAGATGAATCTTAAGTGAAGCCGTTTGACCTGGACATAACTGTTTTCATCAAATCCACTCAATTTACACATTTTCCGTGTCATTTTCATGCAATTGTGGCTCAATTTGAGTCATAAAACGTCTTTTCTGCAGCTCATGATATGTTCTGGAACCTGGTAAGGATTATTCGATTACTACATTATTATTATCTTTCTCTAACTTGTTGCAGCCCTGATTTCATCCATAAAAATGATTTTGAATGATAGTTCTTCCCTGGAAATTCTAAATTGTTCATTCTTTGTTGTCAAGACTTTAAAGGACAAATACTCTGCATTATTTGTTCTGTTGTTGTTTAAACCTGCTCCTGAGTGTCTTTACTTTGACGTCTCATGTTTTAGAACTAAAAATATCACTGTTTCAGGAAACGCCAGAAAAACTTGGCTGTGGCTCCATCTACTGGCGGCAGAGGGGATTACACTCATTTGTATTTACACAATCTCGTCTTAGCAGCGCTGAGCTGTGACCATCGTGATCGGACGAAAGAAATGTTCAGAGTGAGTCTAACAATGATTTCTGGACTTAAAACAGATTCTCGGATCAGTGACGTCAGAGGGAAAGGAGTTTCTAACAGGATTCATCAAACTGACTGAAGCTAAAAGTAACTCAGGTGTGTTTTTGAGGATGGAACAATATTAGAAAAGGGTTAAAAGTCAATTTGGCATGATATTTGTCCTTTAAATCATTAGTTTTAGATCTGATGTTGGTTAATTGTAGAAAATAAATGGACAGAACATTTGAAAGTGAAAGTGTTTATAATTGTTTTTTGTCCGCAGTTTATTTAAATGACCCGTGTTGAGTGGAGATGGTGTCCGGGGCGCCCCTTCACTGGAGTCTGTACATGTGAGTGATACAAAAGCGTCTCAAATGGAGGTGCTGTGTGTGGGGTCCATGGCCTCGGGTCGCGGCGCCCCCTGCTGGTACGACATGGGCACCACGCTCTTCCCGGGGCTCTGCCTGAACAGCCCCCCGTTGGGCGCCCGGTGCTTGCACTGCTGCAGCGTCCCCGACAGGTGCCCCGTCAGGTGTGAGGCCGAGAGGTGCGACAGGGCCGGCGGCAGGCTGGGGGGCAGGGGGCGACCCAGAGTGCCCCCCGAGCCCCCGCCGTGATGAGGCAGAGGCAGCGTCGACGCCGAGGACGGGCCATCGCCGGGAAGATACGAGCTGACGGTGAGCGCCTGCATCGAGGAAACAGGAACACAAAGGTTAGAGCGAAGTGTGGACACGAGCTGACGGTGAGCGCCTGCATCAAGAAAAGAAAGAGGAACGAGGTTAGACCGAAGTGTGAGCGCCTGCATCGAGGAAACGAAGAAAGAGGTTAGACCGAAGTGTGAGCGCCTGCATCGAGGAAACGAAGAAAGAGGTTAGACCGAAGTGTGAGCGCCTGCATCGAGGAAACAGGAACACAAAGGTTAGACTGAAGTGTGGACACGAGCTGACGGTGAGCGCCTGCATCGAGGAAAGAAAGGAACACAGAGGTTAGACCGAACGGTGAGCGCCTGCATCGAGGAAAGGAAGAACGAGGTTAGACCGAACGGTGAGCGCCTGCATCGAGGAAAGAAAGAAACACAAAGGTTAGAGCGAAGTGTGGACACGAGCTGACGGTGAGCGCCTGCATCGAGGAAAGAAAGAACGAGGTTAGACCGAAGTGTGGATGCGAGCTGACGGTGAGCGCCTGCATTGAGGAAAGAAAAACAGAGGTTAGACCGAAGTGTGGATGCGAGCTGACGGTGAGCGCCTGCATCGAGGAAAGAAAGAACGAGGTTAGACCGAAGTGTGAGTGCCTGCATCAAGGAAAGAAAGAAACACAAAGGTTAGAACGAAGTGTGGATTCGAGCTGACGGTGAGCGCCTGCATCAAGAAAAGAAAGAGGAACGAGGTTAGACCGAAGTGTGAGCGCCTGCATCGAAGAAAGAAGAAAGAGGTTAGACCGAAGTGTGAGCGCCTGCATTGAGGAAAGAAAGAGGAACGAGGTTAGACCGAAGTGTGAGCGCCTGCATCGAGGAAACAGGAACACAAAGGTTAGACCGAAGTGTGGACACAAGCTGACGGTGAGCGCCTGCATCGAGGAAAGAAAGAGGAACGAGGCTAGATCGAAGTGTGAGCGCCTGCATCGAGGTAAGAGAGAGGAACGAGGTTAGACCGAGGTGTGGACACGAGCTGACTGTGAGGAAAGAAAGGGGAACGAGGTTAGACCGAACGGTGAGTGCCTGCATCGAGGAAAGAAAGAGGAACGAGGTTAGAGCGAAGTGTGAGCGCCTGCATCGAGGACAGAAAGAAACACAAAGGTTAGAGCGAAGTGTGAGCGCCTGCATCGAGGTAAGAGAGAGGAACGAGGCTAGACCGAAGTGTGAGCGCCTGCATCGAGGAAAGAAAGAGGAACACAGAGGTTAGAGAGAAGTGTGAGCGCCTGCGTCGAGGAAAGAAAGAAGAACGAGGTTAGACCGAAGTGTGAGTGCCTGCATCGAGGAAACAGGAACACAAAGGTTAGACCGAAGTGTGGACACGAGCTGACGGTGAGCGCCTGCATCGAGGAAACAGGAACACAAAGGTTAGACCGAAGTGTGAGCGCCTGCATCGAGGAAAGAAAGAAACACAAAGGTTAGAGCGAAGTGTGGACACGAGCTGACGGTGAGCGCCTGCATCGAGGAAAGAAAGAACGAGGTTAGACCGAAGTGTGGATGCGAGCTGACGGTGAGCGCCTGCATCGAGGAAAGAAAGAACGAGGTTAGACCGAAGTGTGGATGCGAGCTGACGGTGAGCGCCTGCATCGAGGAAAGAAAGAACGAGGTTAGACCGAAGTGTGAGTGCCTGTATCAAGGAAAGAAAGAACGAGGTTAGATCGAAGTGTGGATGCGAGCTGACGGTGAGCGCCTGCATCAAGAAAAGAATGAGGAACGAGGTTAGACCGAAGTGTGAGCGCCTGCATCGAAGAAAGAAGAAAGAGGTTAGACCGAAGTGTGAGCGCCTGCATTGAGGAAAGAAAGAGGAACGAGGTTAGACCGAAGTGTGAGCGCCTGAGTCGAGGAAACAGGAACACAAAGGTTAGACCGAAGTGTGGACACAAGCTGACGGTGAGCGCCTGCATCGAGGAAAGAAAGAGGAACGAGGCTAGATCGAAGTGTGAGCGCCTGCATCGAGGAAAGGAAGAACGAGGTTAGACCGAAGGGTGAACACGAGCTGACGGTGAGCGCCTGCATAGAGGAAAGAAGAACGAGGTTAGACCGAACGGTGAGCGCCTGCATCGAGGAAAGAAAGAGGAACGAGGTTAGAGCGAAGTGTGAGCGCCTGCATCGAGGAAAGAAAGAAACACAAAGGTTAGAGCGAAGTGTGAGCGCCTGCATCGAGGTAAGAGAGGAACGAGGCTAGACCGAAGTGTGAGCGCCTGCATCGAGGAAAGAAAGAACGAGGATAGATCGAAGTGTGAGCGCCTGCATCGAGGTAAGAAGAACGAGGTTAGGCCGAACTATGGACACGAGCTGACAGTGAGCGCCTGCATCGAGGAACGAGAGGAACACAGAGGTTAGAGCGAAGTGTGAGCGCCTGCATCGAGGAAAACGGACTGTGAGGAAAGAAAGAGGAACGAGGTTAGGCCGAACTGTGGACACGAGCTGACGGTGAGCGCCTGCATCGAGGAACGAGATGATTGGTGTAAAAGGATATATTTTTACAAAAACAGATATCTTGGTTTTCAAAATGGGTCAAAACATTTTCGTCCAGCACCAATAAGAGGTGAGGAGTCGAGATGTAAATAGAAGAGCAGTTACACTTAAATATGGCAGAATGTTTAACACAATCAGGCAGCAATTGATTCTATATCCCAGATGAGGAACTGAACTTTAAACAAGATGTTAAGGTCCAACATTAATTAAGGCACAAAAGATCTGGTGTTTTCAGAAGACGGACACAAAAATGAAACAAACTGAATCATGTCTGAGCAACAAGCACAAATGTTCAAATTACTGCTCATTGCCACAGACGGAGGGGACAAAAGGGTGAGATAAACGGGGGAGTACCTGCATGGATCGTACCTGGGGCGAGATCTCGAGGGAGGCGCCAGGCAGCTGCTTGTGAGCCAAGTCCTCGTCCAGGAGGCTGGTGATCCGACGGTGCACGTGCTCCAAGTTCACCTCTTTGTCCTGCAGGGGGCGCAACAGAGAGCGCGTCAGTAAAATTAATCATGTCTTCTTTTTAAATACTTTTGTTTGTACAGGTTTTGTCTTAAAAACAAACAAACAAAAGTAAGAGGATCACATGACACACAAAGACAGATGCTCAAAGCTGTTCCGATAACGCTTTGTTCTGCAGCTTGCGTCGTGAAAAAGGAGGACCTCTCAAAGCTGGGGTATCTGACTTTTTTGGGTGTAAATTGGTATATTTTGTGTTTTCCACTGAAGAATATCTTAAAAAGCAACACTTTGTGACAAAAATGAGACCTCTGCGTGCTGTCTGCGTCCAGTAAAGTATTTTGTCTTGAAGTAAGAGCTAAAAGCAGCGCTCTGATTGGCTGTGCTCGGGTGGTCCTCCCCAGTTTCACTTTGCCATCTGAAAAATGCTTTTAAAGCTGTGCACAGGACCAAAAATAGCTGTGCACAGGACCAAAAATTAATGTCAATTTTAACAACGTGACAAAGCCTTTGCAATGGACGAGATTCAAAAACCAACTTCTGGTTCCGCAGAGTGAAAATCAGGCATCCCAGCTTTAAGGCGAGATCGTATCCAATCGGCACCGGAAGATGAAGTCCGAAAGTGATTTTTTTTCCATTTTATGATCATCAAATATAATGTCAGTGTGGTTCGTGTCGTAGCATGGATGCAATAAACTGAAAATCACAAAATATTGATGAGTTTTGAGGCCCTAATAATGTAGAAAAAAACAGTCTGAAGGAGTGCTTTGTTAATCTCAGTCCAATATTTTTAACAGTTTGGATTTCCCCGTGAGCACTTCAACATGGAGTTATTGACCTTATTCAGCCCCGCCCACTTTTGCCGTTTTTTGCACTTTTGTCGTAAAGGCACTTCCGTTTGACGAGAACTCCGTTAAAGCTAATGATGAACGAGGGAAAAGTCTGACGCTAAAATGTTACATAAAGTAGATTGATTTGTGTAAAATGTTTAATGAACACGAGCAACAAGTCACAACGCAACGATTTCCTGAAAACGTGTTTTTAGTCGAGTAGAACTTATTTTCTGTTGAGCTCGTCTGCTCCGTGTGAACTACAACGGAAACAAGACGGCGGCGCGTACGACAACTTCAGGAATAAGGTGAATAAAACAGAGAGACAGCACGCAGAGGTCTCATTTTTGTCTCAAAGTACTCCTTTTACAAGATACTTTTTGATGGAAAACACAGAATTTACTTCTTTTCGCCCAGCTTTAAGTAAAAGTACAGATGCAAGAGAAAAACATTTACTCAAGGAAAAGAATTACATTTAAATGCGTTGTGTTTATGTAAGTGTTTCGCGGATTTCGAAGACACACGTCAGATGTAGTGATTTTCTAAAACATTTAGCTGATTTTGGCTCAACAGGAACAACGGAATCATGTGTTTGTTATTTATTTCTGTTTGCTCAAAGCCGGGACTTGAACTGTAAACTTTTAGGCCGGGTGTCACCATGAATGTGCCAAAAATAAACCTCAAAATATGGAAAGTACTTGTACAAAAGTGTAGTGCAGCACTTGTACAAAAGTGTAGTGCAGCACAAGTAAAACGTACAGATGGCTGAAAGATGTTACTGAAGTACAGCACTTGTTCCTTGACTTTGCCGTCTTTTACGTCCTTTGAGCTTTTTCTGTTGTTTAAAAACCGAAAAACATTGGAAAAACAGACAAACGCACGGGGCCTCAGACTCAGCTGGAGCTCACAGTCTGTCCATGAACGTAAAGACGAGGAAGAGACTGGAAAGCACAATCCGAAATCGTTAAAGAACTGCTCTCACGAAACCGTTCAGAGACGAAAAAGCCAAGAGTAAAATGATTAAAAGCCAAAGTGTGCAAATCAGTGAGTCAAAAAATAAAGTTTCTATAATCGAGCGACTGCATCTCGGAGAGTTTGAGCGCCGCGGGCATTAGACCTCGGTTTGGTCCATTAGACTAAGAACATTATCGAAGAGGAGGAGAAACGGAGAGAGAAAGGAGAGAGAAGAGGATCGATGTGAACGAAGCAACAGCCTTTTAAAGTCTGAAAAACAAGGTCAGAGCTGGAAACCGGACGCTTGTTCAGACAAAAATAAAAAACGATCCAGGTTTTGTTCATTTATCCCTTCACTTAAAGAAGGGAATTATGCAGAACAGCTATTGTGCAGCCCATTTTTATCACATAATTATGATTTTTGTGCAGCTCAGGTTGAGTTTTGACTAATGTGTAATCTAGAGCTGCATCTAATGATCATTTTGCAAATCGATTAGTCACGTGCTGAAGAGATTTTTACTAAATTTGACCCAGATGAATCTTAAAGTGCGTATGACAGGTTTTCGTGATTTTCTTATTTTGACTTTATTCAGCGTATTAATACCTCTTGTAAATATAAATTATAGTTTTACACCAATCGAGTGGCCGTTTGTGGAGAAAAGTTTAAAAATCCGTCGAAAATGACAGGAAGTGAACAAATTGGGGATTTGGGGATTTACACAAAAAGCGTGTTTTTTTAATACTTTATACATTAATTCGACAAAAAAGGTGTTCACGTGTGTTTTTTATTTGAAAAAGTTAAAAGATCTGTGACATTAGATGAATTTGGGTGGTTGCTATGGTAATTTCCTAGCGTGATGTCATCATTTACAACCAGGAAGTGAGACAAAAAACCTAAAAAATTGCAGTATTTTAGCAAAATTTGAAATATATTTATCTAAACTACATTTTAGTTAAATGAGTAGTTCAATCTGTCAGGGGCCCTTTAAGTGAAGCCGTTTGACCTGGACATAACTGTGTTTTCATCAAATCCACTCAATTTACACATTTTCCGTGTCATTTTCATGCAATTGTGGCTCAATTTGAGTCATAAAACGTCTTTTCTGCAGCTCATGATACGTTCTGGAACCAGGTAAGGATTATTCGATTACTACATTATTATCTTTCTCTAACTTGTTGCAGCCCTGATTTCATCCTTTACAATAAAAAATGATTTTGAATGATATTTCTACCATGGAAATTCTAAATTGTTAGTTTGTTGTTGTTGTCAAGACTTGAAAGGACAAATACTTTATTTGTTCTGTTGTTGTCATTTAAAGGGCCTATGACAGGTTGGACTCATGTACCTAAAATACAGCAAAGATCAATATATTGAAAGTTTTGCTAAAAATAATGATACATTTTGTCATTTTTAACATTTTTTTTAGTTTTGTAATATCACTTCCTGGTTGTAAATGATGACATCACACCAGGTCGATGACTTTGAACACTGGACTAAAACTCGGCTTAATGTCAGATTTCGGTAACGCTTTAGATTAAGGTTCCTTATTTAACTATTTATAAGATGTTAATAAGCACTAATAGTTTGTTTATGCACTTATAACGCCTTATACATGTTTATAATCCATCAGCCAAAACATGTTTGAGTGAATAAACCACATTTACAGAGCATTAATGAGCAAATATTACATTATTTTACGCTAATAACTGCTTGTAAATGCCTTATAAGTGCTTATAAACACATAACAAGTGCTTATTAATGCATTATAAATAGTTTACTAAGGAACCTTAATCTAAAGCATTTCCCAGATTTTTTGTCTGACGAATCAAAATATATGTGAACACTTTTATTTTGTTGAATTCATGTTTTAAGGGTAAAATAAGTTGTTCATTTTGGGTAAATTATGCAAAACCTTTGGATGGCAAGAGTCTCCCCAGTGTGATGTCATTAGTTTTTTACTTCCTGTAATTTTAAAAAGATTTTTCAGCTTTTCTCCACCAACCATGACTTGATTGGTGTAAAACACGCATTAATACACCACATAAAAGCAAAATTAGAAAATCATTAAAACCTGTCATACGCACTTTAAACCTGAGTGTCTTTACTTTGACGTCTCAATTCATTTATCCCTTCACTTAAAGAAGGGATTTTATGCAGAACCCACTTATTGGAGCGTTCTATCTTGTTATAACATTATTCCCTCATCCATCAGAAACAAACAAGCCTGAAGTGTATTTAAATGTAATCCATGTCTTGGCTCGCTCCTGTGCACTACTATCCAGATCGTTTGTTTGAACCGTGTCCCGCCCACTGCGTAACCAGGAAGTGCCGCTAACAGCTACAACACGGACATGCAGTATTTGCGCTACTCTTCTGTTTTCGGCTTTAAATTTAAAATGTGTCCAGACATAAAGTGCATTTTGACGGACAGACGACACGCTTATTTTTACGCTTTCCAGTGAAAAGTGACTAGAGTTTGGTTCAGAGACGGCAAACGTCAGAGAAAGTGTGCTTTGTTTGTAACGCCGTTTTACCGAGGATTGTAGCGTCTCCAGCAAAAGCATGGACCTTCTAAAACACGGATTCTACAGAAGGATTTCCTCAACAACAAGAGAAGTTTGGTGAGTAAGTCGCAACTTTCTTCCTGTCATCAGTGTTTAACTACCGCACGTAAATAATTATGTTTAGAATGCTCTCCTTTGTGCTCATCGTTAGGGTTATTATTATTACCTTCATAAACGTGCATGTGCCTGTGTTTTACTGACGCTGTGGAAGGGGAGGGGCTTAGCAAGAGAATCAGGATCATGAGTGTCAAAAATCGAAACAGATTAATTATTTTAATGCGTTGTTTTTGGCGAATATACCATTTTCAAACCAACAAAAGGTGACATGGATCTAAATACGCTGTGTTTACTATTAATGCCCCATTGAAGTGTAATACGCCCTCTTTAAACGTATGCACATTCTGATTTCTACAGGCTTTAAAGTTCACATTTTTCTGCATTATTCGTCTTTCTTATTCGTTGGCGTCTCACGTTTTAGAACTTGAAATGAGCGTATTTGTGAGGCTCAGAGAAGAGGAGCTCATAAACAGGATGTGAGTGAAGATAAATCACTGCTTGAAAAAGTAAGTAATCAGTTTTGTTACTTAATAGGACAACACGCTTGACTAAAACATGGTGAACATGATTATATTTTAGATTATATTTAACATTTTACTTATTTATCAGTTTGACGGTTTGTTTTAAGTTTACAATGTCACTTCCTGGTTGAACATGACACAAATATGACATAGTTAGAGGTAATTCCACAACTGTTACCATAGCAACCAGACTGTAAACAAGGGCCAACATCCATATACATGACACAATAGTTAGAACTGACAATAAATAATCCGATAACACCACCTAGTCACATTTTTGTCACTTTTAGTTGCATTTTTGTTGTCTTTTTGTCTCTTTTAGTAGTGTTTTTGTTGCTTTTAGTCAGATTTTTGTCGGTTATGCTTTTGTTTTTGTCACTTTTTATTTGACAGTTTGTGTTAAGTTTATGACGTCACTTCCTGTTGAACATGACACAAATATGACATAGTTAGAGGTAATTCTACAACTGTTACCATAGCAACCAGACTGTAAACAAGGGCCAACATCCATATGCATTACATGATAGATAGAACTGACTATTTTGTTGAATGATGGTTTAAACTGTCAGAAAAATTTGTGGCTGTAAATTGTCTCTGTGTTTTCAATGGTACGTCGCCTTTTGATGACATCACAGAGGGATTTAGCTCCACTTCCTGTTATTTTAAACCTTTTTATTTCAAAATTTCGTCACAAACTTCAATTGAATGAATGTAAAATTATGCAAAATATTTACCACAGGTGCCCTTCATCAAAAAGTCATAATTGGAAAAACGGGAGAACGTGTCCTATAGACTTTAAGAGGCGCTGCAGGTGAATTGAACAAAATTTTAAATTTAAATGCATACATTTGGAACCTCTGCAGTTTAATCTCTAACATAATTTAAAAATAATATTACACTTTTTTCCATAGAATGTTGTCATTTTGTGTGTAAAAACATGGACATTTAAATTTGAAATAAGAGCCAGGTTTGAAATTGTTTATGCATTTTGTTGACAATTTAGATACAAGAAAATGTACTGAGGGAATTTTGGATTTCTTATTTCGTTTTTGAGTAAACTAGATTAAACTGAAAATTGGCTTAACATTATAATGTTGCCAATTTTTTTTTTGGTGTTAAAACTTAAATAAATCCGGTTTTGAATTAGATATCAGTGGTAAATATAGACCCTTTAAAAGCCTGTAAAGAAAAACATGTTAAACTCCAGGATGTTCTTGTGTGAGAGTGACATCAGAGCTGCTTTAAACACATTCAACACTGGATTTTACTTTGTTTACCAAACATTTAAAGCACATTTTTAGGTTTTACTGGACAAATCCTCACAGAAATGTTACACACTTTACACTAATTTTACTTTTATGAAGCTCAGATACAGGTTTGAGGTGAGAAACTGGTATTTCCCTTTTTTGTTACAGAAAAGTAAACTAACTGACATTTCTATGTAGGAAATTCAAAATAGTTGTTTATTTTAGCTGTAAAGACTTGAAAATAAGGTTAGAGCTGGAAAATGGATGCTTGTTCAGAAGATAAAACGATCCAGGTTTTGTTCATTTATCACTTTACTTACGTTATGATTTCTATGGGATTTAAAGTTTACATTTACTGCATTATTTGAACCGTTTTCGTCGTTTGAACTACTCTAATTATACTTTTATGAAGCTCAGATACAAGTTTGAGGTGAGTAACCAGTATTTTTTCCATCTTTTGTAATAGAAAATCAAACAGACATTTCTACACTGAAAATTAAAAATATTTGTTTATTTTTAGCTTGTATGTCAGTTATTTATTTATCTTTTTTACATGTTATGGTTGATTTCATTTTACCTTGGAGTTTTGCTCAAAAGGATATCTGGTATTTTAAGGAAATCCCAGATAACGATATTCAGTCGATGTCAATCCAACAGAAATGTATTAAAATATGTCTTTGAATTTATTAGTTGAGGTTTAAATCTGTCAAAGTAATCACATGCGTGCAGAAAAATCACCTTTTACGACATACTTTTGGTTCATTTTTATTTAGAATCAGCTCTTTTTTTTTTACTATAAATGTTAAACTTGATACTCAAATGTGCTTATCTTCAAGAAAACAATCACAATATTATCTAAAATGTAATAAATTGTCCGTCTCTAACTCCAAAGTCAAGTGAAATCGTGGCCTAAGTGTGTGTTCTGAGCTTTAAAATCATAATATTGTTCAGGAAATGTGTTCAAACTCTCACTAAACTGTTTCAGCTCGAGTCGTTCTCACATTTCGTCGTCTCAAAGTGTTTAGATCAGAGTTAAATGTCGTCAGTGAAAGGACGGTGATGTTCCTTTTTAAATGAAACAAAACTTGAAAGTGTAAAGGCTCAGACTCAAACACAGTCACGCGGCGTCTGAGACAAATGTACAACAACCGCTTTGACTCGCCCTTTTCTACAAACAGCTGCGTCCGAATTAGAGCAAAACGCACCACTAGATGAGACTATTTAGCATTTAGATGAATTAAAATCGATTAATCTTTGAAGATGTGTCATGGTTTACTTAATTTTGCCTCCATTCAGGAATATTGAACATTCTGGAGTAAGGCTGGGTGATACGGCAAAAAATGGGTCCACACCAAGGATGCACAATTTAAATTTTTCTTTAACAGATCGTTGGAGCCCTTCGCGGTCAATAATCGGTTAACCAGTTGCAATAACACGTCGCTTTTTTGTTGCACTTCTTGTTACTAAGAGTTATTTTAGACGCTGGTTCATTACGAGAGAAAACGCAGAGCAGAGCGACGGCAACAGGATTAAACAGAGCACAACACGACGAATGAAAGCTCCAATAAATGCTGTTTTGAAGCTCTGTTGTTGCAATAATGAATAGAGCACTCTTTTTTTTCTTTTCAGAGTCATGTTATAAAGTCTAACGTTAGCTGTTTACCTTCAGCTTGTGCAGGTAAAAGATCAATAGTTTTCCATCTGAGACAAAAAGCTGTCTGTTTACTCCATCAACGTGAAATCCAAGTTAATTAAACCATACAATATTAATATTATTCATAAATACTGCAGTGTCTCAGGTTTGCTGCGTTTTTTAGATAAATCCACTGTTTTGAAGTTGTCAGCACTTGTTTTCACTCAGATGCTACAATGGCATGAACTGCTCTCTGGCGCCCTCTGGTGGTGTGACTGTGTATTACAGCATAATAAACGAGGCAGAAAATGAAACGTGCCAGTTTAACTGTGTTTAGTCACGATTAATCGGCTAATCGGTTAACTATGAACAACCCTAGTCCAAATTATGATTTCGAGTTCATGTTCGCTTTGTATTTTTCTATTATCTTTAACAGAGCGGCACGATTTAGGAAACATATCTAATTTACGAGCAGTGCGATTGTGATTCGATGTTTATGTTTTAATAATAGGATTCTGTTCAAGTTAGGGCTGTAACTAACAATTATTTCAGTAATCGATTAGTCTAGCACACGAAAAACCCTTGAATATGAGAATTTTATTCACTTTCACCCAGACAAAGCTGAAGTGAAGGCGTCTGACGACATCCTGGTGGAAAATATTTATACATTATCAAGTATTTTAATCAAAAACACACGATTGACAGGTTTGGTGTGTTTTTGTGTCATTCCTGCTCAGTCTTAGTCATAAAACATCTTTCAGCTCATACAAAGTTTTGAAGTTTCTATAGACCAGTTAACAAACTCGATTATTTAATTAGCTTCTATAATAGATTAGTTTGGATTAATTGATTCACATTTTAAACAATTTTTTTTTGCTTTTAGTTGCGTTTTAGTCACATTCAGTTGTGTTTAGTGTCATATTTAAATGCGTCTTTCGTTTTCAGTCTTGTTTTTGTTGTTTTTGGTCACGTTTTGTTGCATTGAGTTGCGTTTGTTGTTTGTAATTGCGTTTTTGTGCTTTTGAACACATTTTTGTTGCTTTTTGTCGCGCTTTTGCCGCTTGCTTCAGAACATCTTTTAACAATGGGAGTCTGTTTAAATTCACATTTGTCGCTTTTAGTAGCGTTTTTGTCCTTTTCAGTTGCGTTTTTGACGTTTTTAGTCACATTTTTGTCACGTTCAGTTGTCTTTGTTAATATTAGTTGCGTTGTTGTCGTTTTCAGTCGTGTTTTTGTCATTTTTAGTCATGTTTTGGTGCATTGAGTTTGCGTTTGTAGGCTTGTTTTTATCACTTTTGAACACATTTTTTATCGCTTTTGTCGTGTTTTCATCGATTGGATATGTACAAGCATGTTCTTAAACAAACTATTATTTGTTTTAATAATTGGAGTCCATTTAAATTCACATTTTAAATAAATGTTTTTGCTTTTAGTCGTGTTCTTGTCACGTTCAGTTGTGTTTGTCTTATTTAAACGAGTCTTTGTTGATATTAGTCACGTCTTTGTCGTTTTCAGTTGCGTTTTTGTCATTTTCAATCGCGTCTTTGTCGTTTTTAGTTGCGTTTTGGTGCATTGAGTCGCGTGTGTGAACAAACAGCTGCATTAAAGAGACAAACAGTGAATCACGATGACGACGATTTCACAAAAACAGCAGATTGTCACTAGGACGATTCGATCTTTATCACCATAATAACTCCCTAATGAAAATTTTGTTTTATTTCATCAAGAGACACGAACCCTGGAGCTGAAACTTAGATATGGACTCTTAAAATATATATCTGACATGTTTTTTTTTAGTTTTAAGCTCATTCTTTACTTTGACCTTGAATAAAACCAGAGCAGATAAACACACGTGACCTAAACGAGTCTCCTCTTCACATAACCACGCACTCTAACGAGCTCCTTTATTATAAAATGCACTTGTTATTGAATGTTTAGATTGAACAAAAGAGAAAGCACCACACAACTCTCAGCCTTCAGTTCAAGGTTATGATTCCTTTTTACAGAATAGAAGACCTTTATAATAAAACATGTAACACTTAAACGAAGAGTACAAAAGAAATATTAACAATACAAACCTTTTACCCACATAAAAAAAAAAAAAAAAAAAAAACTAGGCAAGAAGGTGGTTAGTATTTGTCGTATTGACTTGCGTTTGTGGTTTGTTGCCGTGTTTTTGTCGCTTTTAAACGCATTTTTATCACTTTTTGTCACTTGGTTTCAGAACATTCCAAACTACAGTGTGAGCAAGTTTTATTCAAATCAAAGCAAGACATTTTGTTGTTTGTGGAAGAAATTATTGCACTTCGAACATTGCTAACTGCATCTATTAAAATTGTGTTTTTGTGTAGATTTGGTTTAATTGTGCAGCCCTGGCCTTTAAGAGCTAAATAAAGGAGGCTTCAGAGGCTAAACAACAGGAGAAAAAGTGTGTTTGAACAGACAGCTGCATTAAAGACAGCTCGCTATTCTGATGACAAAGTTGTTAAAAGCTCTGTAAAATCAGTCAGTATTTGACCTAATATTTGCAAAAGCTCCACATCAACACATCCATTTCACGTTTTCAGTTACAGCACCTCACTTCCTCTTGAATAAAGCACAATATATAACCTTTAAGTTCTGTTTATCCTCTGCTTTGATCCAAACTTAATCCCATTTAATCCTGGTTCAACCCAAGTTTAGCGCCTTTTCTTTCCCTCTCTCTACTTTCTCTTAATTATGATCCTTTAACTCATGTGTGCGTCTCTTTTTCACTCCGTACTCTCTCTGGGAAGCGTTTGTTCGTTCGTGGACCTCGTCAGCGGCTCGTTAGTGAGATCTCATTAGGAAACGTGTGACGAGTGAAGAGAGCGAGCCTGTGTCAGAGATATCAGCGCTAATGTTCTGTAATTATCTGTGTGCGGAGAGAATAAGGCCATCAGGGCTTCGTTTAATCAGGAACATGTATGGAATATCCACATCGACGACGGCATTAATTAAAACAATATCTCCAGATGGGTTTAAGCGAATGTTGAGGGGTCGGTCTCATTTAGAAACGAGGAATAAGTCCGGTATGAGTCATCAGTTTATGCAGATGACGTCACAGTATTCTGAATTTTGGCAAAACAGTTTGAAAGACTATGGTGAGACAATTTCTGCTGCAAAAACTCAAAAATCAAATAAAATGTGAAAGAGCTGCTAAAAATCTATGACTTTTGTGTTTGTTTCTGACACATCTGTCACTGACACAGACTGTGGATCACACACAGTGGAACTCATGACCTTTAACCTTAAATAACATGTTTCTGAGTCCAAGTGTAACACAATTCACTGTTGTGTTGAGTTGAAGTGTCCTTTATCTCCCCATGGCGTTAGCAAACAAGCTAGCCAAGAACCGCACAGTCGCAGCAACAATAGAACTCAGTTTAGTCCTGGTTTAGACCTGGTTTAATCCTTGTTTAGACCTGGTTGAGACCTTGTTTAGTCCTGGTTTAGTCTCAGTTAATTCCAATTGTTTAATATTTTCCAAAGATAAATCTAAAATATCACTTTTCTCTTTAACACTTGGATCACATAGTGGTGCGTTTTGCTCTGATTCGGACGCAGCTGTTTGTAGAAAAGGGCGAGTCAAAGCGGTTGTTGTACATTTGTCTCAGATGCCGTGTGACTGCGTTTGAGTCTGAGCCTTTACACTTTCACTCAAGACCAGCCTCTCCTGCTTCTGTCCCAGGTTTTGTTTCATTTAAAAAGGAGCAACATCGCCGTCCTTTCACTGACGACATTTAACTCCGTGATCTAAACACTTTGAGACGACGAAATGTGAGAACGACTCGAGCTGAAACAGTTTAGAGAGAGTTTGAACACATTTCCTGAACAATATTATATTTTAAAGCTCAGAACACACATTTAGGCCACGATTTCACTCGACTTTGGAGTTAGAGCCGGACAATTTACTACATTTTAGATAATACTGTGATTGTTTTCTTGAAGATATGCACATTTTGAATACTGAGTTTAAAATTTGTTTGTTTTTATTTGGCGTGATAGTGCCCCCTACAGAGTGAGATAATTTTGTGTGAGTTGCAAAAAATAAATAAAAAATTGAATTTTTTAACATTTTGGAAAAAATTCTATTTTGGCCTACCAATCAAAAAGCTTGAGACCTCCCATGTTATTCCAATGGAAAAATCGCCAACTTTTTTTGCGTTCACACTTTTAGGAACTTCTCCTCAAGCGTTTGCCCAACCAAGATCTAATTAGGTGAAATCATGAGAACTGAACATCAAAAGTTAAAGTTATCCACATTATTTGATGCTATGCTTTAAGTGCTACTGTCTCTGAGCAAGAAGAGAACATTGCCTATATTTTTTGTAATTTTGCGTTTTCTATGAATAGCCGATAATTAGTGTTCAGAGTTTCTTGAAGTTTTGCAGATAAATCGGACTTTACGTCCCGATCAATAAGTCATTCAGACCCATGTGTTATTTCTCACGCTGTAGCCGGAGCAATGGCAGAAACTCCCATGTTATTCCAATGAGAAAATTGACAAACCAAACATTTGAGTGCATCCTCAGGAGCAAGGAATCAAAAGTTGGCCAAATTTTTTGCACAACTGGTGAGTACTTGGCCCCGCTGCAAAGTTGACTAAAAATCTTACTCATTTAGAATAAAAACACAAGCTCTAATCCACCACAAAGCCCCAGTAACACAAGAACGAGGGCGTGTCAGCAACTTCCCCCCAGTGAGAGCGGAGCACGAAGCACGGAAATAAAAATGTGACCGTGTTATTGGAGTAAAACAGCTCCCCCTGCCTGCCCCTGAGCGCACCGCCGCTCCTCCTGCTGCAGCCGGGTTACCTCTTTGTGGGCGTGTCCTCTGCAGCTGTAGCTCCTCCACCAGGCCTCCAGGGCAGCGACGATGCAGGCGAGCAGCAGCCCGGCCGCCAGGATGCAGAAGACGCCGGTGAAGCTGTGCAGTTTGAGCGAGCGGCCGACCGGTTGAGTTCCCGACAGCGACAGGTCACAGCGTCCAGAGCGAGGCCACCACTTCTGCTTCAGAACGTCCAGGTCACCACGCTGCTGCAGCTCCAGGATCCTGAGGGACAGAAGAAGAGGGAGGACTTCAACGATCCAGAGGGACAGAAGAAGAGGGAGGACTTCAACGATCCAGAGGGACAGAAGAAGAGAGAGGACTTAAAAGATCCTGAGGGACAGAAGAGAAAGAGAGGAGTTCAACGATCCAGAGGGACAGAAGAGAAAGAGGACTTCAGCAATCCAGAGGGACAGAAGAGAAAGAGAGGACTTCAACGATCCAGAGGGACAGAAGAGAAAGAGTTCAATGATCCAGAGGGACAGAAGAGAAAGAGAGGAGTTCAACGATCCAGAGGGACAGAAGAAGAGAGAGGAGTTCAACGATCCTGAGGGAGAAAAGGCATGAGGACAACACTCCAGGATCCAGAGAGAGAAGAGGATACTTGGGGTGTTCGTGGTTAATCGATAAAGCTGATTAACTGCGACTGTTTAACAGAGTGAAGACATCTTGCCAATTAACTGACACGTTTTTAGTTTTTTTTTGCCTCGTTTACTCAGTTGTAATACACTATTCCCCCACTAGAGGCCTCGAGTTCACTTAAACTCAGATGAAGCAAACCTGAGACACTGAAGTATGTAAATAAATCGTGTAAAATGATTTTTTTAGATAGTTACATGGTACATTTAAGGATTTCATGTTGGTGGAAACAACTTTTGCCTCAGATGAAAAACCATGAATCTTTTACTTGCACAAGCTAAAGGTAAGCGGCTAACGTTAGCGACTTTACAACTTGACTCTTTAAAAACAGTGCTTTATTCATCTCTACAGAAGTGCGTCAGAACAGTTTTTACAGGAGTTTTCATGAGTTTTCTGTCGGGTTTGCACAGTTCAGTTTTTGCCGCTGCTCTGCGTTTACTGACATGCAACAAAAAAGCAATGCAACCGGTTAGCCGATTATTAACCACTCCAACTATCGTTTAAAGACTAAATTGAAAACATGGGTCCCCAGAAGATACATGAGCGCTACACAAGTCCTGAGAGAAAAGGTACGCGAGGACTACAGCGCTCCAGGATTACTCAAAGAGAGAAGAAAAGAAGACGAGAACTACAGCACTTCAGGAGCCTGACGTTCAAAAGATCTGAATCAGAAAAGGTTTGTTGCCATTGTCAGTGAACAAAAATGTTTTAAAGACATCACATGAAAGCCTTATGAGTCAGGTTTAGTCCTGGTTTAGTCCTGATTCAGCCCCAGTTTAGACCTGGTTCAGTCCTGCTTTAGTCCTCGTTTGCGTTGAAAAAGAGACATATTATGCTTTTCTTCTGAGTACTTAGTATAGAAGTACAACATAAACCTGTCATCATTCATGTTTTGTTGATTGTAAACTGCAATATTGATCTAAAACAGCTTAACAATAGAAACAGGTCCATTTACTTCCTGTTAAACCACAGATCTAAATAACCCCGCCTCTTCACAGTGACATGCCCCGCCTCTTCACACTGACGTTTCACAATAACAAGTAGCAGATTGTCATTTTCGTGTTTTTATTTTGAGATAGTGGTTATTGACATGTCAGAAATAATCACAACTCAGTACAGATTAGTGGGCGGGGATAGGGGGTGGGTGAAAACAGGACTTTCCTGAGCACTGGAGCCTCCGTTGCAAAACAAAACAGGATTAACTCAATTATTCGAGAATCAATGAAGTTAAATTTACGTAAACAAAGGATGAGAAAGCACCATTGTAACAATCATTAAAGTTGATTTTGCATAATATTTCCCCTTTAATTGTAAATAAAATAGAAAATAATAAAGAAAATAAAGTGTCTCCTTTGGATGTGTTCCTGTGAGCAGCAGGTGACAGCGGGTTTACAGGAAAAGAACAGGGTATTCCCCTTTAATGACTCACACATAAACATGTCTTTGCCCCACCCCTTTGCCCCGCCCCTCCTCCCTCCGCTGACTCCTCCCCCTCCCTCTGCTGTTACAGACTGAAGCAGGAAACACTGCGTTTGCTCAAAGGCACCTCAGCGGCTTCAAACCCTCAACAATCTGCTCCAGCACAGGTCAGTGTTACTAGGCCCACTATTATTACTGCTACTACAACTACTATTACTACTATTACTCCTGCTGCTTCTCCTCCTCCTGCTCCTCCTCCTGCTCCTCCTGACTCCTGCTGCTCCTCCTGACTCCTGCTCCAGGCCCATTTCTCGTCCTGGTTCACTCACACTAGGATTATCTGATTGTTATTTAATTCCACTAAAGATCAAACTTCTGCTGCTGCAAACCCTGCACTTTATGTCACAACTTCTTTATTCACTTCTACTTTAGTTTGTCAAATATTCAAATACACTGCTGTAAACCTCAAAAGTGAAAGTAAAAACATCAAGTCGTCCATTTTATTCTTGTTCTCTTAAAATGTGGATCTGGAACAGTTTTTGTTCTTCAAAGTTAAAAAGTTTATTAAACCTGGACCACAATTTAAAGAGGACTTAAATCTACACATTTTTATTAAATTGGAAAAATATATTCTAATATGAACTTGTTTAAAATCATTATTATTTGAATATTGTTGCTTTATTGACTTTAAACATATTTAAAGTGAAAATGTTGAATTTGTGTGAAATGTTTCAACTGCACTAGAGCTGTCACTAATGACTGAGTTTATTTGAGTGTTTGATTTGTTAAATGATTATTTCTATTGAACATTGAGACTTTTTAAACACATTTTTAACTAAATGAAGGTTAGAATAGAGAATATTTATGAATAAAGTGAAGAAAATAGAAATAGTTTGTTCTTCTTGACATTTGGATTGAATAATGCTCTGTGTTTGTTCTAAAAGGTGTTTTAGAGTCTGTTTAGTCCAGACAGACTTTATCTTTAGACAAATACTGCTCACAGTTGGTGGATGAATGGTTGTGGCTCTAAACTCTGCTCTTCTGAGCGTCTGAATGAGATAAAAAGATGAACAGAACACGAACGAGAGACACATGGATTTACTTTGAGACGTGAACTCCAACGTCCAAGTTATTGTTTGGTTTGATCATGTTTTATGTCGATGTTAAAAAAGCTCAAACAGACGAGGGTTTTACTGCTTTTATAGTAAGTGTGTGTGATGTTGTGTTTCAGAGATGTCCTCCACAAGTGAAAGGAGCTCTGAGGAGACGTTCCTGTGCTCCATCTGTCTGGAGGTGTTCTCTGAGCCAGTGTCCACTCCATGTGGACACAACTTCTGCAAACGCTGCATCTGTGAGGCCTGGGACACTGAGGGGCCCTGCACATGTCCTCTGTGTCAAAGGAGCTACGACACAAGACCTGAGCTCAGCGTCAACACTCTGCTGCGTGAACTTCTGTCAGAATCTAAACTGGAGAAGAGGAGCAGCTCTATGGACGACATACCCGACTTCTCCGAGGTCCAGTGTGACGTCTGCTCTGAGCCCAAGCTGAAGGCCCTGAAGTCCTGCCTGGTCTGTCTGTCCTCGTTCTGTGAGACCCACCTCCAGCCTCATCTCACAGTCTCTGGGCTGAAAAGACACCAGCTGATGGAGCCTGTGGAGAACCTGGAAGACAGGACGTGTCCCACACACCAGCGCCCCCTGGAGCTCTTCTGTGGCACTGATGAGAAGATGGTGTGCATGATGTGCTCCGTTCTAGAGCACAAGAACCATGAGATAGTGTCTCTGGAGGAGGCGTGTGAGCGCAGGAGGTCCTCTCTGCTGCACACTCAGGCTCAGAGCCAGCACATGGTGGAGCAGAGGAGGCTGAAGGTCCAGGAGATCCAGCGCTGCCTGGAGCTCAGTGAGACAGAGGTCCACAGAGAGAGGGCCGCGGGGCTGCAGGCCTTCACTGCTCTCATGCAGTCTGTTCAGAGGCGTCTGGACCGGTTCTTAGAGGAGCTGCAGGAGAAGCAGAGCCGGAGCCACAAACGAGCCCAGGAGCTGGTGCAGCAGCTGGAACAGGAGATCTGTGAGCTGGAGAAGAGCAGCACTGAGGCCGAGCGCCTCTCACGCTCTCAAGACCCCCTCCACTTTCTACAGCGCTGCCCTGCACTCACGCCCCCTGCTGGGCTGAAGGAGTGGAGCAGCGTGAGCTTTGAGCCGGAGACGTGTGAGGGCAGTGCAGCCCGGGCTCTGGCTGAGCTGGAGAAACGTCTCCCTCAAGAGTTTAAACCATATTTTAAAGCCGAGCTGAAGAGAGTGCAGCAGTTTGCGGTGGACGTCACTCTGGATCCAGACACGGCTCAACCTAAACTCGCTCTGTCTGAAGATCTCAAACAGGTTCATCACACTGATGTGAAGAGGAAGAAGCTCCCAGATTCTCCTCTGAGGTTTGATAGAGGTCTTGATGTTCTGGGAAAGCAGAGTTTCTCTTCAGGCAGGTTTTACTTTGAGGTTCAGGTCAAAGGGAAAACAGACTGGATTTCAGGAGTCGCCCAAGAGTCCATCAACAGGAAGGGACCGATCAATCCGAGTCCTAAAGATGGATTCTGGTGCATGGGGTTGACAAAAAAAGATGAGTACAAAGCTCTTGCAGGTCCTCCTGTCGTTCTGTCGTTGCAGCGAGCTCCTCAGAAGGTCGGGGTGTTTGTGGACTATGATGAGGGTCTGGTCTCCTTTTATGACGCAGATTCTGCAGATATTCTCTACTCCTTCACCGGCTGCTGCTTCAGAGAGAAACTGTTTCCATTTTTTGGTCCCTGTGTAAATGTTGGCGGTTCAAACTCTGCTCCTCTGGTCCTCACTGCAGTGGACACTTTCAGAGGTCAAAGTGACTAAGAACAAAAGTAAAAAGTCCTCAGTTTAATTTTACTGGACACTTTTACTCAATTTTTAACTGAAAGTACAAAGTTCTTCTTTGTTTTGTTTTGAAATGTCTGAGGGTTTATTTTAATCATGTTCCTGGTGACTGTTGTGGGACAAACTGTCATGTCTCTGTATGTTTTATTAAGTGTGAAGATCTGAATAGTCACTTGAAGGTCACAGGTTGTGTCTGAGAAATGGAAACACTGTGTCTTGCTGATGACCTGATGTTTGAGACAAAACCTCGGATTAATGTTCATCTAATGTCTGATGTCTCCATTTTAATCATGTGTTTTATTGTTGTTCAGGGTCCTTTTTGCTTTTTGGAATCAGAGAGGGAGAGATCTTTTTTGTCAGGGACATACTTTATTTCACTGTGATCATGTAAATAAACCTGATCATTTGAAATGGACACAGCTTCTTCTCATTACTTTATTTCTGATAACGTGTAAAGAACATCCACAACATGACGTCCTGTGAAAAATTTTGGAGTTCAAGTCCTGCCTTTGAGTAAAAAAAAAAAAAAACGTATTCAAAACCAAACCAGAACGAGAAACTGAGAAAATTACTGATTTACATTTGGTTCAGTCCTGTTTTAGTCCTGGTGTAGCTCTAGAGCAGTGAATCTCAAACTGTGGTCCGCCAGCACCCCCTAGTCGTCCGCAAGAACATTTCAAAATATTACATTTTATTACATTTTTTGAGCTTTTTTTGGCCTATGCATATTGTATGGAAAATAATTCTAGTCAGTTCAGTTCTTATTTAATCTGTTTTCTCTACAACACGACACAAGCAGGATCCACTGTAAAAGTCACCACGCAGCGCTGCTATAACTTTCCGTAAACTGATCGTCCAGTTTCTGATTTGCATTTGACTGATGCACAGAGTGACCCGTTTGAGAAACATCGGACTCAGGAAACCATAGAATGTTAAAACCGCGAGTCAAAATCCAAACAGCGAGCTGCGGGCAAAGGCGAAACAAGCGCACCAGGAGCACGAGGTGCGCAATGGCAGCTGTGTGTCCACTCAGAGCACAGGAAGGACACGCACAAAGGTCTCACCGTAGTGAGACATGTACTGGACGATACAAAAAAGAAAGGCTCGGAAGCAGGGGGCGGAGGAACTCACGGCATCACCGTGAGCACGTTGATATGGCAGAGCACAAACACAGGCGCAAAGTGGAGGAACTCGCTCCATCATTGCGAGAATATACGGAGAGATACGGCAGAGCACGGGAAGGACACGTACATAGGCCTTGTGCTCACGGCAGCATCGCTAGCACATGGCGAGGGACAGGAGGAGGAGCAGGTGAGACACAGAGGAGAGAGGAGCAGGTGAGACACAGAGGAGGGAGAGGAGGAGCAGGTGAGACACAGAGGAGGGAGAGGAGCAGGTGAGACACAGAGGAGGGAGAGGAGCAGGTGAGACACAGAGGAGGGAGAGGAGGAGGAGCAGGTGAGACACAGAGGAGGGACAGGAGGAGGAGCAGGTGAGACACAGAGGAGAGAGGAGCAGGTGAGACACAGAGGAGGGAGAGGAGGAGGAGCAGGTGAGACACAGAGGAGGGAGAGAGGAGCAGGTGAGACACAGAGGAGGGAGAGGAGGAGGAGCAGGTGAGACACAGAGGAGGGAGAGGAGGAGGAGCAGGTGAGACACAGAGGAGGGAGAGGAGGAGCAGGTGAGACACAGAGGAGGGAGAGGAGGAGCAGGTGAGACACAGAGGAGGGAGAGGAGGAGGAGCAGGTGAGACACAGAGGAGGGAGAGGAGGAGCAGGTGAGACACAGAGGAGGAGGAGGAGCAGGTGAGACACAGAGGAGGGAGAGGAGGAGGAGCAGGTGAGACACAGGGTGTGGAGTGATGTCTCCTAATAAGTAAGTTATTGACCAACATCTTTGGAAATGTAAGAGGATTGTTTAAAATGCTGCACTGATGGACCAACTGCAGATTTTATACAACCCAATTTCAGTAATCTATTTGTAACAGATTCATCTAATGAATTCATAATCAAACACAAAATATCCTAATCTAAATATCAATTTTAATTGTTGTTGGCGGTGGGGGCGTGTTTGCAGGATCGGTGGTCCACAGTTTTGTTTTCAACAACAAAGTGGTCCTTGGTCTGAAAAAGTTTGAGAAACACTGCTCTAGAGAATAGAGGAACCAGTCTAAACCAGGACTAAACCAGGATTTAACCAGGACTAAACCAGGATTTAACCAGGACTAAACCAGGATTTAACCAGGTCTAAACCAGGACTAAACCAGGATTTAACCAGGACTAAACCAGGATTTAACCAGGTCTAAACCAGGACTAAACCAGGATTTAACCAGGTCTAAACCAGAACTAAACCAGGACTAAACCAGGATTAAACCAGGACTAAACCAGGATTTAACCAGGTCTAAACCAGAACTAAACCAGGACTAAACCAGGATTAAACCAGGATTAAACCAGGACTAAACCAGGATTAAACCAGAACTAAACCAGGATTTAACCAAGTCTAAACCAGAACTAAACCAGGAGCAGGTCTTTGAGTCCCACAGAAGCTCCTTGTCTCTGGATCTCGTACGTCATGTTCTTCTGCTCAGACCCTGGTGGACTTTGGACTGATTTATGATTCTGTAACTTTTCTTTTATGATCATCTCTTGAAACGTCGACCTCAGCTTCAGGAAGTGTAGAGAATATTCATGAATAAAGTGCATTAAAATCAGAACATTTTATTATTCTTTTTTTTTCATCAAAGGATCATTTGTCACGTCAGAAGAGTTTGGCCCAGTGCAATACATGGTTGCTAGGTAACAGTTAAGGAATTCCCTCGTGTGGTTAGGGTTGAGTACAATTGTACACAAGGCAATACAAAGTGGTTTACATAACAGAATAAAATTGCAATAAAATCACAAAACCGTTTAAGACATATAAAATCCTCATAAAAGAGAAGAGTGCGTCAGCACAGCTAAACACAACTGTTTTAATCTGGATTGGACTGAACAGAACAGACACCAGCAGGAGTGCAAATACACTATATATACTATAAACACACATATACACACACACACACTTATATATAAACAAATATTAAATGAGATTGATACGTATAATGTGGTGTGTGTTACTGTTTATAATTATCCATTTGCTAAATGCGTTTGAACGCTGACAAAGACATTTAAAGTGCTTTTCTACTAATGACTGCTTCATTGACGTCCATCGAGGAAACTTGTGATTTTGTCACAAAAATGAATTTAATTGAATTTCTTTTCTTCAAACATGTCAAATAGTGTCAAAGTGTACAATAATTCTGTCTAAATTGATGAAATAGAACTTGGGTGACACAACAGAGGCTAAAGCTGCACACAGCCTGTTTAGTCCTGGTTCCGTTCCTGGTTCAATCCTGTTTTAGTCCTGGTTTAGTCCTGGTTTAACAGTGTTACTTAACAATCATCTCTGTCTCTCTGACTGCATTTCCCACGATGCTTTGCCCCGGTGTTGCTCCTCCCAGCGGCTCCTTCACTTCCTGCTTCATTAATCCCTCTTTTGTTTATTCACCATTAATTCTCTGTCTCCAAACATTAAAAATCGCCGGCTCTGAGCGTTCAGAGAAACATTTAAAACCCTTTGTCCTCTTCTAATTCTCTGTCCCCGGCCGTAGCATTAGCGCTAACGCAGCACCGATAGTTCATGTTTAGTCCACATTGCAGCTCATTTCTGGGGCTATTTTGAGCGACCTTCACTGTTTTTTTCCACACGGTTAGTTTGATTAAAACTGTAAATTAGGCCACGGTTTTACAGCTGGAAAATGCTGATTATTTTTGTTTTAATGAAGTCCATAACTCAAACAAACGAGTTGTGTTCAGAGGAAACAAGGGAAAGGTCATGCTAACGCTAACAGGCTTTGTAAGAAATGGCTTTGAGTTTGTTGGATTTTAGCATGGAGCTGTAAGGTATTTCTCGTAAGTCGCCCCCCAGTGGCCATTCAGTTTGAACTGCAGAGAAAATATCTTCAGTAGAGCAAAAAGCATTTTTCCCATAGAGCAAAACCATTGACTGTATAAAAATAACTGGACTACTGGAGCCGCCACCACCGTGTTCTAAACAGGAAGTGACCCTGGAGTCTGTTCCTCCTTCAGGCCGAGCTTCATTCTCTTTTTGTGACACTGGTGTCTTTACGCTGTAACGGCTTCTGTCAAACTCACATCTGGAACTAAAATGTCCGTCTGACGCTGTTTCTTGCATTAGCGACAGGTTTGATTGACTGCTAGCACCGCACGTTGCCACCATCTCCTCCCACTGAGGGGCGGAGACCGTTCCCAACCTCGCTCCTGATTGGTCCGTGTGGTCGCCACGATACGCACTCAGATTTACAAATATGAAGTCTGGCTCCACTTTGGCCACTATAACTGCTAGCTCCACTTTAGCCGTTATAACTGCTAGCTCCACTTTAGCCGTTATAACTGCTAGCTCCACTTTAGCCGTTATAACTGCTAGCTCCACTTTAGCCGTTATAACTGCTAGCTCCACTTTGGCCGCTATAATTGCTAGCCGCAATTGGCTTTATTCAGCTGGAGCCAAACTATGAGTGACATCACTGTCTGGATGTCCAGTGATTTTTATACGCTCTAGCACAGTGTGAACACATACTGCTCGTGTTCGCCTGACAGGGGCAGACAGGGCCCTATTGCTTTCACAAAGGTCGGATTTTATCGCTATTTTTGCCTTTTTTCAAATCATGAACTTTTCCATGATTCTTTTTCTATCTCTTTCAGTTTTAATTCTTTAAATTTTGACTCACTCAGTTTCGTGCTGCTTCGCCACAGCAGCTCTGATTGGTCAGAGCCATGTTCATATGTCTCTTGCGGGCCATTACAGCCCAGTATATGTAGCTAGCTGCTAAAAGGGAAACATGGGCTAACGAGCACGGCCCATAGATGTCAATGGGCAGCTGTCTTGCTTCCTTGGAGCTTTAATTTTAGAGATATGGTTTAAACAGTGACTGAAGTGTGGAGACACTTAGCCTATTATTTATTTCTACAATTAGAGCATTTATTTTGAATCCAACAAACCCAAATTTTTAAGGAGACTCCATGGGATTCATGCTTATTGAACTGGGTACCGCCTTAAACTATCGCAAAATTTCGTAGACAGCTGTCTTCAAAGCAACCCCGCCGCTGTCTGTGAAATTAAAGAGAATTTCTGCGACGTTAGCAGCTGAAGGTTTAGAACAGAGAGAGGCAAACACCGGAGAGCTGGTCCAACATCTCAGCATGGACTGAAGACGTGCAGAAAGGAGTGGACAACATTGAAAGGTGACCAGCGAGCTGCTACGGGGTTTCACGGGTCTGACACAAGAATGGAGGAACTATCAAGGCGACGACATGAAACGGAGGCTTGTAAGTGACTCTGAGAACCAGAACTGATTGATTACGATCCGGACAAATTGCCGAAGATCAAAAATTGATTATTATAAATGTACTCCTCCCGACTATGGTCCTGCAGCAGCTGTGCCCTGATCTTATCCCCACTCCTGCCCTCAAGGACAAGCCACGAACTCACAAACATCAGCAACAGTTTCACCAAAACATCTCAGACGCCTTCCCTGCCCCGACCCCCATCTGCCATTTAACATCAGTCTGGACTTTTCCTCCTTTTCATTTCTAAAACAGTTCCTTGCATCTTTTGTATGGATTACTTACAGAATACTATGTGTGTCGGCCGTTTATAGTTTATTGTGTGTTTGTTGTGACACAGCTGTACTTACAACTGTGTCTGTTTATTGTCTATAAATGTAATTGTATGTTATGTTGCAACTGTAGAGTCAATGGTTTGTTAAGCGCTTTGAGTGCCTTAAAGGTGGAAAAGCGCTCTATAAACAAAAATCATCATCATCATCAAGGAGACTTAAGAGCAGTGTGTGGCCTTTCAGTATTATTTATCTGATGTTTTAGTTGATTGTTAGGCAGGAATATCAAGCACACAGAAAGACCAAAATACTAAGTTTTAGCCCAGATGCTATTTCCAGTGTCCAGTCTTTTGATTGGCCGCTGGGCTCTGTGTGCTGTAGTGTCAGTCAACTGTGAACTGTACTGGAAAGAGGCTAAAATCTGGTTTATAATCGTTTATAATTCGCCCTCATCACGTTATCATTTGTACTTGAAGCTTACTTTACATCGTGACGATTTGGCAGTGTTTAAAGTCGAGTTTGTTTGGGGAGCGACGTGTGGGAGAATAAATACTGTTCAGAAGTCAAAAGTCAGTTGTCGTCGTTTGCTGAACTCACACAAAGACGTACACTTCAAGTAAAAGAACAGGGAAAAACGGGGAAAAGGATTTCAGTTTTCAACATAAAGTGTCTCCAGAGTCCGTGACCATAAACAAAACAGAACTGCACTGGACCTTAAACTCAGGGTCCATGAGTCCAAGGCAGGTAGAGATTAGCTCCCAATAAAGACATAAAGACGTTTACGGTCCGTCATAAGTGAATGACGCTCACAATAAAACACTAACATCGTGTCGACCACAGGAGAAGTTTAACATTGATATCTTTTGAAGATTTTTTCCTGTTCACCTGCAGCGTCTCGTCTTAATTGAAGAAAATCCAAATTTAATGATTAAAGTTTGAAAATACACTTCTTTATAAAAGTGGTTTGTGTGCGATGAAGCAGATTGAAAGCTGTTTTTAATTGGGCCATTGATACGGGACGTCAGGAGCAAGTCTGACACTGACTGGCCCAAAAGTGCACCGGCCCACCGGGAAAAAACCTGAATAAAGCAGTAGTTATTGTTAAAACTGTAAAACGATATAATATTAATAATAATATTGAAAGTACTTTATGCCACCGATACAGTAACTTTAAGATGAGACACTGCAGGTGAACAGGAAAAAACCTTAAATTTAAAGATATTAATTTGAAACTTCTCCCGTAGCTTACTCACATAAATGTAAGAAAAAAATATCTTACAAGTTTTTCATCATGTCATGTTTTCATGTAGAAACAAGGCATTTTATTTGAAAAAACTGCCAAAAATCCACATATTTGGGACATTTAAATCTGAAAAATGGACAGAACCAGGTTTAAATTTCTTGTTCATTTTGTCACATATTAGTTATAAAAATGTACAGAGGAGATTTGGATTTATTATTTAAGTAAACTAGATCTGACTGAAAATTGTTCTAAAAATTTAAATTTCACCTCATTTTTTTGACTTAAAACTTCAATAAATCAGTTTTAGAATTAGACATTAAAAAATCCTTCGGTAAGTTTTGTCAAAATCTTACTGAGTCCAAGACTGTAAAGTTTGATGTTTGTAGGAGCTGCTTTAGGCTGATCTTTATGTCTCGAGGAAGAAAAATGCATTTTAAGAAAACGGCCTTTGAAGTTACAATGTCCCATAGATTTCTATGGATGAAGTGGATTCAATGAAACAATAAATAGTTTTAGGAGCAGATTGGACACGTTTGTTGTTTCCACATGAAAGCCTACGTGTTGAGAGAGCAAAAAAAACAACAACAAAGTTTTATCTTCTTCCAAATTAACCATTGAGAAAAAAAAAGATTAGCTGTAATAATAAAAAAAGAGCAGAATGAAACCCTTAAGTAGTTCATTGGTATAATTTACGAGTCTAATATATTAATTGTTTACCTTCTACAACAAAATGTTAATATATTACAATAAAAGATACACCCGATAAATATTGAGCCTCAAAAAATGTCGATATAGTGATCATTGTGACAGGCCTAGCTGTGGTGGATATTTTGTGTGACTCCTAATGTTGTTAGGTTTAGTATTTAGTATTTTACTTTTATTTTACACATATTTCATTTTACGTAAACTTATTTTTACTATCATTTGTATATGTTGCTATCGGTTACACCTTACCGCCATTGTCTGATTCTTTAAATGTGCATTTGTGACTCCGTTTGCTCAAACTGGACATTTCTTCAAGGCAAACCTGGCATCTAAAACAAACTGACGGTTTATGGACCTAAAACTGTAGTTTTTACATGAATCGCAACAATCCAGGGAAAATTGTGAAAAAAGTGTTTTTGAGGATCAGAGAAGACGATCTTGTAAACAATCTTGCCCTCTCCGGGTGGAGAGTCCTTGCCCCGTAAAAACACGGGACTAAACCAGGACTGGGCAGTACCTTCTTGATGCCTTCGGTGGGACTGGACCAGGACTAAACCAGGACTAAACTAAAAGGTTAAAAAATATAAAATGCAGAGTGTCTCCTTTAACAAGACCCTGATCCCTGACGATAAGAAACGATCAAATCTCAAACTCAATTACAATTCGACTGATAAATGTTAGTTTCTGTCTGAGTTTTTGTTGTTCTTCCTGAAGCGCCTCTCCGCCTCTCGGGGCTGATCTAAATTATGTTTATTATTTCATCCTCTCTCGGAGCTTTGTAAACAGAACCATCGACGAGGTTCTGATCTCTCTTTTGTTTTCCTCAAATTAATCCCCGAGCGAGTGCGCGGCGCCAGAGGACGGCTCGTTATCAAAACACAATTATGAATAACGTTCTCATTCGCTCAACATCGATTTTTTTTGGGCGCGAATCGAGCCGCGAGACGCTTCACAAAACCCAAACCAGGTGCTTAACCAAGTCGAGTGTGATCCTGCAGAGGCGGAATCCACGGGAAAAAGATGGAATGTGACGCAGGAGTCGAACAGAGGATTTAAAAGAAGTTAGAAGGTTTGGGGAAAGAGGCGAGTTTACGACGGACGGGATGATTACGCTTTCTACAGATTGAGAAGTGTGTGAAGTAAGAAGTAGTGAGGACAAACATAACTGATATTTACTCATTTCTAACCCTAACCCTCGATGTCAGCGATTCACAAAAAGACGTTTATTGATTCCACGTTAGTGTCGCTCTGAAATGTGGTTTACAGCGTCTTAAAGGGCCTATGACAGGTTAAAATACTCCTGTAACTAAAATACAGGTAAGATCAAGAAATTCCATGTACGACATAATCTCCTCCTTCAGTTCTACACAGCCATAATTGAAAGTATCCTTACTTCATCCATAATAGTCTGGTATGGTAACTTGGACAGTCACTCCCGTTCAAAACTCCAACGAATCATCAACAAATCCTCCAAGATCACTGGCCACACACTCCATCCATAGACACTCTGTACCAAAGACGCATCACAGCGAGCTACAAGAATCACCTCAGAGATCTCACATCCTGCTCACCATCTTTTCACACTTATGCCCTCTGGGAGGCGCTACAGGTCTATAACCACAAAATCTGTCACATTTAAAAACAGCTTCTTTCCAATAGCTATACGGACCTTAAATGAATCACTGTCTTAATGTAACCTGTATATATGTGAGCTTCTGTTGTTCTTCTGTTGTTGATGATGGAACTGACACATGAGAGATGTGAGCATTAACTGCTGAACCCAAAACAAATTCCACCAACTCTGTTGTGTGGCCTTTAATAAATGATTCTGATTCTGATTCAGTTTTGCTAAAAATAATTATACATTTTATCATTTATAGCTGTTTTTTTAGTTTTGTAATATCACTTCCTGGTTGTAAATGATGACATCACACTAGGAAATGACTGCACTGGACTAAAACTCAGCTGATGTCACAGATTTTTTGTCTGACAAATCGAAATATTAGTGAACACCTTTATTTTGTTGAATTCATGTTTTAAGGGTAAAATAAGTTGTTGATTTCATGTAAATTATGCAAAACCTTTGGATGGAACGAGTCTCACAGTGTGATGTCTTACTTCCTGTAATTTCAAACTGATTTTTCAACTTTTCTCCACCAACTACAACTCGACTGGTGTAAAACAGTAATTTTTATGTACAATACGTATTAATACACCAAATAAAATCAAAATTTGAAAATCGTTAAAACCTGTCATACGCACTTTAACAAGTAACAAAAACAACAGCAAAAAGCAAGAAAAACAATTAAGAGGAACAGAAAGTGACTAAAAGCAACAAAACCACAGCTGACAGTGGTGAAAACTATGGATGCACCAATCCAGCTTTTTCAGATCCAATTCACCTTATTCAGCCCCGCCCACTTTTGCCTCTTTTTGCCACAGATCACACTTTTGTTGTAAACGCACTTCTGTTTGACGAGAACTCCGTTAAAGCTAATGACGAACGAGGGAAAAGTCTGACACTAAAATGTTACATAAAGTAGATTGATTTGTGTAAAATGTTTAATGAACACGAGCAACAACAAGTCACAACGCAACGATTTCCTGAAAACGTCTTTTTAGTCGAGTAGAACTTATTTTCTGTTGAGCTCGTCTGCTCCGTGTGAACTACAACGAAACAAGACGGCGGCGCGTACGACAACTTCAGGAATAAGGGGAATATCAGTTTCGCTATGTGGGCTTTAAGTATCTACCGATATCAACCGATCCCTCTGCAGAGACTGAAAATAGCATTAATTTTCTTAAAACAAGAATAACATGTGACTAAACTGATCCAAATGGTGCAGCTGTTCTTTTTCCTTCCACAGCTTTATGTAACGAAACCTCAAACCTCATGATGTTCTGAACCAAAAGGGCCTTAAACAGTCAAAGGTCCACAGTATATCGGCTGAACCTGGACCCACATTCTGAAGCCTACATACGATTCAACAATATTTTTATTCAATACCAGTATCGTATCAGTGGCTCCTTAATGAAAACGACCTTAAAAGCATCAAAAAAGTGAAGTCAAGCGACAAAAACAGCTAAAAGCAAGAAAAACATAACAGCAATAGAAAGCAATAGAAAGCAACAGAAAGCAACAAAAAGCGATTAAAAGTTACAAAACGTCTAACAGTGACAAACACAAGCTCAAAAGCGTCAAAAATGACTTCACGTGACAAAAACATGATTCAAAGCTACAAAAAACTGAAACTGACTGAATGATCCTTTTTGATCAGCGATTCATAGACATTTAATTCTAAGTTTATGTGTGAGACGAGGCTAAAGCTACAGTCAACAGTCAATCCTGTTTGTCCTGGCTGTGGGCGGATCAAAGCTAAAGCAAACATGGCAGTCGTAGTAGCATCGGTCATAGCACAGTAACTGTATTATTAGCCGTAGCATTAGCCCTAGCATTAGTCTTTGCATTAGTCTTCGCATTAGTGTAGCATTAGCCGGAGTATTAGCCGCAGCATTCGCCGTACCTCTGAGAGAACAGGTCCCTGTAGGGGCTTCCATGCTGCAGGGCGATGCCGTAGCCTTTGGAGCTGGGGCTGGTCCCGGACACCGTCAGAGAACAATCGTCATCAGTGAGAGCCGAGTACTCCAGCACCGCCATGTCCCACAGGAACGCGTACGACGTCTTCTTCACCTGAGGACACGACCACAGAGGTCAGGGCGGGGTCAGAGGTCAGGGCGGGGTCAGGGGGCAGACCAGGGATAGACCAGGTCTTGGCTGATACCTTCTTGATGCCGTCAGATGGATCAAACCAGGACTAAAGCAGGTCAAACCCAGGTCTAACCCAGGACCAAACCAGGACCAAATCAGGTCTAACCCAGGACTTGGCAGTACCTTCTTGATGCCCTCAGATGGACTAAACCCGGAGTAAAGCAGAACTTGTTTGTACCTTGTTGATGTCCTCAGAGGGACTAAACCAGGACTAAAGCCGGACTTGCTTGTACCTTCTTGATGCCCTTAGAGGGACTAAACCAGGTCTAAAGCAGGACTTGCTTGTACCTTCTTGATGCCCTCCGAGGGGCTGGAGACGCTGAAGTCCTGGCCCTCGTTGCGGCTGATGGTTCTCCAGAGTTCGGCGAAGGCCGAGTCCTGCTCCAGAGGGTTCGTCCCTTTGTGTCTGAAGTAATCGTAGACCGCCGAGTCCCGCACCGTGCCGTAGTCCAGGTCCATCTGCCGGGACAGGTCCTGGAAGGTCCTGGAACACAAGAGAAAACATCAGAGAGGTCCTGGAAGGTCCTGGAACGCAAGAGAAAACATCAGAGAGGTCCTGGAAGGTCCTGGAATACAAGAGAAAACATCAGAGAGGTCCTGGAAGGTCCTGGAATACAAAAGAAAACATCAGAGAGGTCCTGGAAGGTCCTGGAACATAAATAGAAGATAATCACAACGTTATTAATGACATTTTACATAACGAGTACAAAAATGTATATTCTACAACTGAAATGGCAAAAAAATTAACATTTGCCTGTTGATCATGGTTTTTGTGTTTTATGTGACGTCTGTGGAGTTCTCTGGGCTTTTTGACTTTTTCGCTCTGACACACGAGCGGCTGCAGCGTCCTGCTTGGATCATCTCGTACATTGAACAGAGAAAAGGGGAAACACCAAAGAAAGACGATGTGGTGAGTTTTATACATGTTCCACTGCTGCTCGCTGTGACCAAGAAACTCAAACAAAAGCCTTTTATACAATCTCATGTTGGTGCTGCAGAGCTGGAGCGTTCACGCCGTAGACTTAAACTATTGTGTGTTTTTTATGTGTTTAATGTTAAATTTAAAGCTGTCCGTGCTTTAACTGCGGCGCCTCGTACGGGCCCTTATCGCCGTGGAGGCGAGCTGCTGCTGCTTTAATGTTGAGTAGAGGCATAATAAATGGTTAAAAAGCACATCATCCAGTGACGGTCAGTGCAGTGTTTACTCAGATCTTCACGTTTCAGTGGACTTTCCTCTGGGTCACATTTACACCTGAAGCTTTTTGTGAACATTCTCAAAACACTGCAGCGCTACAAACCATTATAAGCTATTTTTGTCCGTTTTTGAATGACTGTAACACTATTTTTACATAAGGTAACATGTCATATTGGCTCATTAATGGTTCCACCTGGCACTCGTTTCAGTGGGACGGTCTTTAGTGGGACACGCCTCACGGAGCAGCTGTGAAGGTAAAGCTCCACAAAGTGACAGCGAACACGGCTCAAAGCCCTGTTCAGTCTCAATTAATGGGAACATTTTATGCATTTTTCATGTTATTATATTTAAATGTGCTCTGGAGGAAATTTGCATCTCTGTTGTGAAACGAACAAAAAGAAGTTTAGAATCAGAATTGTTTTTTTGCCGTTGTCAGTGTCAAAATTCACAAACACAGGAACTCGCTTCGGCGTAAAGTGCAACATAAAACAATGAATAAAATATATAAAAGAAGCATGCATAAGATAAAGAATAAAATTACAAGGTAAACTAAGACTATATACAGAAATGTACATGTACAAAAGGCCTATGTAAAAAGTTGCAGTTCCTTGCAGTTACTACGGCAACCATTTTTAGTTACTCAAGAGTTGTCTTGAGACTTCTAGCATATTTAGTGTGTTCATTTTCCCTTTTGTGTGCGTCCATGACCAGGTAAGTTTTATTCATATTTGTTTCTGTTAATGTTACGTGTTACTTGTATTTGTTCGTTTGTTAGTGGTATCTTATGTCGTATCTGATGAAGCTACAGTCAGCTGCTGTTGTTACTATAGCAGTGCCTTCGTTCTCATAAGTTTACTGTACGTCATGTCCTTTGTTTAGTTTTTTCTTATACAGTGATCCCTCGCTATATCACGTTTCATCTTTCACGGCTTCGCTGCTTCACGGATTTTTTTTACAGTGCGGATATTTTTACAGTGCGTCCACTGAACTTCAGCGCACGCACAAGAACGGGACCCTTTGACGAGTCGTTCATTGCAGTTCTCAAATATAATCGAAGGTGGCATATCCGTTTATAAAAATCTTCTTGCTCAGAAAAAGAAAGAGCGCCAACAACTAATCAAATCAAATCAAATCAATTTATTTTTCTAATGCCCAAAATCACAACAACAGTTGCCTCGATGGGCCACAGGTAAAAGCAGTTCAGATAACTGTCCCAGAATGCCCCTGTCCTTTGACCCTCCTTCAGGAAAAACTACAAAAAACCCCACGGGACAAAGTATAAACCTCAGGAGAACCACAGTGAAGGAGAGATCCTACTCCCACGGACGGACAGGCTGCAGATGAACTAGGACTGACATCCACTTGGACTGAACCAGAACCACTCAAGAAAGACTCGTGCGCCTTCAGTAGAAACAGAGGCTACAGGGGGCGGAGTCAGGACCAAGAGGCACAGACTGTGAAATACACCAGTGACAATGTTTCCAACCTTGTATTACTATATTAAAATTATTGTTTTAAACACATTTTGGGCTTTAAAACAGGTTTTGATTTTTGGTTTCATTCCATAGTTCAGTATAGCATTGTAAAATAATAAAAAATAAAGCTGTGACTACTTCACGGATTTCACTTTTCGCGTGTTATTTTTGGAACGCAACTCCCGCGATAAACGAGGGATCACTGTACAGACATTCTTGGCTGTAACATAGATTCATTTGTACTATTTTTGCTTGTTACAGAAACCACACACACATCCAATACAAGAATCTTAAGTCACCCTGGCCTTAAAGTTGTGTCCTGGCCGACACTTTGGTTGAAGGCGGGAATAAATACAAATAGTGCCCCTCACAAATTTTTAGGATAATTCAGACTTCACTTCTTAACAGTACAGCTGGGTAAATAGAGAGCTCTTTTATAATATATTGTTAAAGTGTCAGGTGTTCTAAAGTGTTCATGAGTCCAACAGCAGAGGGAAAGAAATAATAATGAAAGTTTTTCTCTGCTGCGTGCAATGACACTCAGTTAGTGCATCCAGCCAGCAGATGGCGCCAAGTGCTATACACAATTTAGTGAAGTCAGCACTTTAAGACAACAACGATTAGCCTAGCATTAGCAGTGATCGTGTTTAGAGGAAGAAATGCTCAGAGTCTGTGATGATTTATGAAGATTCTCTGATAAATGACGTATGCAGTCGGAAAATACCGGATCGAGGGAGTTCAACAGGAAGAGTGTTTGAATCTCAGAGGGAGAGGATTTTCAGTAACGCTTTAGAAGGTTCCTTAGTTAACTATAAGATGTTATTAAGCACTAATAGTTTGTTTATGCCTTATGCATGTTTATAATCCATCAGTGAAACATGTTTGAATGAATAAACCACATGTACAGAGCATTAATGAGCAAATATTACATTTTTTTCGCTAATAAATGCTTGTAAATGCCTTATAAGTGCTTATAAACACATAACAAGTGCTTATTAATGCATTTGTTTACTAAGGAACCTTAATCTAAAGCGCTACCGGATTTTCTAATGAAGGTTCCTGAAAACAGCGCGAATGAAACTGAATGTGACTCCAGTGTGTTTTCGATGAAGAACATTGTTAGAACAGGATTAAAAGAGAAAATGTCTCTGGAGCAGAACGTGTGTGATTTAAAGCAAAAAGTGTGAGTTTGAAGTTGTGAATGTGTCGTGAGATCATTTCTATGTTTATCCAGTGTGTGGCGCTGCACTCTCTTTTGCCTCGTGTGCCTTTGCTCCTGGCGACAGTGACCGGTCCATGTTTCAAAGAAAACTTATTGACAATAATGTTGGCAAACCAAATCAGGCCATCAAAGTACATTATATATGTGTCCTTTAAAGACATGTTTTGATAAAATGTAATTGTGGCCTCGATAATGCTCTGAGCAGTCATTACTCTGAGGATTCATGTTTGGGTCGGTCTGGTTTTGGCCCAAATCGACGTTCCGTTTCTGCCTTTTGTTTCCACAGAAGCCTTTCAAACTAATGCGTCTCCATTAAACTGATTATTTGTGATTGCACTGAGGGCGTTCCACATGAGTCTGAGCCTCTCACGGCGACAACACATTCAGGTTTTATATAGAACTCTCCACAAAACCAGATGAAACGTGTGCGGCTCGACCCGTGTGTGTTATAACAGGAAACCGCTGTAATTAACCAGAGAATGAAACATCCTTTGTATTCACTTTATTCCTGAAGTTGTCTTACTCGCCGCCGTCTTGTTTCCGTTGTAGTTCACACGGAGCAGACGAGCTCAACAGAAAATAAGTTCTACTCGACTAAAAAGACGTTTTCAGGAAATCGTTGTGTTGTGACTTGTTGTTGCTCGTGTTCATTAAACATTTTACACAAATCAATCTACTTTATGTAACATTTTAGTGTCAGACTTTTCCCTCGTTCATCATTAGCTTTAACGGAGTTCTCGTCAAATGAAAGTGTGGATCTGTGGCACAAAGAGGCAAAAGTGGGCGGGGCGGAATAAGGTGAATAAAGCGGCACAAAAACATGACTAGAAGTGACAAAAATGTGGCTAAAAGTGACAAAAACCCTACGAGAAGCGACAAAAACATGACCATAAGCGGAAAAATTCTATATAGCGAGAAAAACGGGACAAAAAGCGACAAAATTGTGACTAAAAGCGACAAAAATTTGACTAAAAGTGACAAAATTGTGACTTAAAGCGACAAAAATTTGACTAAAAGCGACAAAATTGTGATAAAAAATGACAAAGTGAAAAAAGAACGTGACTATGAGCAACAAAAATGCTTTTCTCCTTATTCCTGAAGTTTCCGTACGCGCCGCCGTCTTGTTTCCGTTGTAGTTCACACGGAGCAGACGAGCTCAACAGAAAATAAGTTCTACTCGACTAAAAAGATGTTTTCAGGAAATCGTTGTGTTGTGACTTGTTGTTGCTCGTGTTCATTAAACATTTTACACAAATCAATCTACTTTATGTAACATTTTAGCGTCAGACTTTTCCCTCGTTCGTCATTAGCTTTAACAGAGTTCTCGTCAAACGGAAGTGCGTTTACAACAAAAGTGTGATCTGTGGAACAAAGTGGGCGGGGCAGAATAAGGTGAATAAAATCTATACTTTGGCTCCAGACGATTCAATCAACTTAAACTATTGTTGAGATATTTCATCACAAAAAGAAATCAAATCAATGAGTCGGTTAATCATTAATCCGACATAATCAGGTCAGAATAAAGATGTAAAAACTGAGAATAACAATCCAAATAAAGCCAAATAAAGTCATTTTAATTCAATCTAAACCCAAGAAAAGGAAACATACAGTAAATAACAGACGTGTAAAAAAAGTCACAGTAAAAGTAAAGTGTCAAACGTGTTACTCTTTTGTAAATTTAGTGTAAATTGAGCCCATTTTTAGTCCTGATATTGATTTGGTTTGGTCTTGTTCTAGTCCTGGTCAAGTCCTGGTTTAGTTCTAGGTTTAGATGTACTTTAAAGTGTCAAACTTGTTACTATTTTGTCGCAAATTTAGCACATTTTTAGTCCTGATGTTGACTTTGTTTGGTCCTGTTTTAGTCCAGGTTTAGTTTCAGGTCTAGTCCTGGTCTAGTCCAGGTTTAATTTGGGATCTGGTCCTGGTCTAGTCCAGGTTTAATTTGGGATCTGGTCCTGGTCTAGTCCAGGTTTAGTTTCTGGTCTAGTCCTGGTTTACTTCTGGGTTTAGTTCTACTTTAATATTGTTGCTTTTGTTCCTAAATTGAGCTAATTTTAGTTTTGGACTTTGTTTGGTCCTGTTCTAGTGCTTTGTTTTGTTCTGGTCTAATCCAGGTTTAGTTTCGGGTCTAGTCCTGGTCTAGTCCAGGTTAAATTTGGGTATAGTCCTTGTCTAGACTAGGTTTAGTTCTGAGTTTAGATCTACTTTAAGATTGTTGCTTTTTTGGTGCTAATTTTTGGAGCTAGTTTTAATTTCAATTTGGACTTGGTTTGGTCCTGTTCTAGTCCAGGTTTAGTTTCAGGTCTAGTCCTGGTCTAGTCCTGGTTTATTTCTATTTAGATCTATTTTAAAGTGTGAAACTTGTTACCAGTTTGTCATAAATTGAGCCCATTTTTAGTCCTGATATCGACTTGGTTTGGTCCTGTTCTAGTCCTTGTTTAGTCCTGGTCTAGTCCAGGTTGAATTTCAGGTCTAGTCCTGGTCTAGTCCAGGTTTAGTCCAGTTCTTTCGGTCTGCGACTTTCACCTCAAACAAACGCTCCAATTATGTGAAACGCCGCTCGACTCGAGGGACATTTTGAATATTCCAGTCTGAATCCAAACCTCACATTTGACTCTTTCCGTCCCAAAACCGCCTCAGTTTCTATTCCAGCGCGTTTGTTATTATTTTTATTTCCAAAGTGCCTCCTCAGAGACGTATAGACCTGAATAAAGATGAAGTGATTTGGTTCTGGCGAGTCTGTTTTGTGTAAATGAAGCTGTGAGGTCGATCCAGACGCTCTTACGCAGGATAAATAATGGAAATATATTTATGTTTTTATACGAGAGCAGGGCCAGTGTTTACTACAGAGTCATGCATTCAAAAAGAGAAAGGGCTTATTTTCCACTAAAGATGTTTGTTTCATGGATTATTTTAAAAACAAAGTGTGTGCTAAACAAACTATAACTGCGTTTCTATCCTGAACGCACATATTATGTACATTTGCATAAATAAAGCGGATTCTAAATGTGTTAACGTCTGTTCTGTGCCGTGACGCCGCTGATCCTGCAGAGGGCGCACCGTGCACAGTCTGTGTTTCCGTGTTATTTAGCGATTAGCTACACACTTTTATGTCATGTCCAACATTAAGCAGGTCGTTAACACTAAGTTGGGACACTTTTCATGTCGTATTTGGTATTTGTTTGTGTAAATGGCAGTTTTCTTCTCATATCTCAGGGGTCTCCAACCTTTTTCTCCCGAGGAGCGTCTTTTACAAAACAAAAAAGGCAGTAAGCTACAACTTTTAGCAGTCGCAGTGACATTACGTGGGGTACGGTTCGGTGCTTATTAAACTTTAGCCTTTATTGATGTATTAATGCTAAGCCCTAACCCCTACAATTGTAATATGCAAAATACACTTAATTATTTAGCGTATTATGTGTGATTCCTAAACCCTTGTTTGTTTGTGTGTTTTTTGCCCCGCCTCTGGTGGTCATTCGGGGTTCATAGAACCGGAGTTACATTCATAACTCTCGTTTTCTTATCGTGAATAATTTTCTTTTTCTTACAACTGTGTTTTTTTTTTCTTATTGTTTTTTGTTTTGTTTATCTTACCATATGTGGCGTTTTTGTTTTTCTTGCCATATGTGGTGTTTTTCTTACCGTTTGTGGTGTTTTTCTCACAGCATGTGGTGTTTTTGTTTTTCTCGCCGTATGTGGTGTTTTTCTTACCGTTTGTGGTGTTTTTCTCACAGCATGTGGTGTTTTTGTTTTTCTTTCCGTATGTGGTGTTTTTCTCGCCGTATGTGGTGTTTTTCTTACCGTTTGTGGTGTTTTTCTCACAGCATGTGGTGTTTTTGTTTTTCTTTCCGTATGTGGTGTTTTTCTTGCCGTATGTGGTGTTTTTCTTACCGTTTGTGGTGTTTTTCTCACAGCATGTGGTGTTTTTGTTTTTCTCGCCGTATGTGGTGTTTTTCTTACCGTTTGTGGTGTTTTTCTCACAGCATGTGGTGTTTTTGTTTTTCTTACCGGATGTGGTGGTCCATGCGGGACACGGTGAGATAGGCTGCCAGGTTTGCGGTGTACGAGGAGCAGACGATCAGCGTGAACAACCACCAGCTTCCCATCACGATCCTGAGCGCCACCGAACTGATCACTCCATCTGCTCCTGAAACAGCAAAGAAACGGCTTCAATACGACTTTAAACCCTCACAGTCCACAGAGCTGCAGGAAACTGTACAGAACATTCAGGATTAATACAAAAACCAAGCACATGAACACTTGAACACTTGAACACATGAACACTTGAACGCATGAACGCATGAACGCATGAACGCTTGAACGCTTGAACGCTTGAACGCTTGAACGCTTGAACGCTTGAACGCTTGAACGCTTGAACGCTTGAACGCTTGAACGCTTGAACGCTTGAACGCTTGAACGCTTGAACGCTTGAACGCTTGAACGCTTGAACGCTTGAACGCTTGAACGCATGAACGCATGAACGCATGAACGCATGAACGCATGAACGCATGAACGCATGAACGCGCATGGAGAACGCTGAACGCTGAACGCTGAACGCTGAACGCTGAACGGCACGCTGAACGCTGAACGCTGAACGCATGAACGCTGAACGCTGAACGCTTGAACGCTGGGCGGCTGAACACTGAACACTTGAACACATGAACACTTGAACTCTTGAACGCTTGAACGCTTGAACGCATGAACGCTTGAACGCTTGAACACTTGAACACTTGAACACTTGAACACTTGAACACTTGAACACTTGAACACTTGAACACTTGAACACTTGAACACATGAACACTTGAACACTTGAACACTTGAACACTTGAACACTTGAACACTTGAACACTTGAACACTTGAACACATGAACACATGAACACTTGAACACTTGAACACTTGAACACTTGAACACATGAACACATGAACACATGAACACATGAACACATGAACACTTGAACACTTGAACACTTGAACACTTGAACACTTGAACACATGAACACATGAACACATGAACACTTGAACACTTGAACACATTTGCACCAAACACAAACACTGATCATTTTGAGTGAAATGTCACTGGAGGCAGATCCACCTTCACCTTAAACCCACCGACGGGTTTGAGCACCTGCTTTGTCCTGATAGAACTGTTTGTAGTCCTGGTCTAGTCCTGGTCCAGTCCTGGTTTAGACTTGGTCTAATCCTGGTTCAGTCCTGGTTTAGACCTGGTTTAGTCCTGGTTTAGACCATACTCAGTCCTGGTCTAGTCCTGGTCCAGTCCTGGTCTAATCCTGCTCTGGTCCAGTCCCGGTCCGGTCCTGGTCTAGTCCTGGTCCAGTACCGGTACAGTCCCGGTCTAATCCTGGTTTAGTCCTGGTTCAGTCCTGGTCCAGTCCTCGTCTAGTCCTGGTCCAGTCCTGCTCCGGTCCTGGTCCTGCTCCGGTCGTGGTCTCTGGTCTCTGGTCTCTGGTCCTTGGTCCTTGGTCTCTGGTCCCTGGTCCCTGGTCTCTGGTCTCTGGTCTCTGGTCTTAGTCCTGGTCTAGTCCTAGTCCAGTCCTGATCCAGTCTTGGTCCAGGTCCAGTCCTGGTTCTGGTCCAGTCCTGGTCCTTGTCCAGTCCTGGTCCTGGTCCTGGTCTAGTCCTGGTCCTCACTTTGGTCCCAGTCCTGGTCCTGGTCTAGTCCTGGTCCTGGTCCTGGTCCCAGTCCTGGTCCAGTGCCAGTCCTGGTCCAGTCCCGGTCTCACCTTGCTGCAGAAACGCCCCGTACACGATCCAGATGGCGCTGTGGAGGCTGCCGGGCCCGCTCTGCCCCGGTGCGCTCTGGGAGTTGGAGTTCCTGAGCGCGTGCAGTCGGTTCAGGAGGAAGATGAGGACGCCCACGACGGGGATGGAGGCGGCGACGCAGGCCCACACCGACGGCTCGAAGGGCGCCAGCAGCGAGAACATGTCCAGGCGCTCCACGGGCTTCCTCAGCAGGATGCCCACGCTGTAGTCCAGGTACCGCTTGGAGAAGTCCACCACGCTCTCCCGCTCCGGCGTGATGGTGAGCGCCGACACCGCCACGTCGGCTCTCTGCGGGGCACCGGGACGGGAAGGAGGTCAAGACTTTAACGGGAATGTAGACTTTTTAAATACACTTGTAACCAAATAAAGGTTTAAGGCCCGGTTCAGACGTGGTTCAGACCTGGTTCAGATCTGGTTCAGTCCTGGTTTAGTCCTGGTTTAGACCTGGTTTAGACCTGGTTTAGACCGGGTTTAGACTGGGTTTAGACTCCTTGTTTAGTCCTGGTTCAGTCCTGGTTTAGACCTGGTTTAGTCCTGCTTTAGTCCTGGTTTAGTCCTTGTTTAGTCCTGCTTTAGTCCTGGTTTAGTCCTTGTTTAGTCCTGGTTTAGACCTGGTTTAGTCCTGGTTTAGACCTGGTTTAGTCCTGGTTTAGTCCTGGTTCAGTCCTGGTTTAGACCTGGTTCAGACGTGGTTCAGACCTGGTTCAGATCTGGTTCAGTCCTGGTTTAGTCCTGGTTTAGACCTGGTTTAGACCTGGTTTAGACCGGGTTTAGACTGGGTTTAGACTGGGTTTAGTCCTGGTTTAGACTGGGTTTAGTCCTCTTTTAGACCTGGTTTAGTCCTCGTTTAGTACTTGTTTAGACCTGGTTTACTTCTGGTTTAGTCCTGGTTTGACCCAGTTTTGACCTGGTTTAGACCTGGTTTAGTCCTGGTTTAGTCCTAGTTTAGACCTAGTTAGTCCTGGTCTAAATCGTGGTTTAGACCTTTTTTAGACATGGTTAAGTGCTGGATCAGTTCTGGTTTAATCCTGTTTTTGACCTTAATTTAGACCTAGTTTAGGCCTTATGTAGTCCTGCTTTGGTCCTGGTTTAGACCTGGTTTAGTCCTGCTTTAGTCCCGGTTTAGTCCTTGTTTAGTCCTGGTTTAGACTTGGTTTAGACCTGGTTTAGTCCTGGTTTAGTCCTGGTTCAGTCCTGGTTTAGACCTGGTTTAGACCTGGTTTAGTCCTGCTTTAGTCCTGGTTTAGTCCTTGTTTAGTCCTGCTTTAGTCCTGGTTTAGTCCTTGTTTAGTCCTGGTTCAGTCCTGGTTTAGACCTGGTTTTAGTCCTGGTTTAGTCCTGGTTTAGTCCTTGTTTAGTCCTAATTTAGTCCTGGTTTAGTCCTTGTTTAGTCCTGGTTTAGACCTGGTTTAGTCCTGGTTTAGACCTGGTTTAGTCCTGGTTTAGTCCTGGTTCAGTCCTGGTTTAGACCTGGTTCAGTCCTGGTTTAGTCCTGGTTTAGACCTGGTTTAGACCTGGTTTAGACCTGGTTTAGACCGGGTTTAGACTGGGTTTAGTCCTGGTTTAGACTGGGTTTAGTCCTCTTTTAGACCTGGTTTAGTCCTGGTTTAGTACTGTTTTTGACCGGTTTTTCTGCGGTTTTTTTCCTGGTTTGTCCCCGTTTTGACCTGGTTTAGACCTGGTTTAGTCCTGGTTTAGTCCTAGTTTAGTCCTTGTTTAGTCCTGGTCTAAATCGTGGTTTAGACCTTTTTTAGACATGGTTAAGTGCTGGATCAGTTCTGGTTTAATCCTGTTTTTGACCTTAATTTAGACCTAGTTTAGGCCTTATGTAGTCCTGCTTTAGTCCTGGTTTAGACCTGGTTCAGTCCTGCTTTAGTCCTGGTTTAGTCCTTGTTTAGTCCTGGTTTAGACTTGGTTTAGACCTGGTTTAGTCCTGGTTTAGTCCTGGTTCAGTCCTGGTTTAGTCCTGGTTTAGACCTGGTTTAGTCCTGGTTTAGACCGGGTTTAGACTGGGTTTAGACTGGGTTTAGTCCTGGTTTAGACTGGGTTTAGTCCTCTTTTAGACCTGGTTTAGTCCTCGTTTAGTACTTGTTTAGACCTGGTTTACTTCTGGTTTAGTCCTGGTTTGACCCAGTTTTGACCTGGTTTAGACCTGGTTTAGTCCTGGTTTAGTCCTAGTTTAGTCCTGGTTTAGTCCTAGTTTAGACCTAGTTAGTCCTGGTCTAAATCGTGGTTTAGACCTTTTTTAGACATGGTTAAGTGCTGGATCAGTTCTGGTTTAATCCTGTTTTTGACCTTAATTTAGACCTAGTTTAGGCCTTATGTAGTCCTGCTTTGGTCCTGGTTTAGACCTGGTTTAGTCCTGCTTTAGTCCTGGTTTAGACCTGGTTTAGTCCTGCTTTAGTCCTGGTTTAGTCCTGCTTTAGTCCTGGTTTAGACCTGGTTTAGTCCTGCTTTAGTCCTGGTTTAGTCCTTGTTTAGTCCTGGTTTAGACTTGGTTTAGACCTGGTTTAGTCCTGGTTTAGTCCTGGTTCAGTCCTGGTTTAGACCTGGTTTAGACCTGGTTTAGTCCTGCTTTAGTCCTGGTTTAGTCCTTGTTTAGTCCTGCTTTAGTCCTGGTTTAGTCCTTGTTTAGTCCTGGTTCAGTCCCGGTTTAGACCTGGTTTAGACCTGGTTCAGACGTGGTTCAGACCTGGTTCAGATCTGGTTCAGTCCTGGTTTAGTCCTGGTTTAGACCTGGTTTAGACCTGGTTTAGACCGGGTTTAGACTGGGTTTAGACTCCTTGTTTAGTCCTGGTTCAGTCCTGGTTTAGACCTGGTTTAGTCCTGCTTTAGTCCTGGTTTAGTCCTTGTTTAGTCCTGCTTTAGTCCTGGTTTAGTCCTTGTTTAGTCCTGGTTTAGACCTGGTTTAGTCCTGGTTTAGACCTGGTTTAGTCCTGGTTTAGTCCTGGTTCAGTCCTGGTTTAGACCTGGTTCAGACGTGGTTCAGACCTGGTTCAGATCTGGTTCAGTCCTGGTTTAGTCCTGGTTTAGACCTGGTTTAGACCTGGTTTAGACCGGGTTTAGACTGGGTTTAGACTGGGTTTAGTCCTGGTTTAGACTGGGTTTAGTCCTCTTTTTAGACCTGGTGTAGTCCTGGTTTAGTACTTGTTTAGACCTGGTTTACTTCTGGTTTAGTCCTGGTTTGACCCAGTTTTGACCTGGTTTAGACCTGGTTTAGTCCTGGTTTAGTCCTAGTTTAGACCTAGTTAGTCCTGGTCTAAATCGTGGTTTAGACCTTTTTTAGACATGGTTAAGTGCTGGATCAGTTCTGGTTTAATCCTGTTTTTGACCTTAATTTAGACCTAGTTTAGGCCTTATGTAGTCCTGCTTTGGTCCTGGTTTAGACCTGGTTTAGTCCTGCTTTAGTCCCGGTTTAGTCCTTGTTTAGTCCTGGTTTAGACTTGGTTTAGACCTGGTTTAGTCCTGGTTTAGTCCTGGTTCAGTCCTGGTTTAGACCTGGTTTAGACCTGGTTTAGTCCTGCTTTAGTCCTGGTTTAGTCCTTGTTTAGTCCTGCTTTAGTCCTGGTTTAGTCCTTGTTTAGTCCTGGTTCAGTCCTGGTTTAGACCTGGTTTAGTCCTGCTTTAGTCCTGGTTTAGTCCTTGTTTAGTCCTGCTTTAGTCCTGGTTTAGTCCTTGTTTAGTCCTGGTTTAGACCTGGTTTAGTCCTGGTTTAGACCTGGTTTAGTCCTGGTTTAGTCCTGGTTCAGTCCTGGTTTAGACCTGGTTCAGTCCTGGTTTAGTCCTGGTTTAGACCTGGTTTAGACCTGGTTTAGACCTGGTTTAGACCGGGTTTAGACTGGGTTTAGTCCTGGTTTAGACTGGGTTTAGTCCTCTTTTAGACCTGGTTTAGTCCTTGTTTAGTACTTGTTTAGACCTGGTTTACTTCTGGTTTAGTCCTGGTTTGACCCAGTTTTGACCTGGTTTAGACCTGGTTTAGTCCTGGTTTAGTCCTAGTTTAGTCCTTGTTTAGTCCTGGTCTAAATCGTGGTTTAGACCTTTTTTAGACATGGTTAAGTGCTGGATCAGTTCTGGTTTAATCCTGTTTTTGACCTTAATTTAGACCTAGTTTAGGCCTTATGTAGTCCTGCTTTAGTCCTGGTTTAGACCTGGTTCAGTCCTGCTTTAGTCCTGGTTTAGTCCTTGTTTAGTCCTGGTTTAGACTTGGTTTAGACCTGGTTTAGTCCTGGTTTAGTCCTGGTTCAGTCCTGGTTTAGTCCTGGTTTAGACCTGGTTTAGTCCTGGTTTAGACCGGGTTTAGACTGGGTTTAGACTGGGTTTAGTCCTGGTTTAGACTGGGTTTAGTCCTCTTTTAGACCTGGTTTAGTCCTCGTTTAGTACTTGTTTAGACCTGGTTTACTTCTGGTTTAGTCCTGGTTTGACCCAGTTTTGACCTGGTTTAGACCTGGTTTAGTCCTGGTTTAGTCCTAGTTTAGTCCTGGTTTAGTCCTAGTTTAGACCTAGTTAGTCCTGGTCTAAATCGTGGTTTAGACCTTTTTAGACATGGTTAAGTGCTGGATCAGTTCTGGTTTAATCCTGTTTTTGACCTTAATTTAGACCTAGTTTAGGCCTTATGTAGTCCTGCTTTAGTCCTGGTTTAGACCTGGTTTAGTCCTGCTTTAGTCCTGGTTTAGTCCTTGTTTAGTCCTGGTTTAGACTTGGTTTAGACCTGGTTTAGTCCTGGTTTAGTCCTGGTTTAGTCCTGGTTTAGACCTGGTTTAGACCTGGTTTAGTCCTGCTTTAGTCCTGGTTTAGTCCTTGTTTAGTCCTGCTTTAGTCCTGGTTTAGTCCTTGTTTAGTCCTGGTTCAGTCCTGGTTTAGACCTGGTTTAGTCCTGCTTTAGTCCTGGTTTAGTCCTTGTTTAGTCCTGCTTTAGTCCTGGTTTAGTCCTTGTTTAGTCCTGGTTTAGACCTGGTTTAGACCTGGTTTAGTCCTGGTTTAGTCCTGGTTCAGTCCTGGTTCAGTCCTGGTTTAGACCTGGTTCAGTCCTGGTTTAGTCCTGGTTTAGACCTGGTTTAGACCTGGTTTAGACCGGGTTTAGACTGGGTTTAGTCCTGGTTTAGACTGGGTTTAGTCCTCTTTTAGACCTGGTTTAGTCCTTGTTTAGTACTTGTTTAGACCTGGTTTACTTCTGGTTTAGTCCTGGTTTGACCCAGTTTTGACCTGGTTTAGACCTGGTTTAGTCCTGGTTTAGTCCTAGTTTAGTCCTTGTTTAGTCCTGGTCTAAATCGTGGTTTAGACCTTTTTTAGACATGGTTAAGTGCTGGATCAGTTCTGGTTTAATCCTGTTTTTGACCTTAATTTAGACCTAGTTTAGGCCTTATGTAGTCCTGCTTTAGTCCTGGTTTAGACCTGGTTCAGTCCTGCTTTAGTCCTGGTTTAGTCCTTGTTTAGTCCTGGTTTAGACTTGGTTTAGACCTGGTTTAGTCCTGGTTTAGTCCTGGTTCAGTCCTGGTTTAGTCCTGGTTTAGACCTGGTTTAGTCCTGGTTTAGACCGGGTTTAGACTGGGTTTAGACTGGGTTTAGTCCTGGTTTAGACTGGGTTTAGTCCTCTTTTAGACCTGGTTTAGTCCTCGTTTAGTACTTGTTTAGACCTGGTTTACTTCTGGTTTAGTCCTGGTTTGACCCAGTTTTGACCTGGTTTAGACCTGGTTTAGTCCTGGTTTAGTCCTAGTTTAGTCCTGGTTTAGTCCTAGTTTAGACCTAGTTAGTACTGGTCTAAATCGTGGTTTAGTCCTGTTTAGACATGGTTAAGACATGGTTAAGTCCTGGTTTCATCCTGTTTTTGACCTTAATTTAGACCTAGTTTAGGCTTTATGTAGTCCTACTTTAGTCCTGCTTTGATCCTGCTTTAGATCTGGTTTAGTCCTTGTTTAGTCCTGGTTTAGACTTGGTTTAGACCAGGTTTAGTCCTGGTTTAGACCTGTTTTAGACCTGGTTTAGACCTGGTTTAGTCCTGGTTTAGACCTGGTTCAGTCCTGGTTTAGACCTGGTTTAGTCCTGCTTTAGTCCTGGTTTAGACCTGGTTTACTTCTGGTTTATTCCTGGTTTATTCCTGGTTTAGACCTGGTTTAGTCCTGGTTTAGTCCTGGTTTAGACCTGGTTTAGACCTGGTTTAGACCTGGTTCAAAATCAAAACACAAAGTTTCTAAAGTGTTGTTTGTCCTGACACTGAGTTCAGGCGCCATCTGCTGATTCAGCTCGTTAACACAAACTGAGCCACAGCCTGAAGAACACGAGGGAAACACCGAGGTGTGTCTGAGGCCGAAACGCTCTGTCAGGAAAACATCTTTCCTGTAATAAAATGTATTACAAGTTTTTCCTCATGTCATGTTTTTATGTAGAAATAAGACATTTTGTGTGTAAAACAGCCAAAAATCCACATATTTGTGACATTTAAATCTGAAAAATGGACAGAACCAGGTTTAAATTTCTTTGTTCATTTTGTAACATTAGTTATAAAAATGTACAGAGGGGGTTTGGATTTCTGGAACTAAACTGGACTGAAAATTGTCCTAAAAATTCAAATTTGGCCTCATTTTTTCTCCTTCAAACTTCCATAAATGTTTGTCAGACTCTGATCTTAAATCCTTGTTTGGTCTAAATCTGTTGAGTCCAGATTGTACAGTTTGTGTGGATCTACTTTAGGCTGATCTTTACGTCTCGAGGGACAAAAATGCATTTGAAGAAAACAATGTCAGAGAAATCTATGGATGAAGTGGATTCAATGGAAGAATCAAACATCAGGAGCAGATTGGACACATTTGTTGTTTCCACATCAAACTCCAGACGAGAGAGAAAAGTGAACAAAAATGAGTTTTGTCTGTAGGGTCTCGCTTTAAAACAGCAGAGGATTCTCAGATAAACGTCCCAGATGGAGGGAGTTCAGCAGGACGTGTGTTTGACGTCGGAGGGAGAGGATTCATCAAACTGTGAGTGAAGCTGAAAGTAACTCCAGGTGTGTTTTTGATGAAGAACAGTGTTAGAAAAGGTCAATTTTGCCTAATATTAGTCGTTTAGACTCTACTGTTAGTGTTTTATGGTGTTTTAGACTGTGATATTTCTATGGTTTAACTCTAAAGTTGGTGCTGAGCTGTACCTTGTTGATGAGGTCTCCGATCATCCCGTTCCACGAGCCGTTCGGGAGCCGAGAGCCGTACTTACTGTCAGTCACCTGAAAAACAGAAATGGACTTTAAAGCGGAGAATGTCATTAAAGGCCCTTTGTTCCAGTTTTAAAGGTTAAACACAGGACTAGTTTTAGTTAAACTCCTCCCATCGTCTCATGTTTCTGTCACTTTAATCCAGTCCCAGCTTCATAAATATTCACTTCATAAATTTAAAGCACTTTTCACCAGAGCGCTAAAGCTAACAAACATTAGCAAAACTTAAGGATACAAACACAGACTGGGAAAAAGACTTGACCAGACGTCACTTCAGCCACATCAGTTTCATTCTTACGTCGTCAGAGATGCTTCTTGATTAAAGTCGGTTCTCGGGTGCGTTTGCTGTGAGTCCAGGTGAATGTTCGTGTAAATGCAGTGTTTCAATGGTGGTAAAACCATCTTTAAAGAACTTCTCTGTAGCTCGTACGCCTTTGAGTAAATAGCCCTAATTATGACTAAATAATGACTTCAAAAATGAAATTACTTTAAAACTCAAAATGATGACTTTTAAACTCATAATTATGACTTTTAAACTCGAAATTATGACTTTTAAACTCGAGATTATGACTTTTAAATTCAAAATTATGACTTTGAAACTCGAAATTATTACTTTAAAACTTGAAATTATGACTTTTAAACTCATAATTATGACTTTAAAACTCGAAATTATGACTTTTAAACTCGAAATTATTACTTTAAAACTCAAAATTATGACTTTAAAACTCGAGATTATGATTTTAAAACTTGAAATTATGACTTTTAAACTCGAAATTATGACTTTAAAACTCAAAATTATGACTTTAAAACTCGAGATTATGATTTTAAAATTTGAAATTATGACTTTTAAACTCGAAATTATGACTTAAACTCAAAATTATGACTTAAATTTGAAATTATGACTTTTAAACTCAAAATTATGACTTTAAAACTCGAGATTATGACTTTTAAACTCAAAATTATGACTTTTAAACTCAAAATTATGACTTTTAAACTCTAAATTATGACTTTAAAACTCATAATTATGACTTTCAAACTCATAATTATGAAATCATGACATCCGGTGGGGCTTTTAGTTTTTATTCCTTGAGCTTCCATTGGCACAGGCCCTTTAATAACGACCATTCTAGTTTCAGACCTGGTAGATGTCGTATTTGAAGCCCAGACTTTTGGCGAGAGCGTCCAGAACGTCGATGGAGAAGCCTTTGTATCGTTTGGGCTGTCCCAGAATGTTCTCCGCCACCATCACGAACGGATCCTCCTGTAAACGCACAAACATACTGTAAACACAGAGCAAAGACATCACCAACGGATCCTCCTGTAAACGCACAAACATACTGTAAACACAGAGCAAAGACATCACCAACGGATCCTCCTGTAAACGATTAAATAAATGGACAGAATATAAAAGAAAACTAAATACCAGAGAAATAAAGCAGAATGTAAAGTGTCTTCTGTAAACAAAGATAAACTGGCCCTTTCTCTTTCTCAGAACACAACTGATTTCGTCGTACTTTTTGTCATAATCTTGTGACTAAAACTAAATAAAAACGTAACAAAAGGTAACTATAATGGCCAAAAAAGATGACTAAACTGACATGTCCATTGACTAAAACTGACTAAAAGTAGATATTTCTGTACTGATACTTTAACGGAACGATAAAAACCAAAGACAAAGCATGAAAAGAACAATCTCAGAGCTCCAAACCAGCCTCTACTAACTCTGGTCTGAGCATGTCCCATGATGCACTGCAAGACATTTTATTGTATTAAAAACGTATTTACAGTTATGGATTCAGTCGACTGAATTAGCATGACATTTTCATCGACTAAAACGGAACAGAATAGTTTAATTTTGCTGCGTTCCAGTCGTTCTCGGAGGTCAGAACTCGGACGTTTTCTCCGAGTTTATGCGTTCCTGCGTCAATTCAAGAAAAAAAAAAAAATCAAACAATAAAACCCAAAGGAGCTCAAATCAACAAAAATGTGGATCCAATTAAGTCAATTTATGTTAAAGATCAACATTTGAACGTGAATTTCTGCTTTTGTTGGCATTAGCTTCCTGTAGACGTTAGCAACATTAGCATCACATTAGCATTTCTAACAGCAGAAGCTCAACGGGAGCACAGGGGGCAGCAGAGAGGCACAAAAGGGCAAAGGACACCAGCGCTAGCAACAGGCCCTTTTCACGTTAGCGCAGAGGCTAGTTCCGGCTGCCGTAAAAGTGCAGATCTTCACTTACCGCTCGGTCCGTTCTATAAAACACATCAAACTAAAAAAGATGTGACGGCGGAGAGTGAGTCCCGGGTGGATAATCACTGCAGCAGGTTAAAACAACGTAAATATGTCACCGGAGGACTGTTGCTAAAGGCTAAAGGCTAACACAAATTAAAGGGCCTCTGACCGGTTGGACTCATTTGACTAAAATGCAGTTAAGATAAATATATTTCAAATTCTGCTTAAACATTTACAAATTTTACCTCAGTTTAGCTATTTTTAGGTTTTTAATGTCACTTCCTGGTTGTAAATGATGACATCACACTGGGAAATTACCGAGAAACATCCTGTACACCGCACCAAAACTCATCTAATGTCACAGATTCTTTTATTTGACAAAGAAAAACACGTGTGATCACTTTATTTTGTTGAATCGATGTTTAAAGGGTCAAAAAAAGTAGTTTCTTTTGTGTAAATTATGCATAACCTTTGTCTCACAGTGTGATGTCATCGATTTGTTTACTTCCTGTAATTTTAAACATATTTTTCAACTTTTCTCCACAAATAGCGACCCGATTGATATAAAAGTACAATTTATATTTACAACAGATATTAATGCACTGAATAAAGTCAATATTAGAAAACCATACAAACCAATCATAGGCCCTTTAACTTAAACGCAAAGCAGATAAACTTGATAAAAGTGCATCGAATGTGTGTTTTTGAGAGCAGGTTCTGTTTTAATATTAACAACACGAGAGATTGAACTGACTTTAGGTTAGCGTTAGCATTAGCTTTGAGCCAGAGACACCAGCTTTTGTAAAACGCGGCTCTGGGTGAAGTGTTCATGCCGTACGTGTCGGTCTGAACGCAGTGATCGCCAGCGCTTTGTGTTCACTCATCACTGATTTATTTTAGCGACACGTGGCTAATTCTCATAGAACTATAATAAAACCTGGAAGATGAACCCAAAATGGCCGCCCTGTATATCCCTGTGGCCTGAGCTCATTGGTGCATGACGCCAAAAAATGTCTTACTTCCGCATTTACTTCCTGATACGGAGGCGGCCATATTTGCTTTACTTCCTGATACGGAGGCGGCCATCTTTGCTTTACTTCCTGATACGGAGGCGGCCATCTTTGCTTTAGGGCACCACGTGACGACAATCCCCCATGATGCTTTGAGCGACGTGAACGACCAGCAGCTGCAGGTCTTTGTGTTAGCGTTAGCTTGTGTGATTGTAATTGTGTTCTTCATGTTAGACACACGTGAAGCGTCTGAAATGAAATAAAATACAACTTACAGGTGTCTCTAGTCGAGCCTTTTCCACGAGCTTCTGTTTGTATCGTCCGACGCTCGTTCATGTGACTCACACATGTTTGTGTGACGTCACTTCAAATAAAAACGGTAATTTCTGTGATTTTAGAAACGGTAGAAAAGAACATTTCCTTCTATTTTATTTAAATACCGATAATAATTCAGTCCTGTCTGTGATTATAATGTGACATTTTAGAAAAAGGCTGCAGTACCTCACACGACCACTAATCAACCTGGGACACAGACAGAGGGGGCGTGGCTTATCCAGTTCTTTTAATACATCCATGCTAATTCTCCAGAAGGAACGAACGGAGCAGGAAGTGAAGCCCCGCCCTTTTCACGGCCACCGGAACCAGCCGCTCGGTTTCAGGAGCTCGGTTTCTATTTTAACTGTCGGGCGTCAAACTTTATCCAAACGCAGAGGCGGCCATGTTGGATTGACTCACTTGGATAAAGAAATGTTGCGAGAGTTTCCAAATAGGAATTCCGAGAAGTGAGAGTGAATTTACACGTCGGAACACGGAAAAACCGACCTCCGAGGACGACATGAACGCAGCGTAAACCTTAACTGAAACTGATAATCATTTTGGACAAAACAAACTCCTCTGACGATATCGGCGCGGACATGTATCGGCGCAGACGTGTTTGTCGTTCGCTCACCAGCAGCGTGACCACTTTGACGGTGACGCCCTGCATCCCGTTCTCGATGCGACTCTCCTTCAGGCTGCCGTTCAGCCCGTTCACCGAGTCCCACGTCGCCAACTGGAGGAGGAGGAGAGAAGTGCAGAATGAGACACAGCGCCTTCTACAGGACAGCAAGAGTAATGCAGCTTTAGAAGAACGAGACACAGCGCCTTCTACAGGACAGCAAGAGTAATGCAGCCATAATGAACCACAGCGCCAACTGGAGGACACAACAAAAAGTGACAATAAGGCGTCTAAAGGCGACATAAAGGTGACTAAAAGTGACAAAAAGGCGTCGACAAACGGAAAAAGCACTAAAAGCGACAAAAAGGTGACTAAAAATGGCAAAAATACGACTAACATAGACAAAGAGGTGACTAAAAACGACAAAAAGGCGACTAAAAGTGACAAAAAGGAGACTAACATTGACAAAAAGGCGTCTAAAAGCGACAAAGAAGCGACTGAAAGCGACAAAAACGTGACTAAAAACGACTAAAAGCGATAGAAAGGTGACTAAAAATGACAAAAAGGTGACTAAAAGTGTCAAAAAGACGACTAAAATTGACAAAAAGGCGTCTAAAAGCCACAAAAAGGCGACTAAAAGCGACAAAAATGCAACCAACAGCAACGATATTGCTACTGAAACTGCCAAAAATGCAACTAAAACGTCAGTGACAAATCATGATTAAAAGTGACAAAAAAGATGCTATAAGTGGCTAAAAGCGACAGAATGTGGTCTATTAGCGACAAAAATGCAAATGAGAGTGACAAAAATGCTAATAAAACTGACAAAATGCAGCTTTTAATGAGTCACAGCGCCAACTACAGGACGACAGGAGGAATACAGCTGTATATTTGTCCAGCACAGACTCTGGATCAAAGTCATAAACGTGTGAAAATAAAGTGTGTTTTCTGAGTCTCAGAAGGAGCAGAGAAGAGGAGCTCGTAAACAGGATCGTTGAAACAAGAATAAAAAATCCAGTAAAGCTGCGATTAATAATTATTATTTTAGTGTTCGACAGTCACATGATTATTTCTACTGAACAATTTGACTTTTTAAACACATTTTTAACCAAATAAAGGTTGAACTGTGGGACTGAAGGCTTTTATATCCAGAACATTTAAGAATAAAGTGCTTTATTGATGAAAATAACATATTGATTTAATAATGTCACTGTTTTTGTTATAAAAGGTCTTTTTGTGTGTTTTAGAGTCTGTTTAGTCATTAGTTTAAACATTATTTTTTAGTCGACTAGTTACAATGACATGGTTAAATGAAAAAAAGACCATCTTGCTGAATATGTGTCCTTTAAAGCCCCACTGCGTAACATTTGATCCCGGGGTTAAAGTCCACTCGTTTTGCATAAAATCCGTGTAAATTAACGGTGATTTACTGTTACAAACCGCTGTGTTTTTAGCCTCAGCCGCAGCTCATTTTCTCTCAGAGTAATTTGCTTAATTTGCTTTAAATGTGGATTAATAAAGCGTTAAAATGACACGAGGTAATGGATGATAATGACTCTTAATGAAGACGCGGAAAAGATTATTCCAAAAGACGACGCTCACATTTGTTTTGGATAATTATCTCTCAGAATAATTATTTTGTTTGGCAAAGATATTTGTCAGGGAATGTTTTTAATATGAACTTACAATAAATGAACCGAAGCAGGTGATTTTGACCGAAAACGTCCCCCGAGTCACAAGAGAGCTTTAGATCCTTTTTATGACAAAAAGAAACTAAACCAGGTCTAAACCAGGTCTAAACCAGGTCTAAACCAGGTCTAAACCAGGGCTAAACCAGGTCTAAACCAGGTCTAAACCAGGGCTAAACCAGGTCTAAACCAGGTCTAAACCAGGGCTAAACCAGGGCTAAACCAGGGCTAAACCAGGACTAAACCAGGACTAAACATGGTCTAAACTAGGACTAAACCAGGACTAAAACCAGGACTAAACCAGGACTAAATCAGGACTAAACATGGTCTAAACCAGGACTAAACCAGGACTAAACATGGTCTAAACTAGGACTAAACCAGGACTAAATCAGGACTAAACATGGTCTAAACCAGGTCTAAACCAGGTCTAAACCAGGACTAAACCAGGCCTAAACCAGGCCTAAACCAGGCCTAAACCAGGCCTAAACCAGGTCTAAACCAGGACTAAACCAGGTCTAAACCAGGGCTAAACCAGGTCTAAACCAGGACTAAACCAGGGCTAAATCATGACTAAACCAGGGCTAAATCCCACACACTGCAGTGAAAACAAACCTCATTTCCACATTTTCACTTGAATAATTTCATAATGTTTAATTCTTTATAAAATCCCGGTTGTGTTTCTGATAAAAGCTCGTCTTTTCACACGTGATTGTCGTGTTTTCGTCCCGAGGAGCAAACGCTCGTGACAGAAGGACAGGACGGACACTTTGTTCAGACACAGACGACGTGCGTCAGACTTTACTGGAAACACTTTGGACAAATGTGACTGAAAAGACCAGGAAGTGGATCTGAAGAGGATTTAAGATCATCACAGACCTTTGGGTTTGAACCTGTGAAAAGTACAAAAGATTATGTTTCCAGAGAGGAGGGGTTTCACTTTTGTCCAACTTCATGGAGTCCTGGTTTGGTCCTGGTTTAGTCCGGGTTTGGTCCTAGTTTAGTACAAGTTTAGTCCTGGTCCAGACCTGCTTCAGACCCGGTTCAGACCCGGTTCAGACCTGCTTCAGACCTGGTCCAGACCTGGTCCAGACCTGGTCCAGGACTCACCCTCTTGATGTCTTTTCCGAAGGTTTCGCTGAAGCTGGAGCCGAGGATCTCGAAGTGAACGTGAGAGTTCGATCCGCTGTCGTTAAAGTCCATGATCCCAGTCAGACCTGAGATGTTCCCCTGAGGACACACAAGACCAGGGTTAGACCAGGGTTAGACCGAGACCGGGGTCAGACCGGGACTAGACCGGGGTGAGACTGAGTTAGTCCTGTTTTAGTCCTGGTTCAGTCTTGGTCTTGTGCTCAGTTCTGGTGTTGCTTTGTTTCAGTATTGGTTCAGTCCTGCTCTCGTTTTGGTCCGGTCATGGTCCAGTCCTGGTCTGGTCCCGGTCCGGTCCTGGTCGTGTACCTTCTGGATGGTCTGGAGCATGGACCAGCCTCCGTTCCAGGGCTTGGTTCAGTCCTGGTCATGTTGATGTTCAGTCCTGGTCTCGTTTTGGTCTCGTTTTGGTCCGGTCCCGGTCCGGTCCTGGTCCGGTCCTGGTCCTGTACCTTCTGGATGGTCTGGAGCATGGACCAGCCTCCGTTCCAGGGCTTGGTTCAGTCCTGGTCATGTTGATGTTCAGTCCTGGTCTCGTTTTGGTCTCGTTTTGGTCCGGTCCCGGTCCAGTCCCGGTCCGGTCCGGTCCCGGTTCGGTCCTGGTCCTGGTCCTGTACCTTCTGGATGGTCTGGAGCATGGACCAGCCTCCGTTCCAGGGCTTGGTTCAGTCTTGGTCGTGTTTTTGTTCAGTCCTGGTCTTGTTTTGGTCTCGTTTTGGTCCGGTCCTGGTCCAGTCCCGGTTCGGTCCCGGTTCGGTCCTGGTCCTGTACCTTCTGGATGGTCTAGAGCATGGACCAGCCTCCGTTCCAGGGCTTGGTTCAGTCCTGGTCGTGTTTATGTTCAGTCCTGGTCTTGTTTTGGTCTCGTTTTGGTCCGGTCCTGGTCCAGTCCCGGTCCAGTCCTGGTCCGGTCCTGGTCCTGTACCTTCTGGATGGTCTGGAGCATGGACCAGCCTCTGTTCCAGGGCTTGGTTCAGTCCTGGTCGTGTTTATGTTCAGTCCTGGTCTTGTTTTGGTCTCGTTTTGGTCTCGTTTCGGTCTCGTTTTGGTCCAGTCCTGGTCCAGTCCTGGTCCGGTCCCGGTTCGGTCCTGGTCCTGTACCTTCTGGATGGTCTAGAGCATGGACCAGCCTCCGTTCCAGGGCTTGGTTCAGTCCTGGTCGTGTTTGTGTTCAGTCCTTGTCTTGTTTTGGTCTCGTTTTGGTCCGGTCCTGGTCCAGTCCCGGTCCGGTCCCGGTTCGGTCCTGGTCCTGTACCTTCTGGATGGTCTAGAGCATGGACCAGCCTCCGTTCCAGGGCTTGGTTCAGTCCTGGTCATGTTGATGTTCAGTCCTGGTCTCGTTTTGGTCTCGTTTTGGTCTCGTTTTGGTCCGGTCCTGGTCCAGTCCTGGTCCAGTCCTGGTCCTGTACCTTCTGGATGGTCTGGAGCATGGACCAGCCTCCGTTCCAGGGCTTGGTTCAGTCCTGGTCGTGTTTATGTTCAGTTTTGGTCTCGTTTTGGTCCGGTCCTGGTCCAGTCTTGGTCCGGTCCTGGTCCAGTCCTGGTCCAGTCCTGGTTCGGTCCTGGTCCTGTACCTTCTGGATGGTCTGGAGCATGGACCAGCCTCCGTTCCAGGGCTTGGTTCAGTCCTGGTCGTGTTTATGTTCAGTTTTGGTCTCGTTTTGGTCCGGTCCTGGTCCAGTCTTGGTCCGGTCCTGGTCCAGTCCTGGTCCAGTCCTGGTCCTGTACCTTCTGGATGGTCTGGAGCATGGACCAGCCTCTGTTCCAGGGCTTGGTTCAGTCCTGGTTGTGTTTATGTTCAGTCCTGGTCTCGTTTTGGTCTCATTTTGGTCCAGTCCTCGTCCAATCCTGGTCCGGTCCTGGTCCAGTCCTGGTCCAGTCCTGGTCCTGTACCTTCTGGATGGTCTGGAGCATGGACCAGCCTCTGTTCCAGGGCTTGGTTCAGTCCTGGTTGTGTTTATGTTCAGTCCTGGTCTCGTTTTGGTCTCATTTTGGTCCAGTCCTCGTCCAATCCTGGTCCGGTCCTGGTCCAGTCCTGGTCCAGTCCTGGTCCTGTACCTTCTGGATGGTCTGGAGCATGGACCAGCCTCTGTTCCAGGGCTTGGTTCAGTCCTGGTTGTGTTTATGTTCAGTCCTGGTCTCGTTTTGGTCTCATTTTGGTCCAGTCCTCGTCCAATCCTGGTCCGGTCCTGGTCCAGTCCTGGTCCAGTCCTGGTCCTGTACCTTCTGGATGGTCTGGAGCATGGACCAGCCTCCGTTCCAGGGCTTGGTTCAGTCCTGGTTGTGTTTATGTTCAGTCCTGGTCTCGTTTTGGTCTCGTTTTGGTCCAGTCCTGGTCCGGTCCTGGTCCAGTCCTGGTCTGGTCCCGGTCCGGTCCTGGTCCTGTACCTTCTGGATGGTCTGGAGCATGGACCAGCCTCCGTCCAGGGCTTGGTTCAGTCCTGGTCGTGTTTATGTTCAGTTTTGGTCTCGTTTTGGTCCGGTCCTGGTCCAGTCTTGGTCCAGTCCTGGTCCAGTCCTGGTCCAGTCCCGGTCCGGTCCTGGTCCTGTACCTTCTGGATGGTCTGGAGCATGGACCAGCCTCCGTTCCAGGGCTTGGTGGACTTCCTGATGCAGTTGAGGCTGGCCATGCTGTGCCACTTCCTGTCCTCCAGTTTACGATAGAAAGCATTGGCCAACATCAGCACGCTGTCGTACAGATAGAGGGTGGAGACCTGAGGGGGAGGGAGGGGGGAGGGGGAGGAGGGAGAGAGAGAGGGAGGGGGGGAGAGAAGGATGGTGAGAGAGAGGAGGAGAGGAAAGAGAAAGAGAAGGGAGTGGGCGGGGAGAGGGGGAGATGGGAAAAGGGGAGAGAGAGAAAGGAGAGAGAGGAAGAGAGAAAGGAGAAGAGAAGGAGGGAGGGGGAGAGAGAGGGGAGAGAGGACAAGGAGAGGGAGAAGGAGAGAGCGGGAGGAGAGAGGGGAAAGGAGAGAGAGAAAGGAGAGAGAGGTGGGTAGACACGTAGAGAGAGAGGGAGGGAGAGAGAGGGGGAGAGAGGACAAGGAGAGGGAGAAGGAGAGAGTGGGAGGAGAGAGGGAAGAGGGAAAAAGAGACAAATATGAATAAACGAGAGAGAAAAGGAGAAAAGTCAGAAAAGAGAAAAGGGAGAGAAAAGAGAGAAAGTCAGACATTCCACAGAGACAGATCTGTCACATTACTGTCGTCCTGTTAAAACTGTCGTCCTGTTTTTCTGATCAAACGTTTGAGAAGCTCCTGGATTTTCTTCATGATTTTGTTTTGCTGCGACTCCAGAGTTTTGTGAAGAATCCAGAGTCTGAAGAAAAACGCTCAGATTCAACAAGAACGGCTCGGTCTGGTTTAATCTGAGCCAAAATAATCCCAGGATTAAATGTGAAATTCAACGTTCAACTGATATTTTCACTTTTACTTTTGGAGGAACTTTGTGTTTGAATCAAGAAAAAGATTCTGCCGGTTTTACTTTAACTTTCTCCTGTACTTTAGTCCTGGTTTAGTCCTGGTTAAGTCCTGGTTTAGTCCTGGTTTAGTCCTGTGGATGGAACTGGTGAGTTTTATCCTGTTTTGAGTCTCATGTGGTTTCAAGTTTCGTCCATTTACTGAATTTTAATCAAATTTTACCTCGTTAGACCTTCTTACCTCCAGGTTCTGCAGGTTTAGAGGTTCTTAGACCTTCTTACCTCCAGGTTCTGCAGTTTTGGATGTTCTTAGACCTTCTTCCCTCCAGGTTCTGCAGGTTTAGAGGTTCTTAGACCTTCTTACCTCCAGGTTCTGCAGTTTTGGATGTTCTTAGACCTTCTTCCCTCCAGGTTCTGCAGGTTTAGAGGTTCTTAGACCTTCTTACCTCCAGGTTCTGCGGGTTTGGACCTTCTTACCTCCAGGTTCTGCAGGTTTAGAGGTTCTTAGACCTTCTTACCTCCAGGTTCTGCAGGTTTGGACCTTCTTACCTCCAGGTTCTGCAGGTTTAGAGGTTCTTAGACCTTCTTCCCTCCAGGTTCTGCGGGTTTAGAGGTTCTTAGACCTTCTTACCTCCAGGTTCTGCAGGTTTAGAGGTTCTTAGACCTTCTTCCATCCAGGTTCTGCAGGTTTGGACCTTCTTACCTTCAGGTTCTGTAGGTTTAGAGGTTCTTAGACCTTCTTCCCTCCAGGTTTTGCGGGTTTAGAGGTTCTTAGACCTTCTTACCTCCAGGTTCTGCAGGTTTAGAGGTTCTTAGACCTTCTTCCCTCCAGGTTCTGTGGGTTTGGACCTTCTTACCTCCAGGTTCTGCAGGTTTGGACCTTCTTACCTCCAGGTTCTGCAGGTTTAGAGGTTCTTAGACCTTCTTACCTCCAGGTTCTGCAGTTTTAGATGTTCTTAGACCTTCTTCCCTCCAGGTTCTGCAGGTTTAGAGGTTCTTAGACCTTCTTACCTCCAGGTTCTGCGGGCTTGGACCTTCTTCCCTCCAGGTTCTGCAGGTTTAGAGGTTCTTAGACCTTCTTCCATCCAGGTTCTGCAGGTTTGGACCTTCTTACCTCCAGGTTCTGTAGGTTTAGAGGTTCTTAGACCTTCTTCCCTCCAGGTTCTGCGGGTTTAGAGGTTCTTAGACCTTCTTACCTCCAGGTTCTGCAGGTTTAGAGGTTCTTAGACCTTCTTCCATCCAGGTTCTGCAGGTTTGGACCTTCTTACCTTCAGGTTCTGTAGGTTTAGAGGTTCTTAGACCTTCTTCCCTCCAGGTTTTGCGGGTTTAGAGGTTCTTAGACCTTCTTACCTCCAGGTTCTGCGGGTTTAGAGGTTCTTAGACCTTCTTCCCTCCAGGTTCTGCGGGTTTAGAGGTTCTTAGACCTTCTTCCCTCCAGGTTCTGCGGGTTTGGACCTTCTTAACTCCAGGTTCTGCAGGTTTAGAGGTTCTTAGACCTTCTTACCTCCAGGTTCTGCGGGTTTGGACCTTCTTACCTCCAGGTTCTGCAGGTAGCCCTCCTGCGGGTCGCACAGCAGGGACGAGATGCGGTGGCTCTGGCGCACACAGCGGCTGTTGGCGTCCCTCCACTGGGGGAAGATCTGCCTGATGATGGTGACCCGGCCCAGAGCGGAGTGCGTGAGCTCCAGGACTTCTCCGTCACTGACCTCCTGAAACACGACACACGGACACACTTTACGCTTTTGGACCTTCGGACGCCTCTTACTTTCATTTAGTGTTTGGGTAAACTGCATCTACAACAAGTTAAAGACGTAAAACTCGTCCTAAAACGCACAACTAAGAAACTGAAAAACCTGTTCCTTCACCTTTGGAGTTTGGAGTTTTCTGGACCATTTTTCCACTTTAAGTCAAATTTTTATCGCTTTTAGTCATGTTTTTGTCACTTTTAGTTGCATTTTTGTCACTTTTAGTTGTGCTTTTGTCTCTTTTAGTCAAGTTTTTAGAGCTTCTATTTGAGTTTTTTCCACTTTTAGTTGTAATTTTCGGCGCTTTTTCTTTTGACAGTTTATGATGTCACTTCCTGTTGAACATGGCACAAATATGACATAGTGGGAGGTAATTCCACAACTGTTACCGTAGCAACCAGACTGTAAACAAGGGTCACATCCAGACATCATGACACAAGAGTTAGAACTGACATAAATAATCCCTGATAACACCACCTAGTTTTTGTCCCATTTAGTCGCGTTTTTGTCCCATGTTTGTCAGTTCTTGTCAGTTATTGTCAGTTTGAGTCGTGCTTTTATCACTTTTAGTTGCATTTTTGTCTGTTTTTGTAGCGTTTTTATCGCTTTCAGTCAGGTTTTTGTCACTTAGTTTTGTTGTCATCACTTTTTTTTTTTCAGTTTTTCTCAGTTTCAGTCGTGTTTTTTGCCCGTTTTTGTCGCCTATAGTTTTGTTTTTGTCGCTTTTTGTTTGACAGTTTGTGTAAAGTTTATGACGTCACTTCCTGTTGAACGTGACACAAATATGAGTTAGTTAAAGGTAATTCTACAACTGTTACCATAGCAACCAGACTGTAAACAAGGGCCACGTCCATAAACATGACACAATAGTTAGAGCTGACAAATAATAACCCGATAACATCACCTAGTCATGTTTTTGTTGCTTTTTTTGTCCCTTTTAGTTGTGTTTTTGTCACTTTTGTGTTTTTGCTGCTTTTAGTCAAGTTTTGTCACTTTTAGTTGCATTTTTGTCTGTTTTTGTCGCTTAAAGTTTTGCTTAAAGAACTGACAGATAACCTGATAACACCACCTGATCTAAGTTTTTATTGCTTATTTGTCACTTTTAGTTGCATTTTGTCACTTTTCTGTCACTCTTATTTGTGTTCTTGTCATTCTTGTGTTTTTGTTGCTTTCAGTTGCATAATTTTTAGTTAGTTGCATTTTTGCAGTTTCAGTCGTGTTTGACACGTTTTTGTCGCCTATAGTTTTGTTTTTGTCACTTTTTGTTTGACAGTTTGTGTAAAGTTTATGATGTCACTTCCTGTTGAACGTGACACAAATATGACACAGTTAGAGGTAATTCCACTGTTACCATAGCAACCAGACTGTAAACAAGGACCAACCGTTACCATAGCAACCAGACTGTAAACAAGGGCCAACATCCATAAACATGACACAATAGTTAGATCTGACATAAATAATCCCTGATAAGACTTTATTTTGTTGAACGATGGTTTAAACTGTCAGAAAAATGTGCGGCTGTGAATGGTCTCTGTGTTTTCAATGGTACGTCACCTTTTGATGACATCACAGAGGGATTCAGCTCCACTTCCTGTCACTTTAAACTGTTATTTTTACTTTTTTTTCACAGACTACAATTTCACAAACGTAAAACCACGATAAACATTTAAAAACAGAACCTTCGTATAGATTTAAATGAATCTAAGTCTGAGTGAAGCTCCGATTGAAACTAATTTAGGCTTTTGTTGGTTTTGACAGCTGAAGCTCATTTCACTAAAAATGAGATTCAGGGACGAGGAATTAAAAGTTCAGACAGATTCCAGATAAAACTCCTTTAAGAAAATCAAAAACATTAAATAAAACAAGCCCTGCAGACCAACGAGCTACAGAGGTGTAATCAATTAAGACTAAATACATTCACAAAATGTCCAGTTTTTGATACATTTTTTAATCTTTTCATAGTAATTAAATCAATTCCTTAAACATAAACAAAACACTTTTTAATTATTGCCATTTTACCCCAAAAAACACTCACTTTTCTCGCACAAAAGTCGAACATCTGCATCAGAAAACGGATCAAAAAATGACTGAATCGCGTTTAAAATGTTTTTAATTGCAAAGCTTTCCCGCAGCACAAACACAGACGCACAAAGCCCTCGTTCCTTTAAGACAAACTTAATTTAATTTGCTCCAAAACAACTAAAACAAGTTAATTAATAAGTGAGACACAAACGAGCTGTCAAAACACACACTTTCCATATGTCCAATTAACACGGCGTGGAGCGTCAGAGTGAAAAGAGCGGCGTAAACACATTTGTGACTTTTACGATTCAAAAACGTCCAATTAAACAAAACACAAGTGCCACCGTTTGACGAGCCGCGAGTCGAAGAAGCACAAACAAACAACTTTTATTTAATTGGGAGGTTTTGGAGCGTCTGCGATCGAGGAGGAAGAGTCCACCTGAAAACACGCCGCGTCCACAGACACGACTCGTTAAAAAGTTTGGACAAAAGGGGAGCTTAGAGGAGCGGGAAGTTCAGGAGCCAAAGTCGAGTTTGAAGAAAAACAAAAGAGAAGAAGAAACATTCAAGTTAAAGGTAGAGTCGAGTTCTACACCTGCTCCATCTCAGAGACAGACAGAGGGGCGGGGCCAGGGGCGGGGCCAGGGCCAGGACCAGGACCAGGACCAGGGGCGGGACCAGGGCCAGGACCGGGTCTGGTTAGGATCCGGGTCAGAAATGAAAAACGATAAAGTGTTCCTGGTTTAGAATAAAACGAGGATAAAACCAGGACTAAACCAGGTCTAAACCAGGACTAAATTAGGACTAAACCAGGTCTAAATTAGGACTAAACCAGGTCTAAATTAGGACTAAACCAGGTCTAAATTAGGACTAAACCAGGACTAAACCAGGTCTAAATTAGGACTAAACCAGGACTAAACCAGGTCTAAATTAGGACTAAACCAGGACTAAACCAGGTCTAAATTAGGACTAAACCAGGACTAAACCAGGACTAAACCAGGACTAAACAGGTCTAAACCAGGACTAAACCAGGTCTAAATTAGGACTAAACAAGGACTAAACCAGGTCTAAATTAGGACTAAACCAGGTCTAAATTAGGACTAAACCAGGACTAAACCAGGTCTAAATTAGGACTAAACAAGGACTAAACCAGGTCTAAATTAGGACTAAACAAGGACTAAACCAGGTCTAAACCAGGACTAAACCAGGTCTAAACCAGGACTAAACCAGGTCTAAATTAGGACTAAACCAGGTCTAAATTAGGACTAAACCAGGTCTAAACCAGGACTAAACCAGGACTAAATTAGGACTAAACGAGGATAAAACCAGGACTAAACCAGGACTAAACAAGGACTAAATTAGGACTAAACAAGGATAAAACCAGGACTAAACCAGGACTAAACCAGGACTAAATTAGGACTAAACAAGGATAAAACCAGGACTAAACCAGGACTAAACAAGGATAAAACCAGGACTAAACCAGGACTAAACCAGGACTAAACCAGGACTAAACCAGGTCTAAATTAGGACTAAACCAGGTCTAAATTAGGACTAAACCAGGTCTAAACCAGGACTAAACCAGGACTAAATTAGGACTAAACGAGGATAAAACCAGGACTAAACCAGGACTAAACCAGGACTAAATTAGGACTAAACAAGGATAAAACCAGGACTAAACCAGGACTAAACCAGGACTAAACCAGGACTAAACCAGGACTAAATTAGGACTAAACAAGGATAAAACCAGGACTAAACCAGGACTAAACCAGGACTAAATTAGGACTAAACAAGGATAAAACCAGGACTAAACCAGGACTAAACCAGGACTAAACCAGGACTAAATTAGGACTAAACAAGGATAAAACCAGGACTAAACGAGGACTAAACCAGGACTAAATTAGGACTAAACCAGGTCTAAATTAGGACTAAACCAGGTCTAAATTAGGACTAAACCAGGTCTAAATTAGGACTAAACCAGGTCTAAATTAGGACTAAACAAGGATAAAACCAGGACTAAACCAGGTCTAAATTAGGACTAAACCAGGACTAAACCAGGACTAAACCAGGACTAAACCAGGTCTAAACCAGGTCTAAACCAGGTCTAAATTAGGACTAAACCAGGACTAAACCAGGTCTAAATTAGGACTAAACCAGGACTAAACCAGGACTAAACAGGTCTAAACCAGGACTAAACCAGGTCTAAATTAGGACTAAACAAGGACTAAACCAGGTCTAAATTAGGACTAAACAAGGACTAAACCAGGTCTAAATTAGGACTAAACCAGGACTAAACCAGGTCTAAATTAGGACTAAACAAGGACTAAACCAGGTCTAAATTAGGACTAAACCAGGACTAAACCAGGTCTAAATTAGGACTAAACAAGGACTAAACCAGGTCTAAATTAGGACTAAACCAGGTCTAAACCAGGACTAAACCAGGTCTAAATTAGGACTAAACCAGGACTTAACCAGGTCTAAACCAGGACTAAACCAGGTCTAAATTAGGACTAAACCAGGTCTAAATTAGGACTAAACCAGGTCTAAATTAGGACTAAACCAGGACTAAACCAGGTCTAAATTAGGACTAAACCAGGTCTAAATTAGGACTAAACAAGGACTAAACCACGTCTAAATTAGGACTAAACAAGGACTAAACCAGGTCTAAATTAGGACTAAACCAGGACTAAACCAGGTCTAAATTAGGACTAAACCAGGTCTAAACCAGGACTAAACCAGGTCTAAACCAGGACTAAACCAGGTCTAAATTAGGACTAAACAAGGACTAAACCAGGTCTAAATTAGGACTAAACAAGGACTAAACCAGGTCTAAATTAGGACTAAACCAGGTCTAAACCAGGACTAAGCCAGGTCTAAACCAGGACTAAACCAGGACTAAACCAGGTCTAAATTAGGACTAAACAAGGACTAAACCAGGTCTAAATTAGGACTAAACCAGGTCTAAACCAGGTCTAAATTAGGACTAAACCAGGACTTAACCAGGTCTAAACCAGGACTAAACCAGGACTAAACCAGGTCTAAACCAGGACTAAACCAGGACTAAACCAGGTCTAAATTAGGACTAAACCAGGACTAAACCAGGTCTAAATTAGGACTAAACAAGGACTAAACCAGGTCTAAACCAGGACTAAAACAGGTCTAAATTAAGACTAAACCAGGACTAAAACAGGTCTAAATTAGGTCTAAAACAGGTCTAAATTAGAACTCAATCAGGTCTAAATCAAGTCTAAACAGAACTAAAGCAGGACTAAATTGACACAGAACATCAGTTGGGTTGTTTACCTTTAAATTGTTCTGCATTAGCGTCAGCATTAGCATTAGCGTTAGCATTGAGACACAAACGCGTCCCTTTAAACACAGTGTCCTTTTTTGCACTCACTGTTCACTGCATCAGGATTGATCCAGTTTAGTCTGAAAACCCTATAGAACTGAACTGGAAGTACTGAGCCAGCCATTTAAAAATAAACAGACCAACTGCCACCTTGTGCACAGAGTCAATTAGGACTAAACCCTGGTCCTCTTTGTTCCACGTCGTCTGTAGTGAGTGAACCAGGTCCTGACAGGGTTCAATGAACACGTTTAATTTATTCAACTTTTTGAAACATTTGTGAGATTCTCAGATGATTTGGACACAATTCCGTTTTTTTCTTTCTCTCTCATGTGTCTCTCTCTCATGTGTTTCGTGTGTCTCTCTCTTGTGTCTCTCTCGTGTGTCTCTCTCATGTCTCTCATGTCTCTCTCATGTGTCTCTCTCATGTGTCTCTCTCTCGTGTCTCTCTCTCGTGTCTCTCTCTCGTGTCTCTCTCTCGTGTCTCTCTCTCGTGTCTCTCTCTCGTGTCTCTCTCTCGTGTCTCTCTCTCGTGTCTCTCTCTCGTGTCTCTCTCTCGTGTCTCTCTCTCGTGTCTCTCTCTCTCGTGTCTCTCTCTCGTGTCTCTCTCTCGTGTGTCTCTCTCTCGTGGTGTTCTCTCTCGTGTGACTCTCTCTCGTGTGTCTCTCTCTCGTGTCTCTCTCTCGTGTCTCTCTCTCGTGTGTCTCTCTCTCGTCTCTCTCTCGTCTCTCTCTCGTCTCTCTCTCGTCTCTCTCTCGTCTCTCTCTCGTCTCCCTCTCGTCTCTCTCTCTCAGCCTCTGTCTCCCTCTCTCTCACCTCTCTCTCTCGACTCTCTCACTCGTCTCTCTCTCTCGTCTCTCTCAACTCTCTCTCGCGTCTCTCTCTCGTCTCTCTCGCCTCTCTCGCCTCTCTCGCCTCTCTCTCTCGGCCTCTCTCCTCTGTCTCTCTCTCGTGGTTCTCTCTCGTGGTCTCTCTCTCGTGTCTCTCTCGAGTCTCTCTCGTGTCTCTCTCTCCTGGTCTCTCTC
>CM033636.1:32895190-32935190 GCA_019453435.1 Rhinogobius similis | reverse complement strand
TCTCTCTCGTCTCTCTCTCTCGTCTCTCTCTCTCGTCTCTCTCTCTCGTCTCTCTCTCTCTCTCTCTCTCTCGTGTCTCTCTCGTGTCTCTCTCGTGTCTCTCTCTCGTCTCTCTCTCTCGTCTCTCTCTCGTGTCTCTCTCTCGTGTCTCTCTCTCGTGTCTCTCTCTCGTGTCTCTCTCATGTCTCTCTCTCATGTCTCTCTCGTCTCTCGTCTCTCTCTCGTCTCTCTCGTGTCTCGTCTCTCGTTTCTCGTCTTTTTGTCTCCGTGGACACAGACTGGGACGCTCTTCAGATCACTCACTCTGATTCCGGCCTGTTTTTGCCAAACCGTCCTGGCACCGCGAGCGCCAAAGTGGCCCATCAAAAGCCGGCTCCATTTTCTCATTAAAGCAGAACAATGCGAGGCCCATTATCTCCTTCAGAGCCTCAGACCTGCCCTGGACCGGGTTTAGTCCGGGTCCAGAGCCAAGTCCAGGTCTGGTCTTTTGTCCAAGAGAGAGAAAAACATCAGCGTCAAAAATGGAAAAGGAAATCTGAAACGTATGATTATTTTAGAGTTTGATGAGGATTTCTATTGAACATTGAGACGCTGCAGGTGAAGAAAAAATATGAAATGTCTCCTGTAGTTTCTTCACATAAATGTTAGAAAAAAATATATATATAATAGAAGTTTTTAATCATGTCAGGTTTTCATGTAGAAATAAGGCATTTTATGTGTTTTCTGGAGGTAAAATTGTAATAAATTTGGGTGCATTGTGTCAGAATCTTGTAGAGTTTAAATTATTTGAAGAAAATTGAAAGAAAATTGGTGGGAAATTTGAGGGAAATTGGTGAAAATTGAAAGAAAGGAAATTGGTGGAATGTATATTTAAAAAAAAAGAATAAATCAGAAATTGGTGGAAAAGTTGAATTACATCTTGTTCGACGTCCAACAAAAATAATTTCCTCTTTCAGATGAATAAACATAATTATTTATTTATTTTTAATGTTTTCATGTAGAAATAAGGCATTTTGTGTAAAAACGACCAAAATGTCTCGTTATAATCTGAAAAATGGACAGAACCAGGTTTATTTTCTTTTATTTCAGTTATTAGTTAGATGTACAGAGGGGATTTTGGATTTAGTTTTTAAGTGAACCAGATCTGACTGAAAATGTTCCTAAAATTCAAATTTCGGCATATTTTTTGGACTCAAAACTTTAATAAATCAGGTTTGGAATTCGATGTGAACAAATTGTTGAGTCTGTTGTGTCAGAATCTTGTTGAGTCCCAGAATGTACAGTTTGGCTCATTTTTATGTCTCTGAGAGAGCTGGACATGAGTTACAACGTCAGAGAAATCTATGGATGAAGAGGATTCAATGGAAGAATAAAACATTTTTAGGAGCAGATTGGATTCGTTTGTTGTTTCCACTTGAAAGCAGATATGTTGAGAGTGTAAAAAAAAACAAAAATTGAGAAAAAAATTGAAGTGCCTCACCTTAAATCAAGTCAAACAAAATGTAAAGTCAGTCTCTCGCTGGGCTTTAACTAAACACGGAAAATACTAACGTGTAAACAAGAGCTCCACAAATTAATGATCGAAGGTTTAGCCGTCAGTGTTAGCACGTCTCGTTAGCTCCTCTCGTTAGCTCGTCTCGTTAGCTCGTCTCGTTAGCTCGTTAGCAGCAGGTTCAGAAGTGCATCTGTTACAACAAACCAGCTTCAGACTCAGCTCCAGCTCAAACTCAGAGGGAAGTTTCAATCAAAGATCATTTAAGCTCCAGGAAACACGCGACAAAGAAGTCCAAACGAAACTCAAAAATCAGGTGGACTCGAACAGATCAGCGAGAGACGCACAATGGATTCTTCCTATCGACAAAACATTCACAGCTCAAGGTTAAGAGAACGGAAAGATGTGTCTGAACGAAGGAGATAATGTGTGGAGAAAATATCACATTTTTATTCACTCTTAAATCAAAAGCATCTCAGAGTTTTCAGAGTTCATATTTCAGTCATTCCGGGGTCGATTCATGTAAAATAAAAATTAACAGAAAAATAAAACACACTATTGACACTAGTTTGGGCTTTTGTTGGGTTTTGACAATTCTTCTTTCAAAGTATAAGTTTATTTTGTTGTAGAAAAGGTTTCGTCATCTGGACGCAGTTTTGAAAATCAAGATGTTCCAACTTCCATCCAGGAGTCATATTTCTCAGATAAACGTCCCGGATCGAGGGAGTTCAGCAGGACGTGTGTTTGACGCTCGGAGGGAGAGGATTTTCTAAAAAACATTCCTCAAAACAGCGTGAAAGAAATTTAATGTAACTCCAGGTGTGTTTTTGATGAAGAACATTGTTAGAACAGGATTAAGAGAAAGAAAAAGTCACTGGAGCAAAATCTGTGCTTTAATAAAGACAGACCATTCTCAGGGACTCCTTCCAGTGGGCGGGGCTTTCACAGATCAGAGCAGCACAGACTCAGACCAGCTCTGACTGAGGATGACTTCTGGATGGAAGTCGAAACATCTTTATTTTCAAAACAGCGTCCGGATGACGAGCTTTGAACCCTTTTCTACGACAAACACTCCTGAACAAACGAGGGGTCGATCAGTTAAATTAACTAAAAATGAGGCTTAGGGTTGACTTGTAATGAAGTAAAAACTCCAGACTGAATCCAGATAAAAGGCCTATACATTTTTAGGTTATGTTTTCATGTTTGGAGAAAAAACTGACCCTGATTCGTCCCAATGTGGTGGATTTGACAGAAAATCAGAGACAGACCAAAGAAGGCTCCTCCTCGAGTGTGATTTTAAATAACTTTTCTCTCGTGTCTCTTCAATTGTTCTTCAAAGAAAGCACCAAGAACTTTTGGAAAAGTCTAATTCCTCTGTGAAAGATTTACATGTTCTACACAGCTTTAAACAGGGGGTTTGGGGGTCGTTCCCCAGAAGAATACTTAAGGAATCAGAGCATATTTCATGTTTGTTGGTGCATTTTACACGTTCAGCTGATTTAAATACATGAGATTCATTTGTAATTTTACAATGTTATATTTTATTTACTGTTTAGTGTTATATATTAATACATTTGACAATCCCAGACGATTTTGTTGGTCTTTTTCTTCCGTAAAAGTACACAGCACTGCTTTGCTCTGTCAAATATGGTCTTGCCAACTGTAAATATCGTGTATATTCTTTGTAAAAGTTAATTTTTATTTTATTTTATTAGTTAATTCTTAATTTCATGCACGCCGTCGTTTATATATTTTGCTGTTATTATTCTTCATTGTTGTATGTTGCACTTTCCCCTGAAGCAGGTCCATATGGTTTGTGTATTTTGTTCTCTGACAAAGATAATAAACCTGTTTCTGTTTTGTGTTTCAGAGGCGTGCGTCTGTGATGATCTGAGGGGCGTCTTACTGGGGCCCCTCAGGTTGGGGGCCCAGGACAATTGTGGCCTGTTGCCTGATGTTAAAGTCTGCCACTGGTGAAAGTAAGAGAGTTATAGTTTTATTATGTTTAAAACTCAGCAGCTGATGGTTCTCTTTTATCAAATGTGGACAAAAATGAATAAATAAATTAAAAGTCTGATTCTCTTGAGGTCAAACAGGACTAAATCAGGACTAAAGACAACATGAATTACAAACGGTGACTTTGTGGAATCTTTAAGTTCTCACCTCGTTAACGAAGACCCAGTGACTGTCTTTGGACGCCAGGTTGGTCTCCACGGCCTGAAACACCAGAAAACAAACACGTGAGTCGTATTTCACCTGAAAGTGACGAGGCACGAGCGCCACGTGAAGGTCAGACTGAACCGGACGCCGCTCCGTCTGAGGGTCTGAAGAGAGACGACGAGAGAAGACGAGAACAAGAGAGAACAAGAGCGAATACGAGAGAACGCAGAGTCAGGGGAGAACGGAAAAGAGCAGATAGAAACAGAAAAAAAATCATTGTCACTAAAAAAATTGACAAAAATGCAGCTTAAAGCAACAAAAATGAGACAAAATGCATCTAAAGAGCAACAAAAGCATAAATAAGAGCGACTTAAAGTGACAAAATGCAACGTAAAACAGACTATCAGCAACAAAATGTGCCAAAAACAAGAAAAGCAACAAAAACGTGACTAAACTGACAGAGACTTCTATCTCTGACTTGATCTTGTGGTAAACGCCGTATTTCCACTGATGGTAACTTAGCTAGCAAAGCATGCTAGCATCAGCTGTTTCCTGTTTATCAATGCATGGCAAGTTTAGTCTAATTTTTGTTGCTTTTAGTTTTATGTTTTAGTTACATTTTTGTCTCTCTTAGTCACGATTTTGTCACTTTTGTTGTTTATGTTTCTCTTAGTCACGCATGTCTCTTTTAGTCACATTTTGTTGCTTTTGTCAAGTTTTAGTCACTTTTAGACATGTTTCTGTTGCTTTAGTCATGTTTTTGTCTCTTTCAGTAACTTGCTACGCCGAAGCAAGTTCCTACGTTTGTGAATTTCACTGACAATGGCAATAAACAATTTCTGATTCTGATTCTGATTCTGATTTTTGTCTCTTTTAGTCATGTTTTTGTTGCTATCACACATTTGTCTCTTGCTCATGTATTTGTTTGTTGCTTTAGTCACGTTTTTGTCACTTTTAGTCACATTTTAGTGGCTTAAAGTCACATTTTTGTAGCTTTGATCATGTTTTTTGTTGCTTTTAGTCACATTTAATTTGCGTTTAGGCACATTTTTGTCGCGATTTAGTCACGATTTTGTCCCTTTCAGTCACGTATTTATCTGTTGTAGTCAAATATTTGTCTCTTTTAGTCACGTTTTATTTGTTTTTAGTCACATTTCTGTTACTTTTAGTCACATTTCTGTTGCTTTTAGTCACATTTCTGTTGCTTTTAGTCACATTTTGTCTCTTTGAGTCACATATTTGTCTCTTTGAGTCACATTTTGTCTCTTTTAGTCACTTTTTGTCTCTTTGAAGTGCAGACTGTGACCCGGCGACCGTCAGAGCTCCTTCCTCGTGCGGTAAAACGTGTCGAGTATTAAAAGTGTGTGCTGTGGATGAATGATGTGGAGAAAAGGGCAAAGCTGCAGTAACTCTGTCTCTGTCACCTCGACCTTTAGCGTCGGATCTGCTCCGGCGCCGCTGAGCCGCCGGAAACCACCGCCCGACCAACCTCAGGCTGAAACTGGACCAGGAGAACCAATCACAGCCACCTTTACTGAACGGCTCACCAATCAAACAGAAGAACCAATCACAGCCACCTTTACTGAACGGCTCACCAATCAAACAGAAGAACCAATCACAGCCTCTTTTTGTCAAAATTTTGCCTCTTTTAGTCACATTTCTGACTTTTAGTCACATATTTGTCTCTTTTAGTCACGTTTTTTGCCTCTTTTAGTCACGTTTTTTGCCTCTTTTTGTCAAAATTTTGCCTCTTTTAGTCACGTTTGTCTTTGAGTCACATTTTTGTCTCTTAGTCACATATTTCTCCCTTTTAGTAACACTTGTCTCTTTTAGTCACGTTTTTGCCTCTTTTGGTCATGTTTTTGTCTTTTAGTCATGTTTCTGTCTCTGGAACGGCTCACCAATCAAACAGTCTGAACGCTTTACAGTAAACGTGACGAAGAACAAAAGGACAAGTTCTGATGTTTATCTACAAGATACTTTTACTTCACCACGTCCACAGTATTTGTACTTTCTACTGCGCTGCATTTTTGAACTGGACTGAAAAGTAAAACTCTGATGAAGTAAAAGGATTAGTCACATTTTTGTTGCCTTGAGTCATGTTTTTGTCTCTTGTAGTCACGTTTTTTGTCCTTTAGTCACATATTTGTCTCTTTTAGCAATGCCTTTGTTGCTTTTAGTCACATTTTGGCTTCTTTTAGTCAAAATTTTGCCTCTTTTAGTCATGTTTTTGTCTTTAAGTCACATTTTTGTCTCTTAGTCACATATTTGTCTCTTTTAGCAACGCTTTTGTCACTTTTAGTCACGTTTTTGGCTCTTTTAGTCAAAATTTTGCCTCTTTTAGTCACGTTTGTCTTTAAGTCACATTTTTGTCTGTTTTAGCAACACTTTTGTCGCTTTTAGTCACGTTTTTGCCTCTTTTAGTCACGTTTTGGCCTCTTTTAGTCACGTTTTGGCCTCTTTTAGTCAAAATTTTGCCTCTTTTAATCACATTTTTGTCTTTTAGTCGCATATTTGTCTCTTTTAGCAACGCTTTTGTCACTTTTAGTCACGTTTTTGGCTCTTTTAGTCAAAATTTTGCCTCTTTTAGTCACGGTTGTCTTTAAGTCACATTTTTGTCTGTTTTAGCAACACTTTTGTCGCTTTTAGTCACGTTTTTGTCTCTTTTAGTCAAAACTTTGCCTCTTTTTGTCTTTTAGTCGCATATTTGTCTCTTTTAGCAATGCTACTCTTTTAGTCAAAATTTTTGTCTTAGTCACATATTTGACCCTTTTAGTAACACCTTTGTCTCTTTTAGTCACGTTTTTGCCTCTTTGGGTCATGTTTTTGTCTTTTAGTCACATATTTGTCTCTTTTAGTAACACTTGTCTCTCTTGGTCATGTTTTTGTCTTTTAGTCACATATTTGTCTCTTTTAGTAACACTTGTCTCTCTTGGTCATGTTTTTGTGTTTTAGTCATGTTTCTGTCTCTTTTAGTCACGTTTCTGTCTTTTTTAGTAACGTTGTGGTCACTTTGTTCAGTACATTACTCGGTATTACATTACTAGATACTTTTTACTTTCACTTCACTACGATCACGGCACTTGTACTTTCTCCTGCACCACTTTTTCGTTGTTGATCGTTTCATCTTGATTCTGCGTCGGATAAAAACCTGCTGTTTGCGTCTGATAAAACTCTGAGACTCGGACACGTGTCACAAAGTAATAAACGGGACGGAGTTAAAGTCGTTCAGAGGCGTCACTTTTATCAGTGTCAAAGCTCTTCGTTCGTTGCTGCAGATGATCGCTTGAGATAATCGTTTCTTCATCTGCGACACGACAGTCTGACTCCGATTCCACTGGACTTTTCTCCATTTTAACCCCGTTTTAACTTTGTTCCTCGTCACAAACAAAGCTGCAGTTGTTGTTTTGTTTCATTCACTTTGTTTTAAGTCGAGATGCTGCAGGGAAAAATCTATAATTTAAAGGTATTCATGTTAAACTTCTGTAATTTAGTCACATAAATGTAAGAAAATAATGTATTGCAAGTTTTTCATCATGTCATGTTTTCTTGTAGAAATAAGGCATTTTATATAAAAACGACCAAAATGTCAACTATTTGAGACATTTAAATCTGAAAAATGGACAGAACCAGGTTTAAATTTCTTGGTTCATTTTGTAACATATTAGTTATAAAAACGTACAGAGTGGATTTGGATTTATTATTTAGTTTGTGAGAAAATTGGATTTAAATGAAAATTGGTTGAAAAATTAAAATTTCGCCACATTTTCTTAACTTATAACTTTAATAAATCAGATTTGGAATTAGACATCAACAAATCCTTGTGTCCGCTCGGTCAGAATCTTGTTACGTATAAGTTTGTAAAGTTTGTAGGAGCTGCTTTAAGGCTGATCTTTCTGTCTCTGTGGGATAAAAATGGATTTGGAAAGAGCTGGATCTGAGTTACAAATGGATTTGGAAAGAGCTGGATCTGAGTTACAACCTTAAACTCTTTAGGAGCCGATTGGACAGGTTTGTTTCCACATGAAAGCCGATATGTTGAGAGAAAACTGACCAAAAAAACAAAACAATTAAGAAAAAAAGAGCGTTTAGTCTGCTGTATCTCACTTAAGTCCTGTTTACGAGCTCCTCCTCACTGCTCCTTCTCTGAGCCTCACAAAAACACTCGCTTTACAAAGGCGGAGATCTGGAGGTCCAAAGGCACAGGGTTCGTGTTCGAGGAGGATATTATGGACCGACGGAGCCGTGAGGGAAACAAGCGGCGAACAACTGTGAAGAATCGTTCAAGGAAAATGGAAAAATGGAATGAAATCAGAGCCGTTTGTCGCTTTACATTTTATTGTTTTTATCATAAACAGGAGCTCGTTTATGTTCTGTGTTTGTCAGGATTCCAAAGACTGACGTACGATTTTAAAATGTTTTTGTTTGTTTTTACTTTACTTGGTTTGTGAAGTCTCTCCCTCTCTCTCTGCCTCTTCTCCTCTACCCTCTCTTTTCCTCTTCTTCTCTCTCCTGTCTCTACTTCTCACCCCCCCTCTCTTTCTCTTTGTCTCTCCCTCTCTGTAATGCTGCTCTCTCATCCCTCACCCTCTTTCCCCCTCTCTCTGCCTCTCACTGTCTCTCTTCCCCTCTCCCCTATTTCACTCTGTCTCTCCCTCTCTCCTCTTTTTTCTCTCGTCTCCACCTCTCACCCCTCCTCTGTCTCTACCTCTTCTCTCTACCCCCCCTCTCCTTCCCCCCTTCTCTTTCTCGCACTCTCTCCCTCCGCTCTCTCCCCCTTCCCCTTCTATCTCCCTTTATCTCTCTCTCCTCTTTTTCTCTCTCTCTCCCTCCCTCCCTCTCCCTTCCTCTTTGCCTCTCCCCCTCTTTCTCTCTCTCCTTCCGTCTCTCTCAACTCTCTCTCCCTCCCCCTTTCTTTTTCTTTCCCTCTCTTATCTCTCTCTCCCCTCCCCCTCTCCCCTCCCTCCCTTTCTGTCTCTCCCTTATCTCTCTCCCCCTCTCTATTATCTCTCTATCCTTCCTCCCTTTCTGTCTCTCTCTCTCTCTTATCCCTCTCCCTCCCTCCCCTTCGCTTGTCTCTTTCTCTCCTCCCTCCCTTTTTCTCTCTTATCTCTCTCTCTCCTCCCCCCTCCTCTAGTGTCGTTCTTGTTCGCTCTGTATGTAAATGAGCCGACCGCCGCGGGCCAATCAGAGCGCGGCACAGGGGACACTTTAATCTGTTTCAGGTGACGAGAGCCGGACCTGAAGAGCAGCCGAAATGTCGAGCCCGAGACGTTTGAAAATCCTCTCCGGACGCTTCGGTCGTCGGGAAAACGTCCGCCGTTTGATAAAAGAACACGAGGGGTTAAAGGGGTTAAAGGGGATGTGACCTGAACCAAACCAGACGAACTCAAACCTGTCTGAAACACTCGTGTAACATTATATCCACCTTAAATATACGATGAAGCAATGTTTACCTCTTCTTGCTGATTCTAACTTAAAGGGCCTATGACAGGTTGGACTGCTCATGTAACAAATATACAGGTAACATAAATATATTTAAAGTTTTGCTAGAAATAATTATACATTTTATCAATTTTAGCCATTTTTTTAGTTTTGTAATATCACTTCCTGGTTGTAAATGATGACATCACACCAGGAAATGACTGTACACTGGACTAAAACTTTGCTAACGTCAGAGATTTTTTTTGTCCGACAAATCAAAATTCATGTGAACACGTTTATTTTGTTTAATGAATGTTTAAAGGGTAAAAAAAAGTTGTTTATTTGGGGTAAATTATGTGTAACCTCACATTGTGATGTCATCAGTTTTTTACTTCCTGTAATTTTTAACAGATTTTTCAACTTTTCTCCACCAACTACGACTCGATTGGTGTAAAACTAGATTTCCATGTGCTGTACGCATTAATACTCCAAATTAAATCAAAATTAGAAAATTGTTAAAACCTGTCATAGGCCCTTTAACTGCTTTATTGTTTAAAGGGCGTATGACAGGTTTAAAGGGCCTATGACAGGTTTAAAGGGCCTATGACAGGTTGAAATACACATTTAACTAAAATGCAGTTAAGATAAATATATTCAAATTTCTACTAAAATCTTTACAAATTTAACCCCAGTTTAGCTGTTTTTTAGGTTTTAAATTTTACTTCCTGGTTGTAAAGTATGACATCACACTAGGAAATTACCATAGCAACCAGACTGTGCACTGGTCAAAACTCATTTAATGTCACAGATTTTGTTCATTTGACAAAGAAAAACAAATGTGACACCTTTATTTTGTTGAATCAAAGTTTAAAGGGTCAAAAAAGTAGTTTCTTTTGTGTAAATTATGCATAACCTTTGTCTCCACAGTGTGATGTCATCAGTTTGTTTACTTCCTGTAATTGTCAACAAATTTTTCAACTTTTCTCCACAAACAGTGACTTGATTGGTGTAAAACTATAATTTGTATTTACACAAAGTATTAATGCACTGAATGAAGTCAAAATTAGAAAATCATAAAACCCGTCATGGGCCCTTTAAGTATTTAAGATGTGTTTGTTTAGAAAAGGGTTTGCATTTCCTCCATTTTAATTATTGTGTAGGTGACATAAAGTAGGTTCAAAATCATCGTCTATTGCCATATTTTAATTTGTATTATATCACGCTTTAATTTAATTTTTTTTTTTTTCTGACAGGCCTAAGTCTCCAGGTGTTTTCTCATCGTTTGTTTTCTTCTCATCGTTTTTTTGCTGGTGTGCATGAAAAATAAGTATTTGGTCGATTGAAAGACACGGAGCTTCTTCTCGGTTTTAAAGAAAATTCACAACATTTTCACAAACTTTGGCACATTCTTAATATTGACTTTGATGGAAACAACAACCGTGTCCAAGAAAGAACAGACCAAAATCCCCAAACTAATAGAAATAATCGGAGGAAACGCTTGATATTTGTTGATATTTGATGCTAAACGTCTCTCTCCAGCTGAACGTTCTCAGTTTATGATCTTTTTTTGTTTTTTTGCTCATGGAATCGATCGAACGTCGACACCAGAAACGACCGAAGAGAGCAGAGCAGGTCCCACTCAGGTCTGGTTTGTCAGATTTAACGAGCGCTCACACAGACCACCAGGTGAAACTGGACCCCCACGGCGGCCATGTTGGATCTGAGCAAAGTCAATGAGCCGTTTGTGAGTCAATACTGAGCCTGAGCCGACGAGGCGGAAGAAAAAGGACTGATGGAAGAGAAAAGGAGGAGAGAGAGAGGAGGAGAGAGAGGGGAGGAGAGAGGGGAGGAGGAGAGAGAGGAGGAGAGAGAGAGGAGGAGAGAGAGAGGAGGGGAGAGAGGGGAGGAGGAGAGAAAAAGAGGACGAGAGCGGGGGGAGGGAAAGAGAGAGAGAAGGAGAGAGAGGGGAGGAGGAGAGAGAGGGAGAGAAGAGAGAGAGAGGGGAGAGAGAGAGAGGAGGGAGAGAGGAGAGAGAGAGGAGAGAGAGAGGAGAGAGAGAGAGAGAGAGAGAGGAGGAGAAGGAGAGAAAAGAGAGAGGGGAGGAGAAGAGAGAGAAGAGGAGAGGAAAAGAGAGAGGGAGAGAAGAGAGAGAGGGGAGGAGAAGAGAGGGGAGGAGAAGAGAGAGAGGAGGAGAGAGGGGAGGAGGAGAGAGAGGGAGAGAGAGAGAGAGAGAGGAGAGAGAGAGAGGGAGAGAGAGAGGAGGAGAGAGAGAGAGGAGGAGAGAGGGGAGGAGAGAGAGAGAGGAGGAGAGAGGAGAGAGAGAGGAGAGAGAGGGGAGGAGAAGAGAGAGAAGAGGAGAGGAAAAGAGAGGGAGAGAAGAGAGAGAGGGGAGGAGAAGAGAGGGGAGGAGAAGAGAGAGAGGAGGAGAGAGGGGAGGGAGAGAGAGGAGGAGGAGAGAGAGGAGGAGAGAGAGAGGGGAGGAGAGAGAGAGAGGAGGAGAGAGGGGAGGAGAGAGAGAGAGGAGGAGGAGAGAGAGGAGGGGGAGAGAGAGGAGGGGGAGAGAGAGGAGGAGAGAGAGTGGGGAGAAGAGAGAGAGGAGGAGAGAGGGGAGGAGAAGAGAGAGGAGGAGAGGAAAAGAGGGAGAGGGAGAGAAGAGAGAAGGAGGAAAAGAGGGAGAGAAGAGAGGAGAAGAGAAGGAGGAGGAGATGAAAACCTGCTTTAGTCCTGGTTCAGACCTGGTTCAGTCCTGGTTTAGTCCTGGTTTAGTCCTGGTTCAGACCTGGTTTAGTCCTGGTCTAGTCCTGGTCTCAGACCTGGTTTAGTCCTGGTTTAGTCCTGGTTTAGTCCTGGTCTCAGACCTGGTTTAGTCCTGGTTTAGTCCTGGTCTCAGACCTGGTTTAGTCCTGGTTTAGTCTTGGTTTAGTCCTGGTTTAGTCCTGGTTCAGTCCTGGTTTAGTCCTGGTTTAGTCCTGGTTCAGTCCTGGTTTAGTCCTGGTTTAGTCCTGGTCTCAGACCTGGTTTAGTCCTGGTTTAGTCTTGGTTTAGTCCTGGTTTAGTCCTGGTTCAGTCCTGGTTTAGTCCTGGTTTAGTCCTGGTCTAGTCCTGGTTTCAGACCTGGTTTCAGACCTGGTTTAGTCCTGGTTCAGTCCTGGTCTAGACCTGGTTTAGTCCTGGTTTCAGATCTGGTTTAGTCCTGGTTTCAGACCTGGTTCAGACCTGGTTTAGTCCTGGTTTAGTCCTGGTTTCAGACCTGGTTCAGACCTGGTTTAGTCCTGGTTTCAGACCTGGTTTAGACCTGGTTTAGACCTGGTTTAGTCCTGGTTTAGTCCTGGTTTCAGACCTGGTTTAGTCCTGGTTTAGTCCTGGTTTAGTCCTGGTCTAGTCCTGGTGTAGTCCTGGTGTAGTCCTGGTTTCAGACCGGGGTGAGCACAGAATACTAATGCTGAGTTTCGGTTTCTATGGCAACAGCAGAGCGAGGAGCTCCGTCTGCTCTAAAGACCTGTTTTCATAAAAACATGAGGCATTTTATGAGTCAAACACGTTCAGGACAAAAACACGTCTCAAAAATGGACGGGATCTTCAGTTAAACCTCGAATAAACCAGAGGAACGTGACGTGACGCTCGTGTCAGAGTCAGAGATGTGTGACGTCACTTCCTGTTGAACGTGACACAAACATGACAGTTGGAGGTAATTCTACAACTGTTACCATAGCAACCAGACTGTAAACAAGGGCCACATCCACACACATGACACAACAGTTAGATCTGACATAAATAATCCCCGATAACACCACCTAGTCGCGTTTTTGTCCCTTTTTTGTCACTTTTAGTCGCGTTTTTGTCACTATTTAGTAACATTTGGTTGTATTCTTGTCACTGTTGTGTTTGCATTTTCTTTCCGCTTTCAGTTGCATTTTTGTCAGTTTTTCTCCGGGTTTTTTTTTTTTTTTTTTTGTCAGTTTTTGTTGGGTTTTTGTCGTTTTCAGTCAGGTTTTTATCGCTTATAGTTTTGCTTTTGTCGCTTTTTGTTTGTGTAAAGTTTATGACGTCACTTCCTGTTGAACGTGACACAAATATGACACAGTTAGAGGTGATTCTACTGTTACCATAGCAACCAGACTGTAAACAAGGGCCAACTGTTACCATAGCAACCAGACTGTAAACAAGGGCCACACCCACAAACGTGACTCAATAGTTAGAACTGACAAATAATAATCCGTGATAAGACTTTATTTTGTTGATGAGGGTTTAAACTGTCTCTGTGTTTTCGATGGTGCGTCGCCTTTTGATGACATCACAGAGGGACTCAGCTCCACTTCCTGTCATTTTACGCTTTTATTTTTCAGATTTTCTTCACAAACTGCAACTTCTTGGATCTAAAACTTTGATAAATATTTACCACTGGTGCCCTCCCACCAAAGCAAATAAGAATTAGAAAAACATCACAACCTGAAATATGGACTTTAAAGGGCCTCTGACAGGTTTAAAGGGCCTATGACATGTTTAAAGGGCCTATGACAGGTTTAAAGGGCCTATGACAGGTTTAAAGGGCCTATGACAGGTTGAAATACACATTTAACTAAAATGCAGTTAAGATAAATATATTCAAATTTCTACTAAAATCTTTACAAATTTAGTTGTTTAGTTGTTTTTTTTAGGTTTTAAATTTTACTTCCTGGTTGTAAAGTATGACATCACGCTAGGAAATCACCATAGCAACCACACTGTACACTGGCCAAACCCCTCTAATGTCACAGATTTTGTTAATTTGACAAAGAAAAACACATGTGAAGATATTTATTTTGTTGAATCAATGTTTAAAGGGTCAAAAAAGTAGTTTATTTTATGTAAATTATGCATAACCTTTGTCTCCCCAGTGTGATGTCATCAGTTTGTTTACTTCCTGTATTTTTCAACAGGTTTTTCAACTTTTTCTCCACAAACAGTGACTTGATTGGTGTAAAACTATAATTTATATTTACACAAAGTATTAATGCACTGAATAAAGTCAAAATTAGAAAATCATAAAAACCCGTCATGGGCCCTTTAAGGCTGGTCTTTATGTCTCTGGGAGAAAAATGCTTCCTTTGAAAGAGCTGGCTCTGAGTTACAACGTCCCACGAACTCTACTTGTCATTGTTAACATAATTTTCTTCACAAACTGCTACTCCACAAATGTAAAACTGATAAATACTTAACACAGATGCCCTCCCACCAAAGTAAATAAGGATTAGAGAAACATGAGAACCTGAAATATGGACTTTAAAGTGCGTATGACGGGTTTTCATGATTTTCTAATTTTGACTTTATTCAGTGCATTAATGCCTGTTGTAAATAGAAATTATAGTTTTACACCAATCAAGTCGCTATTTGTGGAGAAAAGTTGAAAAATCTGTTGACAATTACAGGAAGTAAACAAACTGATGACATCACACTGGGAAGACAAAGGTTATGCATAATTTACACAAAATAAACTACTTTTTTGACCCTTTAAACATTGATTCAACAAAATAAAGGTGTGACATGTGTATTTCTTTGTCAAATTAACAAAATCTGTGACATTGGATGAGTTTTGGCCGATGTACAGTCTGGTTGCTATGGTGATTTCCTAGCGTGATGTCATACTTTACAACCAGGAAGTAAAATAAAAAACCTAAAAAACAGCTTAACAGGGTTAAATTTGTAAAGATTTTAGTAGAAATTTGAATATATTTATCTTAACTGCAGTTTAGTTAAATATGTATTTCAACCTGTCAGAGGCCCTTTAAGGCTGGTCTTTATGTCTCTGTCGGAGTAAAATGCATCATTTGAAAGAGCTGGCTCAATTCAGGGGACATTTTTACAGACAGATCCACGGCTGTGCTATGGGCTCTCCGGTCTCGCCGATCGTAGCCAACCTATATATGGAACACTTTGAGAAGAAGGCTCTGACCTCCTTCCTGGGCACACCTCCGAGCCTCTGGCTGTGTTACGTGGATGATACTTTTGTGATAATCAAGAAACAAGAGCTGGAAACTTTCTCTGAGCATATCAATGGGTTGGATGTATACATTAAGTTCACCCGAGAAGATGCTAAGGACAACCGGTTGGCGTTTCTTGATTGCTCCACAATCAGAGAGGAGGAAGGCAGCCTTCAGACAGAAGTGTACAGGAAACCCACACACACAGACCAGTACTTACTGTTCGATTCAAACCACCCACTGCAGCACAAGTTGGGAGTGATCAGGACACTACAACATAGAGCCCACGAAGTACCCACCAGCTCTGAGGGGAGAAAGAAGGAGGAAGAACACGTCCAATGTGCCCTCTCAGCTTGTGGTTACCCCAACTGGGCCTTTAACAAAGTCAGAAGAGCCAAGAGACAGGACAGAAAGGATAAAGACCCCAGCAGGAGGGGGGTCTCTATCCCTTATGTCTCGGGCTTGTCTGAGAAGTTTCAAAGGATTTTTAGACAACACGACATCCCTGTTTATTTCAAACCAGGCAACACACTTAAACAGAAACTGGTCCACCCGAAGGACAAGAGGCCGACAGAGAAACAGAGCAATGTAGTTTATTCGATAGAGTGCAGTGAGGACAGTTGTAAAGAACGTTACATAGGAGAAACAAAACAGCCATTGCACAAAAGGCTGTACCAACACAGAAGATTTTCCGCCACCGGTCCGCAGAGTGCAGTCCATCTGCACCTAAAAGCTACAAATCACTCGTTTGAGGACAGTGAGGTGAAGATTTTGAGCAGAGAGAAGAACTGGTTTGAAAGAGGAGTTAAGGAAGCCATTTTTGTAAAAAGAGAAAATCCTTCTTTAAACAGGAATGGGGGCTTAAGATTTAATTTAGCCAAAATTTATGACAGCATCCTGACACCTTGGTCTAGATCAATAGACCAGTCAAATGCTAATGAGGTAATCAGCAGTGAGGAGGGAGCAACAGCCAGCTATCAATAACAATAGACCTTAGTCACAGGTGAAACTAGGTGAGGCCAACCATTAATCAACAAGATAGACCTATTAATCAAGTCCCAGGTGACAAACAAACAATTTTCTAACAAGACAGGTTTCAGTGACTCCTCCCTGGGGGCAGGACTCCCAGTACTTAGAGTAGCATATAAGGCCCAGGTTCCCATACCAGCTCTCTGATTGACAATGACTTTTGGATAAAAGTCGAAACGTCTCGATCTTTAAACAGCGTCCGGATGACGACCTCTGAACCCCTTTCTACGAGCTGGCTCTGAGTTACAACGTCCCACAAACTCTATGGATGAAGTGGATTCAATGGAGGAATAAAATGGCTTTAGGTAAAAGTTTGCATTTTCACTGGAAAGTTTCTATGTTTAAAGAAGAACGGACCAAAAGCCCTGACTAATAGAAACGATGGGAGGAATCACTGGTGGGTTGTTCTCTCGTCACAGCTGTGGGTTTGAGCCGCAGCGACGTTTGTTAGAGTCGGTTTAATTTGAGAATAAAACGTCTGAACGATCGCGTCTCTGAAAACACTGAGGTTTAACTGCGGCTTTGTCTCCATTAAACCTGACACTGTTTCACTTTAAAGCTCCGCCTTTTTAAAGAGACGTCTGCTCCTCATTTAACTCTGAACCAGGTCTAAACCAGGGCTAAACCAGGACTAAACCAGGTCTAAACCAGGTCTAAACCAGGACTAAACCAGGAATAAACCAGGTCTAAACCAGGTCTAAACCAGGACTAAACCAGGAATAAACCAGGACTAAACCAGGACTAAACCAGGACTAAACCAGGGCTAAACCAGGACTGAACCAGGACTAAACCAGGACTAAACCAGGACTAAACCAGGTCTAAACCAGGACTAAACCAGGACTAAACCAGGACTAAACCAGGACTAAACCAGGTCTAAACCAGGACTAAACCAGGACTAAAACAGGACTAAACCAGGTCTAAACCAGGGCTAAACCAGGACTAAACCAGGGCTAAACCAGGGCTAAACCAGGGCTAAACCAGGACTAAACCAGGACTAAACCAGGAATAAACCAGGTCTAAACCAGGTCTAAACCAGGTCTAAACCAGGAATAAACCAGGTCTAAACCAGGACTAAACCAGATCTAAACCAGGACTAAACCAGGACTAAACCAGGACTAAACCAGGGCTAAACCAGGTCTAAACCAGGACTGAACCAGGACTAAACCAGGACTAAACCAGGACTAAACCAGGTCTAAACCAGGACTAAACCAGGACTAAAACACGACTAAACCAGGTCTAAACCAGGGCTAAACCAGGACTAAACCAGGACTAAACCAGGGCTAAACCAGGTCTAAACCAGGACTGAACCAGGACTAAACCAGGACTAAACCAGGACTAAACCAGGTCTAAACCAGGACTAAACCAGGACTAAACCAGGACTAAACCAGGTCTAAACCAGGACTAAACCAGGACTAAAACACGACTAAACCAGGTCTAAACCAGGGCTAAACCAGGACTAAACCAGGTCTAAACCAGGGCTAAACCAGGGCTAAACCAGGACTAAACCAGGGCTAAACCAGGACTAAACCAGGTCTAAACCAGGTCTAAACCAGGTCTAAACCAGGACTAAACCAGGACTAAACCAGGTCTAAACCAGGTCTAAACCAGGGCTAAACCAGGTCTAAACCAGGTCTAAACCAGGTCTAAACCAGGACTAAACCAGGACTAAACCAGGACTAAACCAGGTCTAAACCAGGACTAAACCAGGACTAAACCAGGTCTAAACCAGGAATAAACCAGGTCTAAACCAGGTCTAAACAAGGAATAAACCAGGTCTAAACAAGGGCTAAACCAGGTCTAAACCAGGGCTAAACCAGGACTAAACCAGGACTAAACCAGGGCTAAACCAGGTCTAAACCAGGACTAAACCAGGTCTAAACCAGGTCTAAACCAGGGCTAAACCAGGGCTAAACCAGGTCTAAACCAGGACTAAACCAGGGCTAAACCAGGTCTAAACCAGGTCTAAACCAGGACTAAACCAGGACTAAACCAGGACTAAACCAGGTCTAAACCAGGACTAAACCAGGACTAAACCAGGTCTAAACCAGGTCTAAACCAGGACTAAACCAGGACTAAACCAGGACTAAACCAGGTCTAAACCAGGGCTAAACCAGGACTAAACCAGGACTAAACCAGGACTAAACCAGGTCTAAACCAGGACTAAACCAATACTAAACCAGGTCTAAACCAGGGCTAAACCAGGACTAAACCAGGTCTAAACCAGGACTAAACCAGGTCTAAACCAGGGCTAAACCAGGTCTAAACCAGGTCTAAACCAGGACTAAACTCAGAATAAACCAGGACTAAACCAGGACTAAACCAGGTCAAAACCAGGACTAAACCAGGTCTAAACCAGGACTAAACCAGGGCTAAACCAGGTCTAAACCAGGACTAAACCAGGTCTAAACCAGGTCTAAACCAGGGCTAAACCAGGACTAAACCAGGTCTAAACCAGGACTAAACCAGGGCTAAACCAGGGCTAAACCAGGGCTAAACCAGGGCTAAACCAGGTCTAAACCAGGTCTAAACCAGGACTAAACTCAGAATAAACCAGGACTAAACCAGGTCAAAACCAGGACTAAACCAGGTCAAAACCAGGACTAAACCAGGTCTAAACCAGGACCAGTTGGAGCAGAGTCTTTGGGTTTTATTGCGGCGCTGGTCGAATAAAACGGCACAGTTTGACAGTAAAGTTTAAACGAGCGATTATGGAGCATTTAAATCTCACCTGCTGTTTGGGAACAAAGGGTCAGAGAAGAAGAAGAAATGAGGTCTGGTTCAGACCTGGTTTAGTCCTGGTTTAGACCTGGTTTAGAGCTGTGAAGTGTATTACTCGATGACACAAAAGCAGATCTGTGTCTTTAAAAAGGTACAATTCATTGTTAAATACATTAAATCCAGTATCATGACCTCTCTGTGCCCTCTGTGACCTCTCCATGACCTCTGTGCCCTCTCTGTGACCTCTGTGCCCTCTCTGTGACCTCTCTATGACCTCTGTATGACCTCTGTATGACCTTGTCCTGTGTACGGCGGCTCGTTAGGTCCAATCTTCACTTCTGCCTCTCAAACACGAGCGTGTACTCTGTATTTGAGCCGAGTTTTGACCCGGTCCAGAGAAGGCTACGCTGCTAACGATGAGGCTAACGATGAGGCTAACAATGCGGCTAACGACGAGGCTAACGATGAAGCTAACTCCTCATAATCACAGACCGACCACAGCTCGGACACGACACACTTGGGGGCGTCGTCGCTGAATCTGAGTCGTGCTCGTCGTTAGCTTTGGCTGTTTTTATCATTTAAAACGTCAGAAAAGATTTTTAAAAAAAGTTTTCTGTCTGTCTGAACAGAGTTGGATAAAAACACGTACAATTTTGGACCTGCCACTGTCACAAACACTGAATAAACACTTTAATCAGTCGACCCCGAGGTTTAGACCTGGTTTAGACCTGGTTTAGACCTGGTTTAGTCCTGGTTTAGACCTGGTTTAGTCCTGGTTTAGACCTGGTTTAGACCTGGTTTAGTCCTGGTTTAGTCCTGGTTTAGTCCTGGTTTAGTCCTGGTTTAGTTCTGCTTTAGTCCTGGTTTAGTCCTGGTTTAGTTCTGGTTTAGTCCTGGTTTAGTCCTGGTTTAGTTCTAGTTTAGTCCTGGTTTAGACCTGGTTTAGACCTGGTTTAGACCTGGTTTAGTCCTGGTTTAGACCTGGTTTAGTCCTGGTTCAGTCCCGGTTCAGTCCCGGTTTAGACCCGGTTTAGACCCGGTTTAGACCCGGTTTAGTCCCGGTTTAGTCCCGGTTTAGTCCCGGTTTAGTCCCGGTTTAGTCCCGGTTTAGTCCCGGTTTAGACCCGGTTTAGACCCGGTTCAGTCCTGGTTTAGTCCTGCTTTAGTCCTGCTTTAGTCCTGCTTTAGTCCTGCTTTAGTCCTGGTTTAGTCCTGGTTTAGTCCTGGTTTAGTCCTGGTTTAGTCCTGGTTTAGTCCTGGTTTAGTCCTGGTTTAGTCCTGGTTTAGACCTGGTTTAGTCCTGGTTTAGACCTGGTTTAGTCCTGGTTTAGACCTGGTTTAGTCCTGGTTTAGAACCTGGTTTAGTCCTGTTTAGACCTGGTTTAGTCCTGGTTTAGACCTGGTTTAGATCTGGTTTAGACCTGGTTTAGATCTGGTTATGACCTGGTTTAGATCTGGTTTAGACCTGGTTTAATTCCTGGTTTAATTCCTGGTTTAGTCCTGGTTTAGACCTGGTTTAGTCCTGGTTTAGACCTGGTTTAGTCCTGGTTTAGACCCGGTTTAGACCTGGTTTAGTCCTGGTTTAGACCTGGTTTAGTCCTGGTTTAGACCTGGTTTAGTCCTGGTTTAGACCTGGTTTAGACCTGGTTTAGTCCTGGTTTAGACCTGGTTTAGACCTGGTTTAGACCTGGTTTAGACCTGGTTTAGACCTGGTTTAGTCCTGGTTTAGTCCTGGTTTAGACCTGGTTTAGACCTGGTTTAGACCTGGTTTAGACCTGGTTTAGTCCTGGTTTAGACCTGGTTTAGTCCTGGTTTAGACCTGGTTTAGTCCTGGTTTAGACCTGGTTTAGTCCTGGTTTAGTCCTGGTTTAGTCCTGGTTTAGTCCTGGTTTAGTCCTGGTTTAGTCCTGGTTCTGTGGTTTTATTCATAGAACTATAATAAAACCTGGAAGATGAATCAAAGATGGCCGTCCTGTTTATCCCTATGGAGTGAGCTCATTGGCGCATGACCCCAAAAAAGTTTCTTACTTCCGCATTTACTTCCTGATACGGCGGCTGACATCTTTGTTTTACTTCCTGATACGATGGCTGCCATCTTTGTTTTACTTCCTGAAACGGAGGCTGCCATCTTTGCTTTAGGGCGCCATGTGACGACAATCCCCCACTTCATATAAAAACGGTAATTTCGGTGATTTTAGAAACGGTAGAAAAGAACATTTCCTTCTATTTTATTTAAATACCGATAATAATTCAGTCCTGTCTGTGATTATAATGAGCAATTTTAGAAAAAGGCTGGTTCCAAGAGGCTGCAGTACCTCGCACGGCCACAAATCAATCTGGGACCACAGACAGAGGGGGCGTACCTTATCCAGTTCATTTAATACATCCATGATTTTATTACAGACAGAATCAGCGACACACGAGCTGCAAAGGACTGTGGGTAATGTCAGGCAGGTGCTTTGAATTGTGGGTAAATTGGGCTCTTCAAAGATGGCCGCCTGACGCCTTTCAAACCTTTGTGACTCGTTCTCTGAAAATGAAACAGGTTTGTGTGAAAATCCCAATAATTCCCCGAGAGTTTGAGCAAAAATACAATAAAACCACAAAAGGTTGAAGTCATTAGTGTGAAACGGTTTGTGGAGAGAGTTTGGCAGAAACGTCTTAATATTTGGTGGATTTTACTTCATCCAACTGTTTTTACTTCATTAAAAGTTTATTATTTCACCTGTTTATGCTTTTTAGAAACAAAATGTGAATCATCGGAGCAAGAAAACAGATTGAATCATTAAGTGAAAGGACTTTAAAGAAGAATTAAAGAACAATTAAAGGAGCTGAAGGAACATTAAAGGAGCTGAAGGAACATTAAAGGAGCTGAAGGAACATTAAAGGAGCTGAAGGAACATTAAAGGAGCTGAAGGAACATTAAAGGAGCTGAAGGAACATTAAAGGAGCTGAAGGAACATTAAAGGAGCTGAAGGAACATTAAAGGAGCTGAAGGAACATTAAAGGAGCTGAAGGAACATTAAAGGAGCTGAAGGAACATTAAAGGAGCTGAAGGAACATTAAAGGAGCTGAAGGAACATTAAAGGAGCTGAATTTCTTCTGTTCAGATCTGTGTTTGTAAAAACAGAAAATAGAACGAAACAGAGAGCATCATGGGAAAAAGACTGAGTGACATCGTCTCAGACACGGGTCATAAGTCCAGTCCAGGTCAAGTCAGTCTGAAGTCCAGTTCGAAGTCTAAGTCCAGTCTCGAAGTCAGTCTGAAGTTCAGTTCGAAGTTCAGTCGAAGTCTAGTCTGAAGTCTAGTCTGAAGTCTAGTCTGAAGTCAGTTCTGAAGTCTAGTCTGAAGCTGAGTCTGAAGCCAAGTCTAAGTCTAGTCAAGTTAAAGTAGAGTTCGAGTCTCAGTCGAAGTCTAGTCTGAAGTCCAGTCGAGTCTAAGTCTAGTCTGAAGTCTAGTCTGAAGTTCGAGTCTAAGTCTAAGTCTAGTCTAAGTAGAGTCCGAAGTTCAGTCCGAGGTCCTAGTTCGAAGTCTAGTCCGAAGTCTAAGTCCTAGTCTGAAGTCCAGTTCCGGTCAAGTCCAGTCGAGTCCTAAGTCCAGTCCGAAGTCAGTCCGAGTCTAAGTCGAGTCAGTCTAAGTCAGTCTAAGTCCTAGTTCGAAGTCTAAGTCCAGTCCAAGTTCAGTCTAAGTTCAGTTCGAGTCAGTCTGAAGGTCTAAGTTCAGTCTGAAGTCTAAGTCTAGTCCTGAAGGTCTAAGTTCCAGTTCGAAGTCTAGTCCGAAGTCTAAGTCCAGTTCGAAGTCAGTCGAGTCCAGTCGAGTCAGTCCGAAGTCTAGTCGAAGTCTGAGTCAGTCGAAGGTCTAGTCTGAAGTTCAGTTCGAAGTCAGTCGAGTCAAGTCAAGTCTAAGTCCAGTCTAAGTCTAGTCTAAGTCAAAGTAGAGTCCGAAGTCAGTCTGAAGTCAGTCCAGTCTAAGTCAGTCCGAAGTCAGTCGAAGTCAGTCCGAGGTCCTAGTCCGAGTCTAAGTCCAGTCAAGTCAAAGTAGAGTCTGAGTTCAGTCGAAGGTCCAGTCGAGTCAAGTCAGTCGAGTCCAGTCCGAGTCCAAGTCCGAGTCCAAGTCCAGTCCAAGTCCAGTCCAAGTCAAAGTAGAGTCCGAGTCGAGTCCGAGTCGAGTCCAAGTTGAGTCCAAGTTGAGTCCAAGCTGAGTCCAAGCTGAGTCCAAGTCAAGTCCAGGTCGTTCTTAGTCATGTTTTTTGTTGCTTTTAGGCGTAATTTTGTCACTTTGGTCATAGTTTTGGTCATGGTTTTGTGGCTTTAATTTGCATTTTGTTGTTTTTAACCGCGGTTTAGTCTCTTTAGGTCGTAGTTTGTCGCTCTCTGTCATGTTTTTTTGCCATGTTCTGCCGTTTTTAGCCGGGGTTTTGTCTCTTTAGGTGGTACTTTGTCACTCATGTTTTTTGTCATGTTCTGTCACTTTTAGCCGGGCTTTAGTCTCTTCAGGTGGTAGTTTGTCACTTTTTTCATGTTTTTTTTTCATGTTCTGTCACTTCTAGCTAAAGGTTTGTCTCTTTAGGTGGTAGTTTGTCATGTTTTTTGTCATGTTCTGCCGTTTTTAGCCGGGGTTTTGTCTCTTTAGGTCGTAGTTCATCACTTTCTTTCATGTTTTTTGTCATGTTCTGTCACTTTTAGCTGAAGTTTTGTCTCTTTAGGTGGTAGTTTGTCATGTTTTTTGTCATGTTCTGTCACTTTTAGCCGGTCTTTAGTCTCTTTAGGTGGTACTTTGTCACTTTCTGTCATGTTTTTTATCATGTTCTGTCACTTTTAGCCAGGCTTTAGTCTCTTCAGGTGGTAGTTTGTCACTTTCGTTCATGTTTTTTGTCATGTTCTGTCACTTTTAGCTGAAGTTTTGTCTCTTTAGGTGGTAGTTTGTCATGTTTTTTGTCATGTTCTGTCACTTTTAGCCAGGCTTCAGTCTCTTCAGGTGGTAGTTTGTCACTTTCTTTGTCACTTCATGTTTTTTTGCCATGTTCTGCCGTTTTTAGCCGGGGTTTTGTCTCTTTAGGTGGTAGTTTGTCATGTTTTTTATCATGTTCTGTCACTTTTAGCCAGGCTTTAGTCTCTTCAGGTGGTAGTTTGTCACTTTCTTTCATGTTTTTTGTCATGTTCTGTCACTTTTAGCTAAAGGTTTGTCTCTTTAGGTGGTAGTTTGTCATGTTTTTTGTCATATTCTGTCACTTTTAGCCGGGCTTTAGTCTCTTCAGTTGGTAGTTTGTCACTTTCTTTGTCACTTCATGTTTTTTGCCATGTTCTGCCGTTTTTAGCCGGGGTTTTGTCTCTTTAGGTCGTAGTTCATCACTTTCTTTCATGTTTTTTGTCATGTTCTGTCACTTTTAGCTGAAATTTTGTCTCTTTAGGTCGTAGTTTGTCATGTTTTTTGTCATGTTCTGTCACTTTTAGCCGGGCTTTAGTCTGTTCAGGTGGTAGTTTGTCACTTTCTGTCATGTTTTTTATCATGTTCTGTCACTTTTAGCCGGGCTTTAGTCTGTTCAGGTGGTAGTTTGTCACTTTTTTCATGTTTTTTGTCATGTTCTGTCACTTTTAGCTGAAGTTTTGTCTCTTTAGGTGGTAGTTTGTCATGTTTTTTGTCATGTTCTGTCACTTTTAGCCGGGCTTTAGTCTCTTCAGGTGGTAGTTTGTCACTTTTTTTTCATGTTTTTTTTTCATGTTCTGTCACTTTTAGCTGAAGTTTTGACTCTTTAGGTGGTAGTTTGTCATGTTTTTTGTCATGTTCTGTCACTTTTAGCCGGGCTTCAGTCTCTTCAGGTGGTAGTTTGTCACTTTTTTTTCATGTTTTTTGTCATGTTCTGTCGTTTTTAGCTGAAGTTTTGTCTCTTTAGGTGGTAGTTTGTCATGTTTTTTGTCATGTTCTGTCACTTTTAGCCGGTCTTTAGTCTCTTTAGGTGGTACTTTGTCACTTTCCGTCATGTTTTTTGTCATGTTCTGTCACTTTTATCCGGGTTTACTCTCTTTAGGTGGTAGTTTGTCATGTTTTTTGTCATGTTCTGTCACTTTTAGCCGGGCTTTAGTGTCTTCAGGTGGTAGTTTGTCACTTTCCGTCATGTTTTTTGTCATGTTCTGTCACTTTTAGCTGAAGTTTTGTCTCTTTAGGTCGTAGTTTGTCACTTTTTTTCATGTTTTTTTGTCACGTTCTGTCACTTTTATCCGGGTTTACTCTCTTTAGGTGGTAGTTTGTCATGTTTTTTGTCATGTTCTGTCACTTTTAGCCGGGCTTTACTCTCTTTAGGTGGTAGTTTGTCATGTTTTTTGTCATGTTCTGTCACTTTTAGCCGGGCTTTAGTGTCTTCAGGTGGTAGTTTGTCACTTTCCGTCATGTTTTTTGTCATGTTCTGTCACTTTTAGCTGAAGTATTGTCTCTTTAGGTCGTAGTTTGTCATGTTGTTTTGTGTTTTTTAGTCTCTTCAGGTGGTACTCTCACCTGGAGGATGAAGGAGTGCGCGGTGGTGGGACTCAGCAGCAGGATGGCCCTCCTCAGAGTGTCCCGGTATCGGTTCAGCTCCTCCGTCTTCATCGTGGCGAACAGGTTGGTGAAGACCTTGGAGATGTTCCTCTCCACGCGCTGCAGAGCCACGTCCACGCCCTGCCTGGAGGTCTGGTCCAGGAAGCTCTGAAGACCACGGATATCTGAGGAGACACCAGGAACATGTTGGGTTTAAAGGAGCTCTGCAGATCGTGAAAGTTAAGTCAGTGATGGATGTAGTACGTCTTGTGACTTAAGTAAAAGTTCAGATAAAGAGGCAAAACAACACTTCATTAAATAACTTTGGTTCCTTCTGTGCCTCTTGTTCCCGTTTGGGCTGGAGGTGGTCTCTGGTTGGACCAAACAACCTCTCAAACAAAATCACATTGAACAAAAATATAAACACTTTTGTTTTTGACTTTTGAGCTGAACTCAAAGACAGAAAACATTTTCTATGAACACAAAAGACACAAAGATAAAACGACTAGAGTTTCCAAAACAAACTGAACAAAGATGGAGCTGGTTTAGTTAAACGTGTTACACGGAGCTCTGCTAAGACTACTGTAGTACATGGTCCAGGCCAGTGTGTGGCGCTGTGATTCTGCCACAGAATGTGACGACTAGAAGAAGAGAGAACAAAGAAAAGAAGAGAGTACAGAAAAGAGAAGAGCACGAGCCGAAAAGTTGCAAAATGTAAAAAAAAAATGTAACTTGGCTTTAGCCTGAAAGTCCAGCAGGACGTAAACCCTACAAAGACACACAGAGCTTCAGATCTCACTGGAAGAAAAAGACGAAACTTCAAAACAGACTTCATGGAGACAAACTCCATTTAGATGGATTTATTTATCGTGTGTCGCTGCTGCTCGAGCGGCCGAGGATTCTGTCGTGAACGACATTCGACGTCAGTGAATTATAACAATGTTTGACTGAACAGAGTCTGATGAACTCGTGTGGACGAGACACGCTTCATGTTAAACAGATGGACCTGGGCTCCAGGCTCACGGGGCCCGGGCTCCAGGCTCACGGGGCCCGACTGCACCAGGGGCCCGGGCTCCAGGCACACGGGGCCCGACCAGGGGCCCGGGCTCCAGGCTCACGGGGCCCGACCAGGGGCCTGGGCCTGAAAACCACTGGGTCGTGACAGGAGTAAGTCGGATGCCCTCCCTGCCTGTTCTCTGCAGTCTCATGGTGTCCCTCCTGCCTCACCCCTCTGTGAGTCTGACTCCTCCCCCTTCACAGTGGGACATATCAAGATGCTGATTAGACAGCAGGGCTCACAGATGAGCTGCAGACAGGACGCTCTGATGTCAGAGTTTCTTTCTTCCACAAACCGTTCACCTGGACATCAGCGCCTCGTTGTTGTCGCTAAAAGGAGGACATGTTTACCCAGAATGCCGAGCGGTTGAAAGAGCTGTCAGGCGGCGCTCCCCGGGGCCCGATCTGTTTACACTCAGACATTTAGAGAAGCGCGGGGCCACAGGGGACACACGGAGGAGATGTTCAGAGGTAATGAAGACAAATGTGTGGAAAGAGCGGCTCTGCTTTCACTGTCCTCAGTGGCAGGTGCGGCCCTGACCTTCTGGGATGTATGTCTGCTTCACACTTCACAACTTTCTTTTGCAAATAAAAAAAAGTGTTTCCCCCAAAGAAACGATTGTAAAAGCAGAACTTTTTAACAAACATGAGACGCACCGTCTGCAGTTAATAATAAAACATGTTTAAAAGTCTATGACAGGATTAAACCACCATGTAGACTATTTCAGATTTGACTAAACATTTGTCCTGTTTGTGCAAGTTTGACAGTTTGTGTAAAGTTTAAATGTCACTTCCTGTTGAACATAACAGAAATATGACACAGTTAGAGGTGATTCTACAACTGTTACCATAGCAACCAGACTATAAACAAGGGCCGCATCCACAAACATCACACAAAAGTTAGAGCTGACAAATAACAACCTGATCACACCAGCAGCAGGTTTTTGTCTCTTCGGGTCACGTTTTGGTCGTATATGGTAACATTTTTGTTGTTTTTTAGTCACTTTTATTTGTGTTCTTGTCATTGTTGTATTTTTGTTGCTTTTAGTTGCATATTTTTTCAGTTTTTCTCCAGTGTTTTTAACCCGTTTTTGTCGCCTATAGTTTTGTTTTTGTCACTTTTTGTTTGACAGTTTGTGTAAAGTTTATGACGTCACTTCCTGTTGAACGTGACACAAATATGACAGTTAGAGGTAATTCTACAGCTGTTACCATAGCAACCAGACTGTAAACAAGGGCCACGTCCATAAACATGACACAATAGTTAGAACTGACAAATAATAACCCGATAACACCACCTTGTCATATTTTTGTTGCTTTTTTTTGTCCCTTTTAGTTGTGTTTTTGTCACTTTTGTGTTTTTGCTGCTTTTAAGTCAAGTTTTGTCACTTTTAGTTGCATTTTTGTCTGTTTTTGTAGCGTTTCTATCGCTTTCAGTCAGATTTTTGCCACTTAAAGTTTTGCTTAAAGAACTGACAGATAACCTGATAACAAGTTTTTATTGCTTTTTTGTCGCTTTTAGTTGCATTTTGTTGCTTTTTTCTTACTTTTCTTTGTTTCTTTCTTTGTGTTCTTGTCATTGTTGTGTTTTTAATGCTTTCAGTTGCATATTTTTTCTGCTGTTAGTTGCATTTTTGACAATTTTTTTCAGCTTTTGTCAGTTTCAGTCGTGTTTTTTGCCCGTTTTTGCTTTTGTCACTTTTTGTTTAACAGTTTGTGTAAAGTTGTCACTTCCTGACACAAATATGACACAGTTAGAGGTAATTCTACAACTGTTACCATAGCAACCAGACTGTAAACAAGGGCCAACTGTTACCATAGCAACCAGACTGTAAACAAGGCCCACACCCACACACAGGACACAATAGTTAGATCCGACAATAAATAATCCCTGATAAGACTTTATTTTGTTGATGATGGTTTAAACCGTCTGTATTTTCGATGGTGCGTCGCCTTTTGATGACATCACAGAGGGACTCAGCTCCACTTCTGTCACTTTAAACTTTTCTTCTTCTGCAGTGAAGCTGCGCTCGGCGGCGGCTCAGAGGCGGCGTGTCTTCGGGGACAGACTGCGCCGCGGCTTCGTCCTGTTTCCTTCCTGATTTATTTATTTTCGCTCGTCGTTCAGAGGAAACCCACCGGCTCCGACTGCAACTTTTAATTAAAGACACAGCGATAAAACTCTCAGCGGAGACGAACCCAGGAGAGAAGACTTTACATCAGATTTAACGAGTTTGGAGCGTCCACCGCCTCGTGACCAGGTGAAGAGCCACGACTCCACCGGTTCTGTTTGTGTGAACGCAGAGTCAGGCCAGAACAGGGCGCACAAAGCAGAAAAACAAGAAAAGAAAGGAAAAAAAGACAAAAATTAAACTTAAAGCAACTCATAAGCAACAAAAGCATGACTAAAAGCAACAAAAGCATGAATAAGTGTGACCAAAAGTGACAAAAATTGCAACCAAAAGTGACAAAAACGCGAAAAAAAGACGAGAAAAATTACAACCAAACGCAAGAAAAGCGCAATCAAGAATGACAAACTGTGACAAAAAGCAAAAAAAAGTGCCTAAAAGCAACAAAACCATGACTACAAGCAACAAAAGCATGAATAAGTGTGACTGAAAGTGACAAACTATGACCAAAAGTGACAAAAACGCATCTAAAGACGAGAAAAGTACAACCAAACGCAAGAAAAGCACAATCAAGAATGACAAACTGTGACAAAAAGCAAAAAAAAAGTGCCAATAAGCAACAAAACCATGACTAAAAGCAACAAAAGCATGAATAAGTGTGACTGAAAGTGACAAACTATGACCAAAAGTGACAAAAATTGCAACCAAAAGTGACAAAAACGCGAAAAAAGACGGGAAAATTACAACCAAACGCAAGAAAAGCGCAATCAAGAATGACAAACTGTGACAAAAAGCAAAAAAAAGTGCCTAAAAGCAACAAAACCATGACTAAAAGTGACAAAGACCACTAACCCTTAACAAAACAAAACTAGCAAAGCACGTTAGCATCAGCTGTTTTCCGTTTCTCTGATATTTCTGGGTCTCAATCATCAACATGATCTAAATGTGACATAAAGAGGTTTAAACACAACAGATTCAAACTCCTTCATCTTTAAAAACATATTCTGCAAAATGTCTTTTTTCTTTCTTTTACCCTGTTTTAATAACGCTGTTCCTTTTCATGTTTTTGTCTTGTCATATTTCTCTCTTTTAGTCACGTTTTGCTCCATTTTTGTCACTTTCAGTCACTTCTTGTCGTGTTTTTGTTCATTTGAGTTGTATTTTGTCACTTTTAGTCCTGTTTTTGTTGGTTTTCGTTGTGTTTTTGACACTTTTAGTCACATTTTTGTTGTTTTTGTTGAGTTGAATTGCATTTTGTCACTTAAAGTCACGTTTTTAGTTGTTTTTGTTGCTTATAGTCACATTTTGTTGAGTTGAGATGCATTTGTCACTTTTAGTGTAGTTTTTGTTGCTTATACTTGACTTGTTTTCATTTTTAGTCATGCTTTTTGTTGCTTTTAGTGGCATTTGTGTCACTTCTAGTCACGTTTTGTTGCTTTTAGTTGTGTTTTAGTTGATTTGAATTGCATTTTGTCACTTTTAGTCCTGTTTTTGTTGCTTTAAGTTGCATTTTTGTCATTTTTAGTCACATTTTTGTTCATTTGAGTTGCATTTTTGTCACAGTCACGTTTTTGTTGCTTTTAGTGGCATTTTTGTTGTGTTTTTGTTGAGTAGCATTTTGTCACTTTTAGTCACGTTTTTATTACTTTTTATTGCATTTTTGTCTCTTAAAGTCATGTTTTTGCTGCTTTTAGTTGTGTTTTTGTTCATTTTATTCGCATTTTGTCACTCAGTCATATTGTAGTGGCTTTTGTTGTGTTTTTGTTGAGTTGAGTTGCATTTTGTCACTTTTAGTCCTGTTTTTGTTGGCTTTCGTTGTGTTTTTGTCACTTTTAGTCACATTTTTGTTGTGTTTTTGTTGAGTTAAATTGCATTTTGTCACTTAAAGTCACGTTTTTAGTTGAAGTTTTTCACGTCTTTGTTGCTTATAGTCACATTTTGTTGAGTTGAGATGCATTTGTCACTTTTAGTGTAGTTTTTGTTGCGTTTAGTTGACCTTTTTTCATATTTAGTCATGTTTTTTGTTGCTTTTAGTGGCATTTTTGTCACTTTTAGTCACGTTTTGTTGCTTTTAGTTGCGTTTTTGTTGAGTTGAATTGCATTTTGTCACTTTTAGTCCTGTTTTTGGTTTAGTTGCATTTTTGTCATTTTTAGTCACATTTTTGTTCATTTGAGTTGCATTTTTGTCACTTACAGTCACGTTTTTGTTGCTTTTAGTGGCAGTTTTGTTGCGTTTTTGTTGAGTTTAGTTGCATGTTTTGTCACTTTTAGTCATGTTCTTATTACTTTTTATTGCATTTTTGTCACTTAAAGTCATGTTTTTGCCGCTTTTAGTTGTGTTTTTGTTAATTTGAGTTGCATTTTGTCACTTTGTGTTGTTTTTGTTGCATTTAGTTGACCTTTTTTCACTTTTAGTCATGTTTTTGGTGCTTATAGTTGCATTTTTGTCATTTTTAGTCACATTTTTGTTCATTTGAGTTGCATTTTTGTCACTTAGTCACATTTTTGTTGCTTTTAGTGACATTTTTGTTGTGTTTTTTTGAGTTGAGTTGCAATTTGTCACTTTTAGTCATGTTTTTATTACTTTTTATTGCATTTTTGTCACTTAAAGTCATGTTTTGCTGCTTTTAGTTGTGTTTTGTTCATTTGATTTGCATTTTGTCACTTAGTCATATTGTTGTGGCTTTTGTTGTGTTTTGGTTGAGTTTTTGTTGAGCTGAGTTGCATTTTGTCACTTTTAGTCCTGTTTTTGTTGCATTTAATTGTGTTTTTGCATCGAGTCTTTACAGAGAAGCAAAATAAATGTAGAAAAAGCCGAGGACAAACAGGATTTCTTGAACAACTAAACGTCTTTCTGTGAATCAGGACTCAAAGTACGAGGAGGACTTCGATGTGATTCATGAAGTTGAGTTTGAGTGACGTCAGATCAGACACGAGCCTTAAACGTCCCGGCCTCATGTTTCATGGACGACTGCGGCGCTCGAAGGCCGGGGACAGGAATATTTCATGATGTGACTTTGGTCGGGTTTAAAACAGAATCCAGGATTAAAAGCGAGTCGGACTTTGAAGTGAGTCTGGTTCGGTTTGACGCGACGAAAATAACGGCAGGAAATTAAAAGTGTCAGAGTCCCAGGTTTGGACCAGAAACGCCGCTCAGACTCGAGCACGACGCGGCACCAACAGGAAACACAACTCCAGCTCACGACAGAAGAAGAAGAAGAAGCAGCAGCTATGATTTGGAACAATTCAAGAAAACACTGACATCTCCGTCCACAGAAACAAGCACTCTGGACAAACGTACAACTTTAAATAAGAAAATAAGTGAAAAAGTGACTGGATCCGCAGTATTTATCTTGACTTGAGTACATTAGACCAGGGGTTCCCAAACTTTTCTGGCTGGGAAATATGATCATGTTTACTGCGTTTTAGTGGATTGTGATGTTAAACCGTCAGATAAGACTTTAGGTAAAACAAGATATTTGATTATATTATTATTATTTCTTTACTTCAAGATAAACACGACTCATTTCCAGCACTTATCGGCTTGTTATTTTATTTAAGACGACGTTTCCTCCAGTGCAGCGTTTCCTCACACGCCACACAAGAACCAAGTCCCTCTTTCCCACCGTCCCCATTTAGTTTGGGGAACCGCCCCGTCGTTGGCGTTACCACGGCGACAGAGGCTGAAGGCGGCGCTGAACATCATCGGTTCAATGGTCAGGATTACAGAGTCTTTTTCAGGGGCAGCTTCAGACAGCAGGGGGCAGCAGAGAGACACTCACCAGAAAATAACACCAGAACTATCAGTACTTTAACTGTCGGATGTAAAACTTTATCCAAACTCAGGAGGGACATGTTGGATTGACTCAGATAAACTTGTGTCTGAAACGCTGCCCGAGTTTCCACGCTGGAAAAAACGAATTTCTATCTGAGTTAAAATGTGTTGATTTCAGGATATTAATCTGAATTACAGACGTTTTGACTCGATTTGACGATTTATTTGAAGGAACTAGATAATTTTTCTTGTTTCAAAGCGTTTCTGACTTGTTTCAATCCATTATTTCTTACTTCAAGCCACATTATCTGTCAGTGGGTTAAGATCATTTTACTTATCCGACTGACAAATGTATTTTCTTATTTTAAGCAAAATTATTGTCTGATCATCAGAAATACCTTGAAACCATGAAATATTCTGCATCACATCAGCAATTAAATCTCATCGAGTCAAAACTTCTCAAATCCAGATAAAAATGATCAATTCAAGCCATTTTAAACTTGAATAGATTTACATTTTTTGCTGTGCAGGAGATAATTTGGATTGAAATAAGAAATAATGAACTGAAACGAGTCCTAAACGGTTTGACACAAGTAAAATAATCGATTTCCATCAAATAAACCGTCTCCACTGATCTTAACGAGTCAAAACGTCTGAAATCCAGATCAATATCCTGTAATCTACACATTTTAACTCAGATAGACATTCGTTTTTACAATTCCGAGAAGTTGCGAGTGTTCCGTTTGAGTCGGAACACAGAAAACCCGACCTCCGAGGACGACGTGAACGCAGCGCTCGTTGGTGGGTAATTGATAATTGGTAATTGGTGGTTTCAGGCGACGTCACAGAATTCTATTGGCCGATAATACTCAACAAATAAATATTGCTAAAACGCTGATGTTTGTTCTGACACGCCACGTTCCCGGGTCTAGTCGGGGAGAGAACTTATCGGGTTGAAATTTTGTGAATTTACATTTTGAAAATTCCAAGCCAAAGTTCAAAGGGATCTGCCTCCGTCACAAACACATGAAACATCGCACTGAAGTCAGACGCTCCTCTGATGTTCGCTCGGGTTTATTCACCGCTCCATGTTGTGTTTTCACAAACTCTGAGCTCGGATTTAACTCAATAAAAACACGTTTAAAGTTTAAAGATGTTGAGCAGGTACTAGACGTGGCTGGATACGCGTTGCCGTGGTAACAGAGCTTCGCGGCGCTCAGGTTTCCAGGTGAACGAGGGAAGCAGAAGCAGTACTTTTTACACCTCGCTCTCGCTCCCTCCTCGCTCGGTCCTGGTTTTCTCCGGTCGAGCTCGTGTTTGAGTGACGGCTGAAACGACGGAGACCGGACCCCGCTTTTCTGCCCCTGTCGCCTGCCCCTGTCGCCCGCCCTCCAACTGAGATGATCATTTCACACGAGGAGAGAGAGAGATTTGATTGACGGCTGGAACGGTTGTGTGTTTGGCTCCAGTGACATCGAGCTCTGACCTCCACAGACACAACCGAGAAAAACAACACGTCTGAGGCAAGACACTGCAGGCAGAATAGTTTTTTTTTTTGGGTCAGCTTGTTCTCGCAACATAAAACTTTCATGTGGAAACAACAAACTTGTCCAATCTGCTCCTAAAGATGTTTTATTACTTCACTGAATCCACTTCATCCATGGATTTGTCTGACATTGTAACTCAGAGGCAGCTCTTTCAAAAATTGCATTTTTGTCCCACAGAGAAATAAAGATGAGCCTTAAATCAGCTCCTGCACCAAACTGTACAATCTGGACTGAACAAGATTCTGACACGACGGACACAAGGATTTGACTTAAAGTGACAAAAACGCGACAATAACCTTTAAAAATGCGACTAAAAGTGACAAAAGCACGACCAAAACCTTAAAAAATGTGACTAAAAGTGACAAAAGCACGACCAAAACCTTAAAAATGCAACTAAAAGTGACAAAAACATGACCAAAACCTTAAAAAATGCGACTAAAAGTGACAAAAAATTGACTAGAAATGACAAAAATTAGACTAAATGTGACAAAAATGCAACTGAAAGCTCAAAAACACCACTAATACTGACAAAAAGGCAACAAAAACAACAAAAACACAAGAAAAAGCAACAAAAACGCGATTAAAAATGACAAAAATGCAACTAAAATCCACAAAGTCCAAAGGCCGTTTTATTACTTCACTGAATCCACTTCATCCATGGATTTCTCTGACGTTGTAACTCAGAGGCAGCTCTTTCAAAAATTGCATTTTTGTCCCACAGAGAAATAAAGATGAGCCTTAAAGCAGCTCCTGCACCAAACTGTACAACCTGGACTGAACAAGATTCTGACACAACGGACACAAGGGTTTGACTAAAAGTGACAAAAACGCGACAATAACCTTTTAAAATGCGACTAAAAGTGACAAAAACATGACCAAAACCTTAAACATGCGACTAAAAGTGACAAAAATTTACTAGAAACAACAAAAAATTAGACTAAATGTGACAAAAAATGCAACTGGAAGCTCAAAAACACCACTAACACTGACAAAAAGGCAACAAAAACCAACAAAAACACAAGAAAAAGCAACAAAAACGCAATTAAAAATGCAACTAAAATCCACAAAGTCTAAAGGCCGTTTTCTCCAAATGCATTTTTGTCCCAGAGACATAAACATGAGCCTTAAAGCAGCTCCTGCACCAAACTGTACAATCTGGACTCAACAAGATTCTGACACAACGGACACAAGGGTTTGACTTAAAGTGACAAAAACGCGACAATAACCTTTAAAAATGCGACTAAAAGTGACAAAAACATGACCAAAACCTTAAACATGCGACTAAAAGTGACAAAAACATGACCAAAACCTTAAAAAATGCAACTAAAAGTGACAAAAACATGACCAAAACCTTTAAAAATGCGACAAAAGTGACAAAAAATGTACTAGAAATGACAAAAAATTGACTAAAAATGACAAAAATTAGACTAAATGTGACAAAAATGCAACTGAAAGCTCAAAAACACCACTAATACTGACAAAAAGGCAACAAAACCAACAAAAACACAAGAAAAAGCAACAAAAACGCGATTAAAAATGACAAAAATTTGACTAAAATCCACAAAGTCCAAAGGCCATTTTCTTCAAATGCATTTTTGTCCCTCGAGACATAAAGATCAGCCTAAAGTAGATCCACACAAACTGTACAATCTGGACTCAACAGATTCTGACACGACACAAGGATTTGTTGATATCGGATTCTAAAACGCATTCATTGAAGATTTAAGTCAAAACAATTACGCAAAATTTGAATTTTTAGGCCAATTTTCAGTCAGATCTAGTTTACTCAAAAACTAAGTAAGAAATCCAAAATCCTCTACATTTTTTTTTAACTAATATGTTACAAAATGAACCAAGAAATTTAAACCTGGTTCTGTCCATTTTTCAAAATCAAACAGAGCAGTGACATCATTTAACTCCAGGATGTGGATAAATTAGTGAGTTATTGTCAGGTGCACAAACCATACGGTGTACATTTTTGCCAAAGTGAACAGAAAAATAACAAATAAATACATTGAAATTGCTGGAATAAATAAAGCACATAAAAAGATGCATTCGAGGCCCACAGAGAGAGTTTGTCATTCCGGTTTGATCTCTGTCATTGGAATCGACTAAAAGTGGAAAAAAAGTGACTAAAAATAACAAAAACTTGACAAAAAAATTACCAAAATGTGACAAATACTTGACTGAAAGCAAAAAACAAAAACAAAAAAACAAAACATGATTAAGGGTAACAAAAGTGACTATAAGTGACAAACAACGTATGCAAAGTAACCAATACGTGACTAAGAACAGCAAATATGTGATTAAAAGCAACAAGAAATTGACCAAAAGTGACAAATACTTGACTGGAAGCAATAAAACGTCATCAAAAGTAATAAAAAAGCTACTAAAGGTGATAAAAAATGTACTTAAAGCTACCAAATGTGACAAAAATTAACAAAAAATTGACCAAAAGAGGCAAATACATGACTGATAGTGAAAAATGTACTAATAGCGGCATAAACTCTACTAAAAGCAACAAAGAACCCAACCAAAAGCAACAAAAATTCAACCGAAAGCAGCAAATAACATGATTACACCTCGAATATAAACAACAAAAACATAACTAAAAGCGACAAAAACTCAACTAAAAGAAGGAGGAAAAAATAGACTAAAAAATGACAAAAACACGACTACAAGTGACAAAAATTCAACTAAAAGCGAGGGGGAAAAAAGTGTCTAAAAATCGACAAAACTATGACTAAAAGTGACAAAAACGTTACTAAAAAGAACAAAACACAAGTGAAACACAGCACTAAAGCTCTAAACAAACCTTTTCAAACCTTTTTTGTTTTCAGAGTGCACCCCCCTGGGCTGTGTTTGTTCCCAGAATGCCCTTGTTCACAGAGTGTTTGAGGAGCAGCAGGGACAGATTTACGCCGAGCTCCTGAACGCACCGTCAAAAAGCGACAAAAACTCAACTAAAATGACAAAAAACATGACCACAACCGACAAAAAGTCAACTAAAAGTGAGGAAAGAAAAGTGTCTAAAAAGTGAAAACCTCGAATATAAGCGGCAAAGACGTGACTAAAAGCGACAAAAACTCAACTAAAAGCAGCAAGAACAAAAATTAAACTAAAAGAAAGGGAAAAAGTGTCTAAAAAGTGAAAAAAACTTGAATATAAAAATGTGACTAAAAGGTACAAAAACTCGACTAAAAGATCAAAAATTTAACTAAAAGCAACAAAAACTCAAATAAAAGCAACAAAAATTGTACTAAAAGTGACAAAAACGTGACTAAAAATGAGGAAAACACAAGTGAAACACAGCACTAAAGCGCTAAACAAACCTTCAAAGTGTTTTGTTTTCAGAGTGCACCCCCTGGGCTGTGTTTGTTCCCAGAATGCCCTTGTTCACAGAGTGTTTGAGGAGCAGCAGGGACAGATTTATGCCGAGCCCCTGAACGCACCGTCACTTCTGTCTCACGATGTCACAGCGACACGACGTCAAAAGTGTCAAAGAAAACACCAAACACACCCGACTCTGAACAGGACGAGCTCATCACGACGTTCACTCCACGACGACCAGATAAAAGTCTGATCAAAACAACGAAACAGAGACGTGTTTTAAGGTTCGCACTTCTGTCCTGAACACGAACTCATCTTTGTCTGAGATTCATCAAAGTCACAAGAAAAGAATAAATATGTGGGTCTGTGTTTCACTGTAACTTTACAAGAAACTTAATGTAGTAGAGGGGTGAGGAGGGAGGGTTGAGGAGTGAGGGGTGAGGAGTGAGGGGTGAGGGGTGAAGGGGTGAGAGGTGAGGGGTGAGAGGTGAGGGGTGAGAGGTGAGGGGTGAGAGGTGAGGGGTGAGGGGTGAGGGGAGAGGGGCGAGGGGTGAGGAGCAAGGGGTGAGGAGCAAGGGGTGAGGGGTGAGGGGTGAGGGGCGAGGGGGGCGAGGGGTGAGGAGCATTGAGCAAGCTTAATGTCAGTTACCTGTGTAACTATAGTTCTATGAGTGCCGTTAACACTAAACCTGTGTTTGGTCCAACGTTTCCCTCAAACGTGTGACACAGAATCAACACAAAACAGTCTAAAGTTAAAGGAAACATTCTCTGCTTCATGTTGTTCCTTTAAAGCCTTTGAGGACGTTCAGTTTGACGTTTTATTTTGAAACAATCGTCGATCAATGACAGAGACTTCTGGATAAAAGTCAAAACGTCTCGATCTTCAAACAGAGTCCGGATGACGACCCTGTGACCTTTTAACTTTATGACATAATTAAAGAGTTCAATCTTCTTAAGAAAATGTACAAACAATACTTCAAAATAGATGTTTAAATAATGACGTCCACAAGAGTGCAATGACATTAATCGTTATTAATCACAGTTCAAGTGTTAATTATCTCATTACATCTTTTGATCGATTGGCATCACAAACAGAACAGACAATTAGATTAATAAACCTCGATCACTGAAATAACCCAGAGCCGGTCGGTTCATAGAAACGTCTGATCCTTCTGTGACTCAGAGCCAGCTCTTTCAAACCTCGATGCTTCATGAGACTGAACATCACATTTCTCCATTTTCTCTTGGAACTTGCTCAAGTAGATAATAAAAAGTGTAGAGCGTGAGGCCGGTCTGTTTGTCCGCTGCTTTTACATGTGATACTTCATGACTGTTTCTGTTCTGTGCTGATTGTGTTTGTGCTGTTTTTGTTAAAGATGCTCTGAGTCTCAAAAGGATTTCATGGTTAAATAAAGAACAAGATAAAACATGTTTCGGTCCAATGTGCCTCGAGGACCTCTTTCCCATTTTCAGACGCAAACATTGGACGCTGCATTGATCTGGTTTGAAATCTGAGATAGAATTGCGTTTCATTCCAGTTTTTGGTCCCATGTGACCCACGCTCCTCCCGCTCATGATCCTCTAGATATTTATTATTTACTTCGTTGCGGCGGGTCCAGGGGGAGGACGTCGTGGGCGGTTCTTCAAACCCTCGTCGGCGATTCATCCGTCTCTTTTATTAAGACGAGTGGTTTTACTTCTGCCAAGATTCTCTGATGAAACGTCCAAGAATAAAGACGTCGTCCTCCTCCGTCCGAGAAACACGACGGAGCGGAATCAACGGAGAGCGAGCAAACGGTGTGGTTTATGTGCGATCGTCTGTGCACGAAAAAGAAAATATCCCGTTTTATTCAGTCTAAAAAAAAATAAAAGCAACTACAATGTGAATAAAACTGACAAAAACGCGACCAAAAGCGACAAAAACTCAACCAAAAGCGACAAAAACTCGACCAAAAGCGACAAAAACTCGACCAAAAGCGACAAAAACGTGACCAAAAGTGACAAAAACACGACCAACAGTGACAAAAACTCGACTAAAAGCGACAAAAACACGACCAAAAGCGACAAAAACACGACCAAAAGCGACAAAAACACGACTAAAAGCGTCAAAAACACGACCAAAAGCGACAAAAACGCGACCAAAAGTGACAAAAACTCGACTAAAAGTGACGAAAACACGACCAAAAGCGACAAAAACTCGACTAAAAGTGATGAAAACACGACCAAAAGTGACAAAAACTTGACTAAAAGTGATGAAAACACGACCAAAAGCGACAAAAACTCGACTAAAAGTGACAAAACCACGACCAAAAGTGACCAAAACTCGACCAAAAGTGACAAAAACACGACCAAAAGTGACAAAAACGCGACCAAAAGTGACCAAAACGCGACCAAAAGTGACCAAAACTCGACCAAAATTGACAAAAACACGACCAAAAGCGACCAAAACTCGACCAAAAGTGACAAAAACACGACCAAAAGCGACCAAAACTCGACCAAAAGCGACAAAAACGTGACCAAAAGTGACAAAAACACGACCAAAAGTGACAAAAACACGACCAAACGTGACAAAAACACGACCAAAAGTGACAAAAACACGACCAAAAGTGACAAAAACACGACCAAAAGTGACAAAAACACGACCAAACGTGACAAAAACGCGACCAAAAGTGACGAAAACGCGACCAAAAGTGACAAAGACACAACCATAAGCAAAAATGTGATTAAGAGTGACAAAAACATGACCAAAAGCGACAAAAACACGTCCAAAAGTGACAAAAACACAACCAAAAGTGACAAAAACACAACCAAAAGTGACAAAGACACCACTAAAAGCAAAATAAACTCGAATAAAAGCAAGAAAAAT
>CM033636.1:32835190-32890190 GCA_019453435.1 Rhinogobius similis | reverse complement strand
TTGTGTTCAGAGACGGAGCAAATCCCATCTGCAGCTCAACAGCCAGTGCTCACAAGAGGAGGAGAGAGGGAAGAGAGACAAGAGAGAAAAGAGATAAAAGAGGAGAGGGAAGAGAGACGAGAGAGAGAGGGAAGGAAGGGAAGGGTAAAGAGACGAGAGAGAGAGGGGGAAGAGAGACGAGAGAAAAGAGAGGAGAGAGGGAAGAGAGACGAGAGAAAAGAGAGAAAAGAGAGGAGAGAGGGAAGAGAGAGAGGAGAGAGAAAGAGAAGAGAGGGAAGAGAAGAGAGGAGAGAAGAGAGAGAGAGAGGGGAAGAGAGACAAAAAGAGAGAGAGAGGGAAGAGAGAGAGAGAAAGAGAGGAGAGAGGAAGAGAGAAAGAGAGGAGAGAGGGAAGGGAGACGAGAGAGAGGGGGAAGAGAGACGAGGGTAAAGAGACGAGAGAGGGAGGGGGAAGAGACGAGAGAAAAGAGAGGAGAGAGGGAAGAGAGACGAGGGTAAAGAGAGAAAAGAGAGGAGAGAGGGAAGAGAGGCGAGAGAAAAGAGAGAAAAGAGGAGAGAGGGAAGAGAGACGAGGGTAAAGAGAGTAAAAAGAGAACAGAGGGAAGAGAGACGAGAGTAAAGAGACAAAAGAGAGGAGAGAGGGAAGAGAGACGAGGGTAAAGAGACAAAAGAGAGGAGAGAGGGAAGAGAGAGGGAAGAGAGACGAGAGTAAAGAGACAAAAGAGGGGGAGGAGGAGAGACGAGAGAAAAGAGAGGAGAGAGGGAAGAGAGACAAGAGAAAAGAGATAAAAGAGAGGAGAGAGGGAGGAGAGACGAGAGTAAAGAGACAAAAGAGAGGAGAGAGGGAAGAGAGACGAGAGTAAAGAGACGAGAGAAAAGAGACAAAAGAGAGGAGAGAGGGAAGAGAGAGGGAAGAGAGACGAGAGTAAAGAGACAAAAGAGAGGAGAGAGGGAAGGAAGGGAAGAGAGACGAGAGAACAGAGGGAAGAGAGAGAGAGGGGGAAGAGAGACGAGGGTAAAGAGAGAAAAGAGAGGAGAGAGGGAAGAGAGACGAGAGAAAAGAGAGAAAAGAGAGGAGAGAACAGAGACAAGGGTAAAGAGACAAGAAAAAAGAGACAAGAGAGGAGAGAGGGAAGAGAGACAAGAGAAAAGAGAGAAGAGAGGGAAGAGAGACGAGAGAAAAGAGAGGAGAGAGGGAAGGGAGACGAGAGAGAGAGGGGGAAGAGAGACAAGGGTAAAGAGACAAGAGAAAAGAGACAAAAGAGAGGAGAGAGGGAAGAGAGACGAGAGAAAAGAGAGGAGAGAGGGAGGAGAGACAAGAGAAAAGAGAGGAGAGAGGGAGGAGAGACGAGGGTAAAGAGACAAAAGAGAGGAGAGAGGGAAGAGAGACAAAAGAGAGGAGAGAGGGAAGTGAGACGAGAGAAAAGAGAAAAGAGAGAGAGGGGGAAGAGAGACAAGGGTAAAGAGAGGAAAGAGAGGAGAGAGGGAAGAGAGAGAGGGAAGAGAGACGAGGGTAAAGAGACAAAAGAGAGGAGAGAACAGAGAGAAAAGAGGGGACAGAGGGTAGAGAGACGAGGGTAAAGAGACGAGAGAGAGGGGGAAGAGACGAGAGAGAGAGGGGGAGGAGACAAGAGAACAGAGATAAAAGAGCCATCAGAACAGAGGGAAGAGAGACGAGGGTAAAGAGATGAGAGAAAAGACGAGAGAGAGAGGGGGAAGAGAGAAGAGAGGGAAGAGAGACAAGGGTAAAGAGTGAAAAGACACGAGAGAACAGAGGGTAGAGAGATGAGGGTAAAGAGACAAAAGAGAGAAAAGAGACGAGAGAGAGAGGGCGAAGAGACGAGAGAGAGAGGGGGAGGAGACAAGAGAACAGAGATAAAAGAGCCATCAGAACAGAGGGAAGAGAGATGAGGATAAAGAGATGAGAGACGAGAGAAAAGAGACGAGAGAGCAGAGGGAAGAGAGACGAGGGTAAAGAGACAAAAGAGAGGACAGAGGGAAGAGAGATGAGGGTAAAGAGACTAGAGAAAAGAGACGAGAGAGAGGGGGAAGAGAGACGAGGGTAAAGAGACGAGAGAGAGAGAGGGAAGAGAGACGAGGGTAAAGAGACTAGAGAAAAGAGACGAGAGAGAGGGGGAAGAGAGACGAGGGTAAAGAGACGAGAGAGAGAGAGGGAAGAGACGAGAGGGGAAGAGACGAGAGAACAGAGATAAAAGAGCCATCAGAACAGAGGGAAGAGAGATGAGGGTAAAGAGACAAAAGAGAAGACATAGGGAAGAGAGACGAGGGTAAAGAGACGAGAGAGAGAGGGAGAAGAGAGACGAGGGTAAAGAGATGAGAGAACAGAGAGAAGACGAGAGAGATAAGAGAGGAAAGAGAGGAGAGACAAAAATGAGACGAGAGAGAAAGAGAGAAAACAGAGACAACAGAGAGGAACAGAGTAAACCAGGTCTAAACCAGGACTAAAACCAGGTCTAAACCAGGACTAAACCAGGACTAAACCGGAGCAGAGGGTTCTCGTGGACTTCATAAACTCCTCACAATCGTTGCCAAAGTCCAGTATCTGAAACACGATTACCCAGAATGCTTTGTTTGAGACGATTGTGTTTGTCTGATATCGGCCAATCAGAGCGACTCTAATTCAATTACAGCCCGCCTCAGATTTAAGATCGATAACAGGAGCTAGAAGAAGGAGAAGAAGAAGAAGAAGACGAAGAAGAAGGAGAAGAAGGAGGAGAAGAAGAAGAAGGAGAAGAAGAAGGAGAAGAAGAAGAAGAAGAAGAAGAAGAAGACGAAGAAGAAGGAGAAGAAGGAGGAGAAGAAGAAGAAGGAGAAGAAGAAGGAGAAGGAGAAGAAGAAGAAGAAGAAGAAGAAGAAGACGAAGAAGGAGAAGAAGAAGACGAAGAAGGAGAAGAAGATTTAGGCTGAACTCTTTTAAGAACTTGTTTTTATTTTATTTAATGTGAGACTTTAAAGGTGAAACAGGAAAAAATCTTAACTTTAAAGAGATCAATGTTAAACTACTGCTGTAGTTTATTCACATAAATGTAAGAAAAAACTTTTTTACAAGGTTTTCATCGTGTCATGTTTTCATTTAGAAATGAGGTATTTTATGTTAAAAAAAAAAACCCGCCAAAAATCCACATATTTGAGACATTTAAATCTGAAAAATGGACAGAACCAGGTTGAAATTTCTTGGTTCATTTTGTAACATATTAGTTATAAAAATGTACAGAGGGGATTTGGATTTATTATTTAGTTTTTAAGTAAATTAGATTGGACAGAAAATTGTCCTAAAAATTCAAATTCCGCCTCATTTTTTCTCCTTCAAACTTGAATAAATGAGTTTCAGAATCTGATCTTAAATCCTTGTTTGGTCTAAATGTGTTGAGTCCAGATTGTACAGTTTGTGTGGATCTACTTTAATGATCTTTATGTCTCGAGGGACAAAAATGCATTTGAAGAAAACAATGTCAGAGAAATCTATGGATGAAGTGGATTCAATGGAAGAATCAAACATCAGGAGCAGATTGGACACATGAAAGTCCAGACGAGAGAGAAAAGTGAACAGAAAATGAACTGAGTTGATTTGTGTAAAAAGTTTCCTGGCCCTGTTTCTCTGAGTGACCGGAAAACAGATAGTCCCATAGACATTCGTACATATGACGTTGCTCAGACACCTTTGCTGTTAGCTTTTAGCTCAGATGAGGGTTTTACGCTAATTATTATCTGAAACAAAATACCACAAAGTTTACACACTCAACAATGACTCGTAAACGCGCTCGATGGTTGGTACCAGCGACGCTCTCTGGATTATTTGTATTCATCACTTGCGTGTTTCAGGGGCTAATGCTAACGGCTATGGGGAAAATACATGAGACGTCCACCTTCTAATCGTACCGGACTAGCCGCGTTGCTAAGTGGTTGATAGCATGAGCATCAAACGCCGGATCGACTTATTTATGTCTATTGACTTTATTTTGTGCCGCCGTCTTGTTTCCGTTGTAGTTTACATGGAGCAGACGAGCTCAACAGAAAATAAGTTCTACTCGACTAAAAAGACGTTTTCAGGAAATCGTTGTGTTGTGACTTGTTGTTGCTCGAGTTCATTAAACATTTTACACAAATCAATCTACTTTATGGAACATTTTAGCGGCGACACTTTTCACTCGTTCGTCGTTTTCATGTCCAAGGTTCTCGTCAATCCGGAAGTGTCTTTACAACAGAACCTGCCGGAGGATTACAACAGACGGCGGCGCTCACGGCAATTTATGGAGGTGAATAGTTACGGAAGAATGCTAACGTTAGCTCAAAGCTACTGCGATGCTAGCGCCGCCTGCTGTATTTTAACATCTACAGCAGTGGTTCCCATCCTTTTTAGTCTTTTGTACCCCCTAAGCTTTGTTTTACACTCAGAGCACCCCTTAACTTGAGTTTCGGGCAAATAAATGGGTTTACTAGTCGAATATAGTCAATTATTACTATTGATTTTAATTATATGTATGATCCAAGGCAGGCAGGGCAGCTCAAATGAACGTCTCTAAGAAATCATCGACATTTGTGACTTTACCTATGAGACATGGTCCAGTCTCGATTGCAGTCCCTAAATCTAGTCCTAATTGAATCTGTGCACAAGGTGGCAGTTGGTCTGTTTATTTTAAATGGCAGGCTCAGTACTTCCTGTCCTGTTTTCAGTCTAAACTGGATCAATCCTGATGCAGTGAACAGTGAGAGCTGGACGTCTCTGACAAAACGGTGTTTGTGTCTCAATGCTAACACTAATGCTAACGCTAACGCAGAACAATTTAAAGGTAAACAACCCAACTGCCACCTTGTGCACAGAGTCAGTTCAGGCAAAACAAAAGCGATGATCTTGTCACGTCCAGTACATGACAACACTCCAGACCGTGACGTCTCAGGGAAACCCCACTGTGTTTGTGTCCAGCTTTAAATACCTTAGAGCAGTGTTTTTCAATCGTTTTTTGGGTTGTGGTACATTTTTTGGGTTTAAAACCCTCCACGGCACGCCACCTACCACTAAAATATTACCAAATCAGACCATTCTGTTAAAAATATTGTATATAACGAGGCAAATAATGTCTGTGGCACTGTCTAGTTCTTTAAATCTGGTAATAGTGATGGTTTTGCGTTCTTTTTTGGTGCAAATGTTGCTCAGGACACTCCAAAAAGGTCTATTAGTTCGTTAAATCCACATTTGTGAATCTGTGAACTCAAACTGGACATTTTCTCTCAGCACACCTGGAAAAACCTCAAGGCGCACTTGTGTTCCCTGGCGCGATGGTTGAAAAGCAAGGCCTTAGATCAGTGTTTTTCAACCTTTATGGCACATTTTTTGGGTTTAAAAGCAACCACGGCACACCACCTACTTCCAAAACATTACCAAAACAGACCATTTAGTTGAAAAATATGGTCTATAACAAGCCAAATAATGTTTGTGCCACTGTCTGGTTCTTTAAATTTGGTTATAGTGATGGTTTTGTGTTATTTTTTAGTCCAGAAGTTGCTCAGGACGCTCCAAAAAGGCACATTAGTCAATTACATCCACAACTGTCAATCTGTGAACTCGATTGGACATTTCTTCAAGGCGCACTTGGCAAAACCTCGAGTGTTCCCCGGAGCACAGGTTGAAAATCAAGGCCTTAGATCTTTGCTGGACCAGGAGCTCTCTTTTCAAGCCCGCCTTCAAAGTTTGGTCAAAAAACTGAAGGGTTTCTATTATCGTAATAAAGCAAACGTCTGGTATCAGCCGCGTTTATGCCTCTATTCACCTTATTCTGCCCCGCCCACTTTTGCCTCTTTGTTCCACAGATCACACTTTTGTTGTAAACGCACTTCCGTTTGACGAGAACTCTGTTAAAGCTAATGACGAACGAGGGAAAAGTCTGAGGCTAAAATGTTACATAAAGTAGATTGATTTGTGTAAAATGTTTAATGAACACGAGCAACAACAAGTCACAACACAACGATTTCCTGAAAACGTCTTTTTAGTCGAGTAGAACTTATTTTCTGTTGAGCTCGTCTGCTCCGTGTGAACTACAACGGAAACAAGACGGCGGCGCGTACGACAACTTCAGGAATAAGAGGAATTGGACTGCGGCGATGCACTCTATTCACACGTTACATCACATTAAAGCAACGGCCAAACCTCTGAAAACCTCGGACGCTGTACATCACTGAGTGCTTTGAGGTTTAGAGCAGGCTGTGGCAGGTGCACCCTTCTCTGTGATCTCTGTGCCAGGGCCGGATGTAAATGTGCACCTTTTCACTGTGTTCCCTCTGTTCTCTCGTCTCTTTTCTCTCTGCACCGTGTGCAGAGAGCGGAGGCCCATTACAGCCTCGTCTGTCCCTCGTGTAAGACCTGACCGGGGAAAGAGGGCTTTAATTATGCTGCTCCCACAGCCTGGAATACCCTCCAGTCAGAGTGGAGACTGCGCGATCTGGTCTCACTCAGGTGTTTCCGCAAAATGTAAAAAAAAAGAAGAAAAAGAAAAAAAAAAGAATGAGCGTGAATCTTTAAAAAACTGTGGGTGCCTTTAAGTGTATATTTGTTTCTTAAATTCTCTCTTAAAACGTCAGGTTTTTGACTTCGTGTTGCTGTTATGTTTTCTCACTTTGCCCCAGGTCATCCTTGAAAAAGAGGTTTCGATCTCGACGGGTTCTTACCTGGTTAAATAAAGGTTAATAAAAGAGTAAAATCAATAATAAATAATAGATATTTCATGGCAAAGTCCAACGTCGTCAACAGAAAAGTGGATCAGAGGTCATGACGTCATCACGAGAGAGAGCGGGTACAACCTCAGAGGAGGGAGGGTCTATCAGAAGGAAATGTAAGGACTAACGGAAAAAATAGATGTATTTCTGTGAGAGGAGTTCATTTATGGAACAATTTGGAGGAGACATTAAAAGACTCTAAAAGTATTTACACTTTTAAAACAAAATTTAGATCCAATGTAATAAAAAAAATCAAGAAATCAAAAGAATGAGTGTGTGAGTGTTTGTGCAGCTCAGTAACTGTTTGTGTCTGTTTATATTATACACATTTATGTATAAAAGTGTTATATGTCCCTGTGTTTATAGATTTCTATTCTGTTCATCTATCACTGTCTGGCACGTCATACTTTAAGTTATTAGGGTTTGGCAAAATAAGGGGTAAACCCTAAACCCTTTCGGTGTAAAATGTTTTCTTTCTTTATTATATGCTTTTTTTGTTTGTTTTGTTTTTGTATTTCTATGGACCGAAGAAAAATAAACTAACTAACATTGTAGTTTTGACGTTCACAGAAAAGTGTAGCTCATTCTGAACAAGTGGAACATCTACTGTGAACGATGTTATTGACGTGTTTGGACAGAGCCACACGGAGGAAGGAGGAGTGTGTTTTCACTCGGGTGAGTTTTATAAATGCAGCGAGAGCAGAAGCCCCACAACAAAAGAGCGACTGTTTGAGGTGAGTCCTGGAGCTGAACGTGAACATGAAGGAGACGTGTGGAACAAGACGTCCAGGCGAGTTTAAGAGAGAGAAACGAGAGAGAAAACAAGAGAGAAACAAGACGGAGAACGAGAGAAAAAAACAAGAGGGAAAACAAGAGAGAGAACAAGAGAAAACAAGAGGGAGAAGAGAGAGAACAAGAGGGAGGAAGAAGAGAGAACAAGAGAAAACAAGAGAGAGAACAAGAGGGAGGAAGAAGAGAGAACAAGAGAAAACAAGAGAGAGAACAAGAGGGAGAAGAGAGAGAACAAGAGAATAAGAGTGAAAACAAGAGAGAACAAGAGAAAACAAGAGGGAGAACGAGAGAGAGAGCAAGAGAGAAAACAAGAGAGAAAACAAGAGAGCGAAAACAAGAGGGAGGAACAAGAGAAAACAAGAGAGAACAAGAGAAAACAAGAGGGAGAAGAGAGAGAACAAGAGGGAAAACAAGAGGGAGAACAAGAGAAAACAAGAGAGAACAAGAGAAAACAAGAGGGAGAAGAGAGAGAACAAGAGGGAAAACAAGAGGGAGAACAAGAGAGAAAACAAGAGAGCGAAAACAAGAGCGAGGAACAAGAGAAAACAAGAGAGAACAAGAGAAAACAAGAGGGAGAAGAGAGAGAACAAGAGGGAAAACAAGAGGGAGAACAAGAGAAAACAAGAGGGAGGAACAAGAGAAAACAAGAGAGAACAAGAGAAAACAAGAGGGAGAAGAGAGAGAACAAGAGGGAAAACAAGAGGGAGAACAAGAGAGAAAACAAGAGAGCGAAAACAAGAGGGAGAACAAGAGAGAAAACAAGAGAGCGAAAACAAGAGGGAGGAACAAGAGAAAACAAGAGAGAACAAGAGAAAACAAGAGGGAGAAGAGAGAGAACAAGAGGGAAAACAAGAGGGAGAACAAGAGAGAAAACAAGAGAGCGAAAACAAGAGGGAGGAACAAGAGAAAACAAGAGAGAGAGAACAAGAGAAAACAAGAGAGAAAACAAGAGGGAGAACAAGAGAGCGAAAACAAGAGGGAGGAACAAGAGAAAACAAGAGAAAACAAGAGGGAGAACAAGAGAATAAGAGTGAAAACAAGAGAGAACAAGAGAAAACAAGAGGGAGAACGAGAGAGAGAACAAGAGAGCGAAAACAAGAGAGAAAACAAGAGAGCGAAAACAAGAGGGAGGAACAAGAGAAAACAAGAGAAAACAAGAGGGAGAACGAGAGAGAGAACAAGAGAGCGAAAACAAGAGGGAGGAACAAGAGAAAACAAGAGAAAACAAGAGGGAGAACGAGAGAGAGAACAAGAGAGGGAACAAGAGGGAGAAAAAGAGAGAGAACAAGAGAGAGAACAAGAGGGAAAACAAGAGAGAGAACAAGAGAAAACAAGAGAGAACAAGAGAAAACAAGAGAGAACAAGAGAGAGAACAAGAGAAAACAAGAGAGAGAGAACAAGAGAGAACAAGAGAAAACAAGAGAGAGAGAACAAGAGAGAGAACAAGAGAAAACAAGAGAGAACAAGAGAAAACAAGAGAGAGAACAAGAGAAAACAAGAGAGAACAAGAGAAAACAAGAGAGAGAACAAGAGAGAACAAGAGAAAACAAGAGAAAACAAGAGAAAACAAGAGAGAAAACAAGAGAGAGGAACAAGAGAAAACAAGAGGGAGAAGAGAGAGAAAACAAGAGGGAGAACAAGAGAGGAACAAGAGAAAACAAGAGGGAGAAGAGAGAGAAAACGAGAGAGAGAACAAGAGAGAAAACAAGAGGGAGAAGTGAGAGAGAACAAGAGAGAAAACAAGAGGGAGGAACAAGAGAAAACAAGAGAGAAAACAAGAGAGAGAAACGAGAGAGAGAACAAGAGAGAGAGCAAGAGAGAACAAGAGAGGGAAAACAAGAGAGAAAACAAGAGAGAAAACGAAAACGAATGAGAGAAGGAGAGAGAAGTTAGAAAACAAGAGAGAGAAAACAAGAGAGAAATGAGAGAGAGAGAAGTCAGAAAAACGAGAGAACAAGAGAGACAATGAGAGAGAACAAGAGAGAACGAGAAGCAAAAACTAGAAAGAGAGAGTGAACAAGAGGGAGAAGGACAGAGCAGGAGGTGGAGGGGCAGCGTTCCAACTACAGAAGCTTGTTTGGATCAAAAAGCCTTTAACACAAAGCACAGCATTAGCTTCCACTGCTACGACACACATCTGTTTTTATGAATGAACCTGATCTGACCAATGAGAGCCTGAAGGACTCAACCACCTGAAGGACACTTAAAGGTGCTGCACCGGATGTTCCGGCTTTAAAAGTTAAAAACAGAACAGTTTTAGTTAAACTCTTCCATCCGTCTCATGTATCTCACTTTAATACAGTCCATCATAAATATTCACCTCCAGGAGTTTAAAGCACTTTTCATCAGAGCTAAAGCTAACAAACATTAGCATAAATTAAGGATACAAACACAAGACTTAAAGTGACAAAACATGACTAAAACGTGAGTAAAAAGTGACAAATTGCAACTTTTCACCCGACTCTGAGCCCAGAGCACTAAAGCTAACAAACATTAGCATGTTAACGGAGCACTACCTGCTTCTCGTAGAATAAAACGCTCGATAAACAGATGCAGAGAAAGTGCGGTGTCTCATTTTCACCTGAACAGATGCTTTTACAATAATCTGAGCTGGACTTTATCACAAACACATCAGGGACATGGACTCTGTTTGTCATGTTTCACATCAGGAAAAGGGTACAGCACCTTTAATTATCTGCTCCTTAAGCCTGAAAAAAAAAGCCTGGCTTCTCTCCTCCTCCTCTTCGAGTGCGGACGTGTCTTCTCTCTGCTCTTGCTCTGTTTTTTGCTACTTGCTTTGTCTAGTCAAATTTTTTGAACTTTTTTACCTTTTCAACTCGGATTATCTGCCCGCCAACTGATCTCTGAAAATGAATGTGATCGACTGGTCTCTGAGCGCATTGGATAAGATTTTCTCCCAACGAAAAGCCTCCCCCGGAGAGGCACGCTGCCCCGACGGAACAGACATGGCTGGATTCGTACGGGATAATTGGTACAACACCTGGCAGATCCTATGCATCGAGCCCTTGCAGGTCGAAGATGTAGAAGATCTATTTATATTTGGGTTTATGATAGCGGGCTTTCTACTATTGGGGCTTGGAATTGCCTTTGTCTATCGGAATATTTATCAGACAGGAGAATTCACCCAAAACCTGTCTGACAACAACAAAACAAAGTTTGTGGAACTGAGTGAAAGGATGTTAAGACTTGAGCAAAGACTGGACCACGGACTGGCACAGCTCCTGGATCTGAATGGTAACATCTTCTCTCGGACCACGGAGGTGCTGAAAGCCGTTGGACAATTAGGGAGAGACGGTTAAAGACGGAGTAACTCAATGAAACAACGAATCGCTACTCGGAAAGACCAGAAATGATTGGTTTTATTGATCTGTACAAATTCCTGATCAACAAATGTATTAAAATGTATTTTCTGTCCTCCCTCCCTCCCTTCTTTATCCCGGACCTTGAGATGCAGCTGGCTGGAAGAAGAACCCGAGTCAGACCGACCCAGCAACATAAACATGAGATAACATTTGCACACACCGCCCGCGCTCTTCCCTCTATCTTCTTGTTTGTGACCCCTGCCCTATATCCACTGAAAAGATTCCATCACGTGACCACGTGTACCGTACTCACAATATCTGTTGTATACTGTGTATTTATGTTTGTTTGCTATACTGTTCCTGTTTTTCTTTTCTGAGAGTTTTGTTAGCGCTGGAAACGGCTGCTTCTTCTGGAATTTCCCCATCGTGGGACAATTAAAGGATCTCTCATTCATTCTCATTCTCAAAAAACCGAGGTGATTGTCCCGGGCCCTAAACGTCTGTGAGACTCTGAGCAGACAGTCTCTGGACAATGTCCCTGTGGCCTCCAGATCTGCTGCAAGAAACACTGAGTCTTATTTGACCCAGAGCTCTGGTTCAAAATATAAATCAAACCTGTAAAACACCTAATTTCATCTGTGTAACATCAGACAAAATCAGAAGAATCCTACCTAAAAGTGACACTGAAAAACTCCTGCATTTGTCCCATCGAGATCAGACTGTAACGCCCTGCAGCGGGTCAGATTAATGCAACTTTTTGAACGTCTCAGATTGATTTGTGGCCTCCGCTTGGTCTGTATTTCAAAAGATAGATATACTGAACTCAATCCAAAAAGAGAGTGAAAATAAAACAAATAACTGAAATAAAAAAGGCATTTTGATGTTTAGAAATGTGAAGAAGCAGCCGCAGAAAAGAAAGAAAAAGAAAAAATAAAGAAAGAAACCTGAAACAGTTAGACCTGGTTAAAGAACCATTTAAGACACAAAACTTGATTTATGTGCCAAAATATTTTAATAATGATTTTGTATGTCCTAATCTATTTTGTATCTGTTTTGTGATTTTTAATGTGATTTTATTCTGTTGTGTAAAGCACTTTGAATTGCCTTCTATATGAACCGTCCTCTACAAACAAACTCACCGTGCCTTATATACACCACAGTTTAATTAAAACTACACAGATTCTATATTTTGCCATTTATTCACGTCATATAACTTTCATATCAACAAAAATGCAGCCTCTCCTCCCACAGACTCAGCTGTGCCACGCCCCGCCCCTGGACCGTCCCTCTTACCGTAGTCGATGTCGTAGAACACGATGAACTTCTTCCAGCCGAGCTCCTGCACCAGACTGAGCATGACCTGGTTGAGCTTGACGGGCGGACGGGCGGCCAGCGTGTACCTCTGGCCGCCGGCGCTGGGGTTGAACCTGCAGGCCGTGCGAGGGGAGCCGTCGCTGCTGCGCTGGATGAACAGGTGAGGGATGTGCATGGCGTCCGTCAGACTCTGGAGGGCGCTGGCCGAGGCACAGCCGGTGGACGAGACCAGCGCCAGGATGCCCTGGTTCATCAGCTCACAGGCTGAGGGGAAGAGACGGAGGAGAAGACGGGGTTAGGGAACCACGGAGGGATAAGAAGGTGAAAAGTACGATTACAAGAGCTTTACAGGGATAAAACTACAAATACAGAGGCCCAAGAAGGTCAAAACTGCAGCTACAGCAGCTGTGAAGGGACAGAAGTACAACTATGAAGGCCAAATAAAATGAACAATACGTAGTATGAAGTAGGAAGGCTTAAGAGGGTGAAAACTGCAACTACAGTAGCTTAAGAGGGACAAAACTAATGCCTAAGGAAGTGAAAAGTACAAGTATGGAGGGACAAGAAAGTGAAGACTGCGATTACAAAAGATTTAGAGGGAAAAAACTACAAGTATGGAGGTCTGAGAAAGAGAAAACTGCAACTACAACAGCTTTAGAGGGATAAAACTACAAATATGAAGGAATTAAAAGGTAAAAATTAAAAGTAAAAAGTGTTAGAGGGATAAAACTACAAATATGAAGGACTTAAAAGGTAAAAACTACAAGTAAAAACTGTTAGAGGGACAAAACTAATGCCTAAGAAAGTGAAAAGTACAAGTATGGAGGGACAAGAGAGTGAAGACTGCGATTACAAAAGCTTTAGAGGGAAAAAACTACAAGTATGGAGGCCTAAGAGGGTGAAACTACAACTACAGCAGGTTTAGAGGGATAAAACTACAAATATGAAGGACTTAAAAGGTAAAATTTACAAATAAACTGTTAGAGGGAAAAAACTACAAGTATGGAGGTCTGAGAAAGTGAAAACTGCAACTACAACAGCTTTAGAGGGATAAAACTACAAATATGAAGGACTTAAAAGGTAAAAACTACAAGTAAAAACTACAAGTATGGAGGTCTGAGGAAGTGAAAACTGCAACTACAACAGCTTTAGAGGGATAAAACTACAAGTATGGAGGTCTGAGAAAGTGAAAACTGCAACTATAACAGCTTTAGAGGGATAAAACTACAAATATGAAGGAATTAAAAGGTAAAAATTTAAAGTAAAAAGTGTTAGAGGGATAAAACTACAAATATGAAGGACTTAAAAGGTAAAAACTACAAGTAAAAACTGTTAGAGGGACAAAACTAATGCCTAAGAAAGTGAATAGCACAAGTATGGAGGGACAAGAGAGTGAAGACTGCGATTACAAAAGCTTTAGAGGGAAAAAACTACAAGTATGGAAGCCTAAGAGGGTGAAACTACAACTACAAGAGCTTTACAGGGATAAAACTACAAATATAGAGGCCTAAGAAGGTCAAAATTGCAGCTACAGTGGCTGTAAAGGGACAAAACTACAACTATGAAGGCCAAATAAAATTAAAAATATGTAGTATTAAGTATGAAGGCTTAAGAGGGTGAAAACTGCAACTACAGTAGCTTAAGAGGGACAAAACTAATGGCTAAGAAAGTGAAAAGTACAAGTATGGAGGGACAAGAAAGTGAAGACTGATTACAAACGCTTTAGAGGGAAAAAACTACAAATATGAAGGACTTAAAAGGTAAAAACTACAAGTAAAAAGTGTTAGAGGGACAAAACTACAAGTATGGAAGCCTACTTTCATTTGCGTAACATAACCAAAATTAGAAAAATCCTGCCCAGAGATGATGCCGAAAAACTCATCCATGCATTTGTCACATCCAGATTAGACTATTGTAACGCCCTGCTTACAGCGTGTCCTAAAAGCTCTATAAGAAGCTTTCAACTGGTTCAAAATGCAGCAGCAAGATTATTAACAGGTACTAGAAGAAGAGATCATATTTCACCAGTGTTGGAGTCTCTTCACTGGCTTCCTGTTGAGTCTAGAATCAAATTTAAAATCCTCCTCCTGACTTATAAAGCTTTAAACAATATGGCCCCATCCTACCTCAAAGATGCAATAGTAGCGTACCATCCAAACAGAGCTCTTCGTTCTCAAAATGCTGGACTATTGTTAGTCCCCAGAGTCTCTAAAAGCACAGTAGGAGGTCGAGCATTTAGCTACCAAGCTCCTGTGTTATGGAACCAGCTCCCTGTTCATGTAAAAGAGGCCGACACAGTCTCTACATTTAAGACCAGGCTCAAAACGTTCCTCTTTGATATAGCTTATGGTCAGGCCAGTTAGGAACAGAAATAAAAACCTACAGTTTTAGCTACGCTGCCCTTGGAGCAATTCTGCTGGAGAAGTATGGCAGCTTGAACACTGTCCTCTGGTTCTTCTACTTTACCATCAACAATATTTAATATTACTTCAACTGTAGTCTGTTCATTGCTGTTCACATGTTTCTCTCTCTGTTTCAGACACTGCGGCGGCTGCTCCAGTGACGACCCCCCCCCCATCTGTCTGGAGGATCGATCTCTACACTGGACGATCTATGCGCCACCCGCCTGGACAGCTGGATTAGCCACACCTCGTCTGCCTGGACGAACTCCTTCTACTTTAGATGAACTGTTCCTCATCTCCTGCTGGAGGATCTCTCTACACTGGTGGACTGCTCCTCGTCCGCCTGGAGGAACTCTTTAAAGCCACCTCCCTCTTGAGTGGTTCTGGTTCAGTCCAAGTGGATGCGTCAGTCCTAGTTCATCTGCAGCCTGTCCGTCCGTGGGAGTAGGATCTCTCCTTCACTGTGGTTCTCCCCGAGGTTTCTACTTTTTCCCATGGGGTTTTTTGTAGTTTTTCCTCGCCGCGAAGGAGGGTCAAAGGACAGGGGCATTCTGGGACAGTTATCTGAACTGCTTTTACCTGTGGCCCATCGAGGCAACTGTTGTTGTGATTTTGGGCATTATAAAAATAAATTGATTTGATTTGATTTAAGAGGGTGAAAACTACAACTACAGCAGCTTTACAGGGATAAAACTATAAATATGAAGGCCAAATAAAATTAAAAATACGCAGTATGAAGTATGAAGGTTTAAGAGGGTGAAAACTGCAATTACAAAAGCTTTAGAGGGAAAAAAACTACAAGTATGGAGGCCTAAGAGGGTGAAACTACAACTGCAGCAGCTTTAGAGGGACAAAACTACAACTATGAAGGACTTAAAAGGTAAAAACTACAAGTAAAAGCTGTTAGAGGGACAAAACTACAAGTATGGAAGCCTAAATGGGTTAAAACTACAACTACAGCAGCTTTACAGGGATAAAACTACAAATATAGAGGCCTAAGAAGGTTAAAACTGCAGCTACAGCAGCTGTGAAGGGACAGAAGTACAACTATGAAGGCCAAATAAAATAAAAAATACGTAGTATGAAGTATGAAGGCTTAAGAGGGTGAAAACTGCAACTACAGTAGCTTAAGAGGGACAAAACTAATGCCTAAGAAAGTGAAAAGTACAAGTATGGAGGGACAAGAAAGTGAAGACTGCGATTACAAAAGATTTAGAGGGAAAAAACTACAAGTATGGAGGTCTAAGAGGGTGAAACTACAACTGCAGCAGCTTTAGAGGGATAAAACTACAAATATGGATGCCAAAGAAGGTGAAAACTGCAACTACAGCAGCTTTAGAGGGACAAAGTTAAGTATGGAGCCCAAAGAATGTGAAAACTACAAATAAAAGTGTTAGAGGGACAAACCTACAACTATGAAGGACAAAGAAAGTTAAAAATACAAGTATGAAGGCTTAAGAGGGTGAAAACTACAACTACAGCAGCTTAAGAAGGACAAAACTAAGGCCTAAGAAAGTGAAAAAGATGGAGGGTTGAAGGTGAAAAACCACAAGTATGGAGGTCTAAGAAGGTGAAAACTACAACTGCAGCCACTTTAGAGCACCAAAACTTCAATTATGAGACTTAAGAAGTGAAAACTGCAAATGTGAAGGGATAAGAAAGTGAAAACTACAAATATGGAGACCTATGAAGGTGCTTACTGAAAGTATGGAGGCTTTAAAAGGTGAAAATTACAAATATGAAGGGACAAGAAAGTGAAAACTACAAGTATGGAGGCATAAGAAGGTGAAAGCTATAATTACAGCAGCTTTAGAAGGATAAAACTACAAATATGGAGGCTTAAGAAGGTGAAAGCTATAATTACAGCAGCTTTAGAGGACCAAAACTACAAATATGGAGGCTTAAGAAGGTGAAAACTACTACTACAGTAGCTTAAGAAGGACAAAACGAAGGCCTAAGAAAGTGAAAAGTATGGAGGGTGAAAAACCACAAGTATGGAGGGCTAAGTAGGTGAAAACTACAACTGCAGCCACTTTAGAGCACTAAAACTTCAATTATGAGACTTAAGAAGTGAAAACTACAAGTATGGAGGCTTAAGAAGGTGAAAACTACAACTGCGTGAGAACAACACACCTAATGGATCACAGGCTGCACCAGAGGAGAGAAGGTCAGAAAACTACAAGTGCCAAAAGGTCTTCAAGGGTTCAAACTGAGATGAAATGTGTCTGATGTGAAACTGTCTTTTTGGTCGTGAATTCTGCTTCAGACTTTTATTTACTTGAGCTGTAGCAGGTCGAAAACCTTTAAACAAACGTAAAACAAAGGCACTTCATTTTTTAACCTTTCAAATTGTATTTACTCATTTAAATACCTCTTCATAGCAACTAAATGCACTTTACTAATTAAATAATATTTTTATACAAAGTTTTTTTATAAATTTATTCTATCTTTCAACTTTCTAGAATACAAACTATTTTAATAACTGGTATTTATTTAACATTTTTAATGTATTTATTTTAACTAAAATTTTAACTATTTTTATTCGTTAGCAGCTATCAATAACTTTTAACCAATAAACTGTGTTTTTAACAAATGCGGACAGATTTTTATCACTTTTTAATCAGTCAGTTAATATAAACAGATCATTTTATTACTTTAAACAATTTACTTTCTCTAAAATTTCTTACAAATTAATTACAAATTGCTTTTATTAAACTTTGCACAAATAAAATGTACTTTAATACTTTAACACAATCACTTTAGATTAATTATTAACTCAAATTTTGGACTTTTTGTAATTCATTAACAGAGTAAAGTCACCCGTATTAATATTAAACTAAAACACAACTCTGAATATTCAGTTTGAACAAGCGCTGCTCACATGACGAGCCAAATGTATCTTACATTTAAATCCTACAAATAAAACTGTTAAATTGTTCTTTCAGGATCGTTTGCCTTGTGTTGAGTGAACTGAACTGACTAAAAGAAAAGTATTTAAGGTTTGCACACTCACCGGGAGCCTGTTTCCTTCTCCTGTTCTGTCCCTGGACCTGTCCCTGCACACCTGGACCTGCACCTGTCCCTGCACACCTGGACCTGCACACCTGGACCTGCACCTGTCCCTGCACACCTGGACCTGGACCTGTCCCTGCACACCTGGACCTGCACACCTGGACCTGCACCTGTCCCTGCACACCTGGACCTGGACCTGTCCCTGCACACCTGGACCTGCACCTGTCCCTGCACACCTGGACCTGCACCTGTCCCTGCACACCTGGACCTGCACCTGTCCCTGCACACCTGGACCTGCACCTGTCCCTGCACACCTGGACCTGCACCTGTCCCTGCACACCTGGACCTGCACCTGTCCCTGCACACCTGGACCTGCACCTGTCCCTGCACACCTGGACCTGCACCTGTCCCTGCACACCTGGACCTGGACCTGTCCCTCTACACCTGGACCTGCACCTGTCCCTGCACACCTGGACCTGCACCTGTCCCTGCACACCTGGACCTGGACCTGTCCCTGCACACCTGGACCTGCACCTGTCCCTGCACACCTGGACCTGCACCTGTCCCTGCACACCTGGACCTGCACCTGTCCCTGCACACCTGGACCTGGACCTGTCCCTGCACACCTGGACCTGCACCTGTCCCTGCACACCTGGACCTGGACCTGTCCCTGCACACCTGGACCTGCACCTGTCCCTGCACACCTGGACCTGCACCTGTCCCTGCACACCTGGACCTGGACCTGTCCCTGCACACCTGGACCTGCACCTGTCCCTGCACACCTGGACCTGCACCTGTCCCTGCACACCTGGACCTGCACCTGTCCCTGCACACCTGGACCTGCACCTGTCCCTGCACACCTGGACCTGCACCTGTCCCTGCACACCTGGACCTGGACCTGTCCCTGCACACCTGGACCTGCACCTGTCCCTGCACACCTGGACCTGCACCTGTCCCTGCACACCTGGACCTGCACCTGTCCCTGCACACCTGGACCTGCACCTGTCCCTGCACACCTGGACCTGCACCTGTCCCTGCACACCTGGACCTGGACCTGTCCCTCTACACCTGGACCTGCACCTGTCCCTGCACACCTGGACCTGCACCTGTCCCTGCACACCTGGACCTGGACCTGTCCCTGCACACCTGGACCTGCACCTGTCCCTGCACACCTGGACCTGCACCTGTCCCTGCACACCTGGACCTGCACCTGTCCCTGCACACCTGGACCTGGACCTGTCCCTGCACACCTGGACCTGCACCTGTCCCTGCACACCTGGACCTGGACCTGTCCCTGCACACCTGGACCTGCACCTGTCCCTGCACACCTGGACCTGCACCTGTCCCTGCACACCTGGACCTGGACCTGTCCCTGCACACCTGGACCTGCACCTGTCCCTGCACACCTGGACCTGGACCTGTCCCTGCACACCTGGACCTGGACCTGTCCCTGCACACCTGGACCTGCACCTGTCCCTGCACACCTGGACCTGCACCTGTCCCTGCACACCTGGACCTGCACCTGTCCCTGCACACCTGGACCTGCACCTGTCCCTGCACACCTGGACCTGCACCTGTCCCTGCACACCTGGACCTGCACCTGTCCCTGCACACCTGGACCTGGACCTGTCCCTCTACACCTGGACCTGCACCTGTCCCTGCACACCTGGACCTGCACCTGTCCCTGCACACCTGGACCTGCACCTGTCCCTGCACACCTGGACCTGCACCTGTCCCTGCACACCTGGACCTGCACCTGTCCCTGCACACCTGGACCTGGACCTGTCCCTGCACACCTGGACCTGCACCTGTCCCTGCACACCTGGACCTGCACCTGTCCCTGCACACCTGGACCTGCACCTGTCCCTGCACACCTGGACCTGCACCTGTCCCTGCACACCTGGACCTGCACCTGTCCCTGCACACCTGGACCTGCACCTGTCCCTGCACACCTGGACCTGCACCTGTCCCTGCACACCTGGACCTGCACCTGTCCCTGCACACCTGGACCTGCACCTGTCCCTGCACACCTGGACCTGCACCTGTCCCTGCACACCTGGACCTGTCCCTGCACACCTGGACCTGTCCCTGCACACCTGGACCTGTCCCTGCACACCTGGACCTGCACCTGTCCCTGCACACCTGGACCTGCACCTGTCCCTGCACACCTGGACCTGCACCTGTCCCTGCACACCTGGACCTGCACCTGTCCCTGCACACCTGGACCTGCACCTGTCCCTGCACACCTGGACCTGCACCTGTCCCTGCACACCTGGACCTGCACCTGTCCCTGCACACCTGGACCTGGACCTGTCCCTGCACACCTGGACCTGCACCTGTCCCTTCACACCTGGACCTGTCCCTGCACACCTGGACCTGTCCCTGCACACCTGGACCTGTCCCTGCACACCTGGACCTGTCCCTGCACACCTGGACCTGCACCTGTCCCTGCACACCTGGACCTGCACCTGTCCCTGCACACCTGGACCTGGACCTGTCCCTGCACACCTGGACCTGCACCTGTCCCTGCACACCTGGACCTGCACCTGTCCCTGCACACCTGGACCTGGACCTGTCCCTGCACACCTGGACCTGCACCTGTCCCTGCACACCTGGACCTGCACCTGTCCCTGCACACCTGGACCTGCACCTGTCCCTGCACACCTGGACCTGGACCTGTCCCTGCACACCTGGACCTGCACCTGTCCCTGCACACCTGGACCTGAACCTGTCCCTGCACACCTGGACCTGCACCTGTCCCCTGCACACCTGGACCTGGACCTGTCCCTGCACACTTGGACCTGTCCCTGCACACCTGGACCTGCACCTGTCCCTGCACACCTGGACCTGCACCTGTCCCTGCACACCTGGACCTGCACCTGTCCCTGCACACCTGGACCTGCACCTGTCCCTGCACACCTGGACCTGGACCTGTCCCTGCACACCTGGACCTGCACCTGTCCCTGCACACCTGGACCTGCACCTGTCCCTGCACACCTGGACCTGCACCTGTCCCTGCACACCTGGACCTGCACCTGTCCCTGCACACCTGGACCTGCACCTGTCCCTGCACACCTGGACCTGCACCTGTCCCTGCACACCTGGACCTGCACCTGTCCCTGCACACCTGGACCTGCACCTGTCCCTGCACACCTGGACCTGCACCTGTCCCTGCACACCTGGACCTGCACCTGTCCCTGCACACCTGGACCTGTCCCTGCACACCTGGACCTGTCCCTGCACACCTGGACCTGTCCCTGCACACCTGGACCTGCACCTGTCCCTGCACACCTGGACCTGCACCTGTCCCTGCACACCTGGACCTGCACCTGTCCCTGCACACCTGGACCTGCACCTGTCCCTGCACACCTGGACCTGCACCTGTCCCTGCACACCTGGACCTGCACCTGTCCCTGCACACCTGGACCTGCACCTGTCCCTGCACACCTGGACCTGGACCTGTCCCTGCACACCTGGACCTGCACCTGTCCCTTCACACCTGGACCTGTCCCTGCACACCTGGACCTGTCCCTGCACACCTGGACCTGTCCCTGCACACCTGGACCTGTCCCTGCACACCTGGACCTGCACCTGTCCCTGCACACCTGGACCTGCACCTGTCCCTGCACACCTGGACCTGGACCTGTCCCTGCACACCTGGACCTGCACCTGTCCCTGCACACCTGGACCTGCACCTGTCCCTGCACACCTGGACCTGGACCTGTCCCTGCACACCTGGACCTGCACCTGTCCCTGCACACCTGGACCTGCACCTGTCCCTGCACACCTGGACCTGCACCTGTCCCTGCACACCTGGACCTGGACCTGTCCCTGCACACCTGGACCTGCACCTGTCCCTGCACACCTGGACCTGGACCTGTCCCTGCACACCTGGACCTGCACCTGTCCCTGCACACCTGGACCTGGACCTGTCCCTGCACACTTGGACCTGTCCCTGCACACCTGGACCTGCACCTGTCCCTGCACACCTGGACCTGCACCTGTCCCTGCACACCTGGACCTGCACCTGTCCCTGCACACCTGGACCTGCACCTGTCCCTGCACACCTGGACCTGGACCTGTCCCTGCACACCTGGACCTGCACCTGTCCCTGCACACCTGGACCTGCACCTGTCCCTGCACACCTGGACCTGGACCTGTCCCTGCACACCTGGACCTGCACCTGTCCCTGCACACCTGGACCTGCACCTGTCCCTGCACACCTGGACCTGCACCTGTCCCTGCACACCTGGACCTGCACCTGTCCCTGCACACCTGGACCTGGACCTGTCCCTGCACACCTGGACCTGGACCTGTCCCTGCACACCTGTCCCTGCACACCTGGACCTGCACCTGTCCCTGCACACCTGGACCTGCACACCTGGACCTGTCCCTGCACACCTGGACCTGCACCTGGGCTAGATTAGAGCAGCAGTCTGACCTGTGTGAGCTCCATCTGCTGGTCAAACTGGAGATGACTATGATGGACTAAAGACAGATTATTAGACTGAGGAGGATAGAGTAGAGAGGGAGAGAGAGAGAGAAATGTGGGTAATTTATTCACGATTGAGAATTGGGCATACAGGACTAAGATCAACTCTGTTTTTAGTTGGGAAAGTTACATCAGACAAATGTGAGGTATGCGGCGTGGTGGAAACAGTTCAGCCTGTGCTAATGGAGTGCAGGAAATTTACAGCACAGAGACACAAAAACAAACTGTATAATATGGAGAGGGGCTGGACTTTACAAAGTATATTGGGAAAAGGGGATCGCAAGCACAGCAAGGCACTAATGGGGTTTTTAAAGGACACAGGGTTATATTATAAGATATAGAGAATAATTGGTATGTCATCGAGTTAGGGCACAGGTGTTTTTTTTTCCTTCCTTTAATAAATACCATTAGAATGTAAACTGAAGGCTATCACCCTGAGATACAGACCACGGTACAGTAGGTGGCGGCATGTACCTAATTTGATGGTTGCGACCCGCCAAACAATCAGAAGAAGAAGAAGAAGAAGAAGAGAGAGATGTGGGATTGGGCTGTTTGGCTTCACAGAAACTGAGAGATGAGTTTTTGAAAACAGAATTAAAACAGCTCCGCATCACGTCCTGACCGTCCACGGAGCGCACTGTTTGTCCCAGAAAATGTCACATTGTCAAACGTCAGCCGCAAACTACAAGTACGGATACCAAGAGGGACAAAACTGTGAGTGTGCAAAAGAACGACGGTGTGGAACTGGAAAAAATAATGGATTCATTTAAACAGCACTTTTTAGGACTCAACACCACTTAAAGGTGCTGTGCCTTATGTTTACCGCCTTAAAAACACGAAAAACAGAACATTTTAAACTCTTTCACATGCTTTTTTACTTTGCAAACACATTCCTTCCATCCTAATCATTCACTGTGATGAGTTTTAAAGCACAATACTTTCCGAGCCAGAGCAGAGTTACAGTCGTGGTAAAGCTAACATGCTAACATGCTAACAGCGCACTTCTCTCTGGTCAGAAACTCAACTCTGTATTCACCTTATTCCTGAAGTTGCCGTACGCGCCGCCGTCTTGTTTCCGTTGTAGTTCACACGGAGCAGACGAGCTCAACAGAAAATAAGTTCTACTCGACTAAAAAGACGTTTTCAGGAAATCGTTGTGTTGTGACTTGTTGTTGCTCGTGTTCATTAAACATTTTACACAAATCAATCTACTTTATGTAACATTTTAGCGTCAGACTTTTCCTTCGTTCGTCATTAGCTTTAACAGAGTTCTCGTCAAACGGAAGTGCGTTTACAACAAAAGTGTGGATCTGTGGAACAAAGAGGCAAAAGTGGGCGGGGCAGAATAAGGTGAATAAAGCGGCACAAAAACACGACTAGAAGTGCCAAAAATGTGACTAAAAGTGCCAAAAATGTGACTAAAAGTGCCAAAAATGTGACTAAAAGTGACAAAAATGTGACTAAAAGTGACAAAAATGTGACTAAAAGTGACAAAAATGTGACTAAAAGTGACAAAAATGTGACTCGAAGCAACAAAAACATGACTATAAGCGGAAAATTTCTTTGAAGCAACAAAAACGGGAAAAAATGACCAAGTGAAAAAAGAACGTGACTATGAGCAACATACATGCTATTCTCTTTATTCCTGAAGTTGCCGTACGCGCCGCCGTCTTGTTTCCGTTGTAGTTTACACGGAGCAGACAAGCTCAACAGAAAATAAGTTCTACTCGACTAAAAAGACGTTTTCAGGAAATCGTTGCGTTGTGACTTGTTGTTGCTCGTGTTCATTAAACATTTTACACAAATCAATCTACTTTATGTAACATTTTAGCGGCGAGACTTTTCCCTCGTTCATCATTAGCTTTAACGGAGTTCTCGTCAAACAGAAGTGCGTTTACAACAAAAGTGCAAAAAACAGCAAAAGTGGGCGGGGCAGAATAAGGTGAATTCAGAATAATGAAAAAATAATAAAAATGAGAGTTATTATAGTTAATAATGACGACAAATAACACAAAGTTAAACTGATATTATATGTTGACCTTGACAATTAAAAATACATAATAAACTATAATATTTTTGAAAACGACAGCATCCTATAACAAAAAAAAAGACAAAAAATCAATAGTAGTCAATATGGACTCCTTTATTATTATCTTTTTCTCTCTTGTCCTTGTGTAATTGTTTAGATTAAAAATGTCTATAATTAGATGAAACCACACAGCGTCTCATTTTCTGCCAAAGAGCTGCTTTTACAATAACTCTGTGCTGGAGTAAATAATGGAGTTTGTTTACAGTGCCTTGCGAAAGTATTCGGCCCCCTTGAACTTTGCGACCTTTTGCCACATTTCAGGCTTCAAACATAAAGATATAAAACTGTAATTTTTTGTGAAAAATCAACAAGTGGGACAGAATCATGAAGTGGAACGAAATTTATTGGATTTTTCAAACTTTTTTAACAAATAAAAAACAAAAAAATTGGGCGTGCAAAATTATTCAGCCCCCTTAAGTTAATACTTTGTAGCGCCACCTTTTGCTGCGATTACAGCTGTAAGTCGCTTGGGGTATGTCTCTATCAGTTTTACACATCGAGAGACTGAAATTTTTGCCCATTCCTCCTTGCAAACCAGCTCGAGCTCAGTGAGAGCATTTGTGAACAACAGTTTTCAGTTCTTTCCACAGATTCTCGATTGGATTCAGGTCTGGACTTTGACTTGGCCATTCTAACACCTGGATATGTTTATTTGTGAACCATTCCATTGTAGATTTTGCTTTATGTTTTGGATCATTGTCTTGTTGGAAGACAAATCTCCGTCCCAGTCTCAGGTCTTTTGCAGACTACATCAGGTTTTCTTCCAGAATGGTCCTGTATTTGGCTCCATCCATCTTCCCATCAATTTTAACCATCTTCCCTGTCCCTGCTGAAGAAAAGCAGGCCCAAACCATGATGCTGTCACCACCATGTTTGACAGTGGGGATGGTGTGTTGAGGGTGATGAGCTGTGTTGCTTTTACCCAAACATAACGTTTTGCATTGTCTGACCAGAGCACCTTCTTCCACATGTTTGGTGTGTCTCCCAGGTGGCTTGTGGCAAACTTTAAACTTTAAACTTTAAACGGCACTTTTTATGGATATCTTTAAGAAATGGCTTTCTTCTTGCCACTCTTCCATACAGGCAAGATTTGTGCAGTATACAACTGATTGTTGTCCTATGGACAGAGTCTCCCACCTCAGCTGTAGATCTCTGCAGTTCATCCAGAGTGATCATGGGCCTCTTGGCTGCATCTCTGATCAGTCTTCTCCTTGTATGAGCTGAAAGTTTAGAGGGACGGCCAGGTCTTGGTAGATTTGTAGTGGTCTGATACTCCTTCCATTTCAATATTATCGCTTGCACAGTGCTCCTTGGGATGTTTAAAGCTTGGGAAATCTTATCCAAATCCGGCTTTAAACTTCTCCACAACAGTATCTCGGACTTGCCTGGTGTGTTCCTTGTTCTTCATGACGCTCTCTGCGCTTTAAACGGACCTCTGAGACTATCACAGTGCAGATGCATTTATACGGAGACTTGATTACACACAGGTGGATTTATCATCACCATTTATCGTCATTAGTCATTTAGGTCAACATTGGATCATTCAGAGATCCTCACTGAACTTCTGGAGAGAGTTTGCTGCACTGAAAGTAAAGGGGCTGAATAATTTTGCACGCCCAATTTTTCAGTTTTTTATTTGTTAAAAAAGTTTGAAATATCCAATAAATTTCGTTCCACTTCATGATTCTGTCCCACTTGTTGTTGATTCTTCACAAAAAATTACAGTTTTATATCTTTATGTTTGAAGCCTGAAATGTGGCAAAAGGTTGCAAAGTTCAAGGGGGCCGAATACTTTCGAGAGGCACTGTAAATTGCATCCTGTGCCATCGACTCCTCTGACCGTCACAAACAACTCACCACAGTCATTCTGGGGAAGTGAACCTCTGACCTTTGGGTTAGAGGGCAAATGCACTAACCTCAGACTCAGAGGGACATGAGACGGACAGAACCCAAAGGCAGCACGAGCGGGGCCCGACACAACAGAACCAGGGGCCCCGACTGTCCAGACGAATCCACTCAAAACACGAGGCACAACAGAAAACAAACGATGGGCGCACGAGCGGCATAATCCTCGCAAACGTTAGAATCCTGGCACATGTTCATTTCCTCACAAACCTAATAATCTACGCAAAAGTTAAAATCCTCAACAACATTAAAATCCTCAACAACATTAAAATCATCAACAACATTAAAATCATCAACAACATTAAAATCCTCAACAACATTAAAATCCTCAACAACATTAAAATCATCAACAACATTAAAATCAGGACTAAACCAGGTCTAAACCAGGACTAAACCAGGTCTAAACCAGGACTAAACCAGGGCTAAACCAGGTCTAAACCAGGACTAAACCAGGTCTAAACCAGGACTAAACCAGGGCTAAACCAGGACTAAACCAGGTCTAAACCAGGACTAAACCAGGGCTAAACCAGGACTAAACCAGGTCTAAACCAGGACTAAACCAGGGCTAAACCAGGACTAAACCAGGTCTAAACCAGGACTAAACCAGGTCTAAACCAGGACTAAACCAGGTCTAAACCAGGACTAAACCAGGGCTAAACCAGGACTAAACCAGGTCTAAACCAGGTCTAAACCAGGACTAAACCAGGTCTAAACCAGGACTAAACCAGGACTAAACCAGGTCTAAACCAGGACTAAACCAGGTCTAAACCAGGTCTAAACCAGGACTAAACCAGGACTAAACCAGGTCTAAACCAGGACTAAACCAGGTCTAAACCAGGTCTAAACCAGGACTAAACCAGGACTAAACCAGGTCTAAACCAGGACTAAACCAGGACTAAACCAGGTCTAAACCAGGACTAAACCAGGTCTAAACCAGGACTAAACCAGGACTAAACCAGGTCTAAACCAGGTCTAAACCAGGACTAAACCAGGACTAAACCAGGACTAAACCAGGACTGAACCAGGGCTAAACCAGGACTGAACCAGGGCTAAACCAGGACTAAACCAGGACTAAACCAGGACTAAACGGTGTTCTGTTGGGGTTAATCCTCTGCTCAGGTCTGTGTCAGGCTTCACTAACCCCGGCTTTGCTCCCGTGTGAGTCTGACTTATCGATGGTTCGGCTCTGGTTTCGCCTCAGAGTGTCGTGGAGCAGATTAAAGCTGGGTTATGGATTATGGATATGATCAGGACGATAACACGGGGATTAGTTTGTTTATCGCAGAGAAACAGTCGCTCGACACAAAAGAGTTCATCCGCCGGATCAGACGCCGTCAAAACTCAGCCGAGAAAGAAACAGTACGGCCACAGACCTCCCTCACCCCAGACACTTCCTCCACCATCAAACTGTGACTCTGTGAATGCACTTTATTATACGTCCTGTTGTCACTTTATTGTGCAGCCGACTGAACGTAAAGGGCCTATGACACATTAGACTCAACTAAAATACAGATAAGACAAACATGTTTAAAGTTTTGCTAAAAGTAATTATGAATGTTATAATTTTTAGCATTTTTTTTACTTCTGTAACATCACTTCCTGGTTGTAAACGATGACATCACACCAGGAAACTACTCTGCACACTGGGCTAAAACTCGGCTAATGTCAGAGATTTTTTTGTCCGACGAATCAAAATATTCGTGAACACCTTTATTTTGTTGAATTCATGTTTTAAGGGTAAAATAAGTTGTTAATTTTGGGTAAATTATGCAGAACCTGTGGATGGAAAGAGTCTCACAGTGTGATGTCATCAGTTTTTTACTTCCTGTGATTTCAAACAGATTTTTCAGACTTTTCGTCACAAACCATGACTTGATTGGTGTAAAACAATATTTTTTTAATGTACAACACGTATTAATACACCAAATAAAATCAAAATTAGAAAATCTTGAAAACCTGTCAAACGCCCTTTAAACGGCGCCTGATCATGAACCATAAACGTGTCATAAACTGTGAGCGAAAGTGAGACTCTGCAGTGAAACAGGACACAATCTTAGATTTAAAGATAATGTTAAGCTCCTCCTGTAGTGTATTCACATAAATGTAAGGAAAATATATTAGAAGGTTTTAATGTCATGTTTTCATGTAGAAATAAGGCATTTTATGTAAAAACAGCCAAAAATCCTCATATTTGGGACATTTAAATTTAAACCAGGTTTAAAGTTCTTGGTTAATTTTGTCACATATTAGTTATAAAAATGTACAAGGGATTTGGATTTATTATTTAGTTTTTAAGTGAACTGGATTGGACTGAAAATTGGCCTAAAAATTCAAATTTCGCCTCATTTTTTTTAACTTAAAACGTCAATAAATTCATTTTAGAATTAGACATAAAAAAATCCTTCGTAAGTTTCGTCAAAATCTTACGGAGTCCAAGATTGTAAAGTTTGATGTTCGTGGGATCTACTTTAAGGCTGATCTTTATGTCTCGAGGGACAAAAATGCATTTGAAGAAAACAATGTCAGAGAAATCTATGGATGAAGTGGATTCAATGAAACATATTTTTAGGAGCAGATTGGACAAGTTTGTTGTTTCCACATGAAAGCAAACTGACCAAAAAACAAAAAAATGAAAAAATTAAGTTTTTCCTGCAGCGTCTCGCCTTCAAACTTGAATAAATGAGTTTCAGAATCTGATCTTAAATCCTTGTTTGGTCTAAATCTGTTGAGTCCAGATTGTACAGTTTGTGTGGATCTACTTTAGGCTGATCTTTATGTCTCGAGGGACAAAAATGCATTTGAAGAAAACGGTTTTGGAGTTAGTCACTTTTAGTTGCATTTTTGTCGCATTTAGTCCAATTTTTGTTGCTTTTAGTTGCTGCAGTTGTATTTTTGTCACGTTTAGTTGCATTTTTGTCGTGTTTTTGTCGCTTTAAGTCATGTTTTTGTCATTTTTAGTTGTGTCTTTGTTGATTTTAGTCACAATTTTGATGTTTTAGTCGTGTTTTTGTCGCTTTTAGTCGTGTTTTTGTCATTTTTTGTTGCGTCTTTGTTGATTTTAGTCACAATTTTGATGTTTTAGTCGTGTTTTTTGTCGCTTTTGTCGTGTTTTTGTCGCTTTTGTCGTGTTTTTGTCATTTTGGTTGTGTTTTTGTCATTTTTAGTTGCGAGAAATCTATGGATGAAGTGGATTCAATGGAAGAATCAAACACCAGGAGCAGATTGGACACATTTGTCGTTTCATCAAAGTCTAAATGTAAGAGAGAAAAGTGAACAAAAAAAAAAAAAGGGTTTTGCTGTAGAGTCTGGCCTTAACTATTAAAATAAGAAAGGGCTTGTGGGTAATGACGGCGGGGGAGGGGCTAATGGAGAGGTGGATTGTGGGTAATGGAGCTCTACACTTGTACAAGAGACAAATGCTTTAATTAAACCTGAGAAATGCCTCTGATCCTGAAGGCGTCACGTTTTATCACAAATATTTATCATAAAGAAAACACGGCCGTCGTTATTAAAGCCGTTTATTACAGAAATGTGAGGAGCCGCGTCGTTAGCGTAGCATCGCGCGGATCGGGTCATTTGTAACGATTAAACGAAGCGATTACGGCGAGATCTGAGGACGGCGTCTGCTTCATCCAACGACGAGAAGCTGCTGCAAACCAGAGCAAAGCGCAGGATTCAGAGAGTGGTTTTCTGTTTTAAAAATACACAAAATGAACCTAAATGTGTGGTTTGAGCCCCGTTTGGACCAGAGCGCGACGTATCTCCATCACCGCGGCTTCATTCTGCAACATTCTGAGAGAAAATAATGGACAAAGTCTAGATAAAAGTGTTTTAAAAAAATGTCGCTTTCAGTGCCGTTTTTGTTGCTTTTAGTCGCGTTTTTGTCACTTTTGAGTTGTATTTTTGTCACGTTTAGTTGCGTTTGTGTCTCGTTTTTGTCGCTTTTTATGTATTTTTGTCATTTTTAGTTGCATTTTGTAGTTTTTAGTTGCGTTTTTGTCTTGTTTTTGTCGCTTTAAGTCATGTTTTTTGTCACTTTTAGTCAAATCCTGCTGCAAACCAGAGCAAAGAGCAGGATTCTGAGAGCGGTTTTCTGTTTAAAAAATACACAAAATGAACCTAAATGTGTGGTTTGAGCCACGATTGGACCAGAGCGCGACGTATCTCCATCACCGCTGCTTTATTCTGCAACATTCTGAGAGAAAATAATGGACAAAGTCTAGAATAATGCAGAACTCAGCTGTGTCTGTCAAAATTATTTAACATTCACCCAAAAACACTGCACTGACAGGGGCGGAGCTGGGAATGTGGGGGCCCGGGGCAAAATTAAATCCAGGCCTCTCGTGTGATTTTCTGCAACTTTTCTGTCGTTTTTACATTTTTGGTGTCGATGTTTTTGTGTTGTTTTTATATTTAAAGGTTACATGGTCTAAACAGGTTTAAACGGGGGCGTATTTTGTCGCTTTTAGTGGCGTTTTTGTTGCTTGAAGTCACATTTTGTCGCTTTTAGTGGCGTTTTTATCGCTCTAAGTCAAATTTTATCGCTTTTAGTTGCGTTTTTGTCGCTTTTAGTTGCATTTTTGTCACTTTTAGTTGCATTTTTGTCACTTTTAGTGGCGTTTTTATCGTTCTAAGTCAAATTTTGTCGCTTTCAGTGGCATTTTAGTTGCTTTTAGTTGCATTTTTGTTGCATTTAGTGGCGTTTTTGTCGCTTTAAGTGGCGTTTTTGTCGCTCTAAGTCAAATTTTGTCGCTTTTAGTTGCATTTTTGTCGCGTTCAGTGCCGTTTTTGTTGCTTTTAGTCACATTTTTGTTGCTTTAAGCCACATTTAGTCGCTTTAAGTGGCGTTTTTTTCGATTTAAGTCACATTTTCACGCTTTTAGTGGCGTTTTTGTTGCTTTTAGCCACATTAAGTCGCTTACAGTGATGTTTTTGTTGATTTAAGTCACATTTTGTCGCTTTAAATTGCATTTTTGTCACTTTTAGTGGCGTTTTTGTCGCTTTAAGTCACATTTTGTCGATTTTAGTTGCATTTTTGTCAGTTTTTTCCAAGTTATTCTCAATTTTAGTCGCTTTTTTTTGACAGTTTGTGTAAAGTTTATGATGTCACTTCCTGTTGAACGAATATGACACGGTTAGAGGTAATTCTACAACTGTTACCATAGCAACCAGACTGTAAACAAGGGCCAACATCCACAAACATGACACAATAGTTAGATCTGACAAATAATAATCCCTGAAAACACCACCTAGTTGCATTTTTGTCGCTTTTAGTGGCGTTTTTGTTGCTTTAAGTCACATTTTGTCGCTTTCAGTGGCGTTTTTGTGGCTTTAAGTCATGTTTTGTCACTTTTCAGTGCCGTTTTTGTTGCTTTTAGTCGCGTTTTTGTCACTTTGGGTGGTGTTTTTGTCCCTTTTTAGTCTCTTATAATTGTGTTCTTGTCACAGTTGTGTTTTTGTCACTTTTAAGTGTTTTTTTTTTTCACTTTTAGTCGCATTTTTGTCAGTTTTTTCCAAGTTATTTTTAGTTTTAGTCACTTTTTGTTTGACAGTTTGTGTAAAGTTTATGACGTCACTTCCTGTTGAACGTGACACAAATATGACACAGTTAGAGGTCATTCTACAACTGTTACCATAGCAACCAGTAACCAATAAATAATCCCTGATAAGACTTTAACTGTCAGAAAAATGTGTAAATGTGCTTCTGTAAATTGTCAGAGGGATTCAGTTCCACTTCCTGTCATTTCACACTTTAATTTTTCAAATTTTCTTCACAAACTGCAACTTCACAAATGTAAAACTATGATAAATATTCACCACAGATGCCCTCCCACCAAACCAAGTCATTTAGAGAACCTGTCTTATGGACTTTAAGCCTTCAGTCCGATATTTCGACACTTATTTGGTCAAAAATGTCTTCAAAAAGTCTCAACGTACAACTGAAACAACCGATAATAAAAGATAAATGAATAAGGACCACATTTTGAGGATCTTTCAGAGACTTGTCGAGTTGAATCCGAGCAGAGCGCACTTTTCATTCACATTTTAACGAGAACCCAGGTTTAAAAATTGAGAGTTTGCGCGTCGCCTGCAGAAAAACGAAGTGATCTCGCCGTCTCTTCCTCCTCACATTTCCACTTCAACCCTTTCCTGACGCGAGGGCGGATCAGAGTCAAACGGCATCAAAAGGATTCTTTAAAGAGAGATCTCCGACACCCGGGAACCGTCTCTCACTCGTACACTTTCACTTTAACCTTCTGGAGCTGCTAATTTGAAACACTTTGGAGCAAAAGTGGGACGTGTCCAGAGCTTTGGACGTTTAGAGGGTCAGGCCTGGATCATTATTTTGTCACTATTAGCCACATGTTTTCACTTGTAGCTTCGTTTTGTCACTTTTAGTCACTTTTCTTCACTTTTAGTCACAATTATTTCACTTTTTAGTCACTTTTGAGTCAATTTAGTCATGTTTTTGTCACTATTAGCTATGTTTTTGTCACTTTTACTCACAATTTTGCCACATTTTAGTCAATGTAGTCATGTTTTGTCACTTTTAGTTGCAATTTTGTCACTTTTTAATCACATTTGAGTCAATCTTGTCATGTTTTTATCACTATTAGCCACGTTTTTGTCACCTTTAGTTGAGTTTTGTCACTTTTAGTCACAATTTTGCCATATTTTAGTCATATTTAATCAATTTAGTTATGTTTATGAAACCGTCTCTCACACTTTCACTTTAACCTTCTGGAGCTGCTAATTTGAAACACTTTGGAGGAAAAGTGGGACGTGTCCAGAGCTTTGGACGTTTAGAGGGTCAGGCCTGGATTATTAGTCATTATTTTGTCACTATTAGCCACATGTTTTCACTTCTAGCTTCGTTTTGTCACTTTTAGTCACTTTTCTTCACTTTTAGTCACAATTATTTCACTTTTTAGTCACTTTTGAGTCAATTTAGTCACTTTTTTGTCACTATTAGCTACGTTTTTGTCACTTTTAGCCACATTTTAGTCATATTTTAGTCAATTTGGTTATGTTTATGAAACCGTCTCTCACACTTTCACTTTAACCTTAATTTTTTATCTTAATTTTTGTCACTTTTAGTCACGTTTCTTCACTTTTAGTCACATTTATTTCACTTTTATCCTTGGTTTTGTCACGTTTAGTCATGTTTTGTAACTTTGTCTTTTTCTCACTTTTAGTCGCAATTTTGCCACATTTTAGTCACATGTAGTCAGTTTTGTCAAGTTTTCATCACTATTAGTCATGTTTTTGTCACTTTAAGTCTTTTTTCCTTGTCTGTGTTTGTATCCTTAGTCTATGCTAATGTTTGTTAGCTTTAGCGCTCTGGTGTAAAGTGCTTCTAAACTCATGGAGGTGAACATTTATGACTGGAAAGAGCCGCATTTTTGTCATTTTTAGTCATGTTTTGTCACTTTTTAGTCAATTTAATCATGTTTTGTCACTTTCAGTCACAATTTTATCAATTTTTAGTCACATTTAGTCAATTTAGTCATTTGTTCGTCACCATTAGCCTCATTTTTGTTGCTTTAAGTTTTTTTCCCTGTCTGTTTGTATCCTTAGTTTATGCTAATGTTTGTTAGCTTTAGCGCTCTGATAGTGCTTCTAAAGTCATGGGGGGAATATTTATGATGGAAAGAGTTTTTGTCACTTTTAGCTGTGTTTTTGTCATTTTTAGTCATGTTTTGTAACTTTTCAGTCACGTTTTAATCAATTTAGTCATGTTTAGTTACTATTGACCACATTTTTGTCGCTTTAAGTCACGTTTTTGTCATGTTTAGTCATGTTTTCTCACTTTTAGTCACAGTTTTGTCACTTTTTCATCAGATTTTATTCTTGATTCCGTCACTGTTTGTCACTTTTTTCACTTCTATCCTCATTTTTGTCACTTAGTCATGTTTTTGTTACTATTAACCACATTTTTGTCGCTTTAAGTCATGTTTTTGTCACGTTTAGTCATGTTTTCTCACTTTTAGTCGCAATTTTGTCACTTTTTCGTCACATTTTACTCATGTTTTTGCCACTTTAATCTAAATCTAATCTATTTAACAAATTAAACACTGATTTTTTTTATTTTTTGCTGTGTTTATGCTCGAAATCCGGCTCCAGACACGCTTTACACCCGAGTTTGAATCATTCTGTCGCCTCAACTAAAGAGAAAATCTAATAAAAATAAGCTTGAACGCAGTAAAAGCACAAATCTGATCCTTCACTCTCAAACGACAGCCATTATTTTCCTTTTACGACCAATTTTCCACCGATTATTCTCCATGAACGTTTATTTTCGGACCCATTTCTCTGACGCTGAAGGACGAGGTCTTTTAAAAGCTTCATATCAAGTTCAGCCTTGGATTGTTCTGGAAAAAAACCCTCTTATTATAATCTTTGAAAAGACAAAAACAGAGAGGAATCGCTCAGAGAAAAAGACTGTGTTTACAAGTAAATCTGAATAGGCTCTTTATCTGAAAACAACAAAAAAAACAGCAAAAAGGCGTAGTTTAGCCAAAACAAAAAGGATAAAACTAAAGATATGTTGTATTTTTATTAGTGCTGACCATCGGTTTAAGAAAATAATCATATCACGGTTTTAAAATATGAATAAAATATGATTAACCCCAGATAATGTAACATAAAACTGTCTAATTTGAAGTATTTTTGCACATTTGTGGACTTTTTTTAAAAATCAAATTGAAACAGAAATAAAACATGAGGCTTTGAGTTTGAGGTAAATTCTCAGGTTCTTTTGGTTTTCTGCAGCTCGTCTTTTCTGCTGATTGAAGTGTTTGTACTGGAGCAGGTCAGAGGTCAGGGGTCAGGGGTCACAGAGCGGAGGTCGCCCCACACTGAGGTCAGAGGTCAAACAGAGACAGAGCCATAAACATGAAAAAAGGATCAGTCAATCAAGAGCAGAACAAGAGGAGAGTGTACTGTATTTAGACCTGATTTAGACCTGGTTTAGTCCCGGTTTAGACCTGGTTTAGTCCTGGGTCAGTCCCGGTTCAGTCCCGGTCTAGTCCCGGTCTAGTCCTGGTTTAGACCTGGTTTAGCCCTGGTTTAGTCCTGGTTTAGTCCTGGTTTAGTCCTGGTTTAGACCTGGTTTAGTCCTGGTTCAGTCCTGATTTAGTCCTGGTTTAGTCCTGGTTTAGTCCTGGTTTAGTCCTGGTTTAGTCCTGGTTTAGTCCTGGGTCAGTCCCGGTTCAGTCCCGGTCTAGTCCCGGTCTAGTCCCGGTCTAGTCCTGGTTTAGTCCTGGTTCAGTCTTAGGTTTAGTCTTAGGTTTAGTCCTGGTTTAGTCCTGGTCTAGTCCCGGTATAGACCTGGTTCAGTCCTGGTTCAGTCCTGGTTTAGTCCTGGTTCAGTCCTGGTTCAGTCCTGGTTCAGTCCTGGTTTAGTCCTGGTTTAGTCCTGGGTCAGTCCTGGTTTAGTCCTGGTTCAGTCCTGGTTTAGTCCCGGTTTAGTCTTAGGTTTAGTCCTGGTTTAGTCCTGGTCTAGTCCCGGTTTAGACCTGGTTCAGTCCTGGTTCAGTCCTGGTTCAGTCCTGATTTAGTCCAGGTTTAGTCCAGGTTTAGTCCAGGTTTAGTCCTGGTTTAGTTGTATTGTATTAAGGACATGTGTTAAAGGAGCTGTGTGTAATTTAGAAACAGTGATGGCGTCTCCATGGCAACAACAGCTGTTTGTGTTCGTTTGTGCACGACTCACTGACCGTGTGAGTGTTCTCTCTGTGTTCTCTCTGTGTCAGGGTGAGTGTTCTCTCTGTGTTCTCTCTGTGTCAGGGTGAGTGTTCTCTCTGTGTCAGGGTGAGTGTTCTCTGTGTGTCAGGGTGAGTGTTCTCTCTGTGTCAGGGTGAGTGTTCTCTGTGTGTCAGGGCGAGTGTTCTCTCTGTGTCAGGGTGTGTGTTCTCTCTGTGTCAGGGTGAGTGTTCTCTCTGTGTCAGGGTGAGTGTTCTCTGTGTGTCAGGGTGAGTGTTCTCTCTGTGTCAGGGTGAGTGTTCTCTGTGTGTCAGGGCGAGTGTTCTCTCTGTGTCAGGGTGTGTGTTCTCTCTGTGTCAGGGTGAGTGTTCTCTGTGTCAGGGTGAGTGTTCTCTCTGTGTCAGGGTGAGTGTTCTCTGTGTGTCAGGGTGAGTGTTCTCTCTGTGTCAGGGTGTGTGTTCTCTCTGTGTCAGGGCGAGTGTTCTCTCTGTGTCAGGGCGAGTGTTCTCTCTGTGTCAGGGTGTGTGTTCTCTCTGTGTTCTCTCTGTGTCAGGGCGAGTGTTCTCTCTGTGTCAGGGTGTGTGTTCTCTCTGTGTCAGGGTGTGTGTTCTCTCTGTGTCAGGGTGAGTGTTCTCTGTGTCAGGGTGTGTGTTCTCTCTGTGTCAGGGTGTGTGTTCTCTCTGTGTCAGGGTGTGTGTTCTCTCTGTGTCAGGGTGTGTGTTCTCTCTGTGTCAGGGTGTGTGTTCTCTCTGTGTCAGGGTGAGTGTTCTCTCTGTGTCAGGGCGAGTGTTCTCTCTGTGTCAGGGTGTGTGTTCTCTCTGTGTTCTCTCTGTGTCAGGGCGAGTGTTCTCTCTGTGTCAGGGTGTGTGTTCTCTCTGTGTCAGGGTGAGTGTTCTCTCTGTGTTCTCTCTGTGTTCTCTCTGTGTCAGGGTGTGTGTTCTCTCTGTGTCAGGGTGAGTGTTCTCTCTGTGTTCTCTCTGTGTTCTCTCTGTGTCAGGGTGAGTGTTCTCTCTGTGTCAGGGCGAGTGTTCTCTCTGTGTTCTCTCTGTGTCAGGGTGAGTGTTCTCTCTGTGTCAGGGTGAGTGTTCTCTCTGTGTCAGGGCGAGTGTTCTCTCTGTGTCAGGGTGTGTGTTCTCTCTGTGTCAGGGTGAGTGTTCTCTCTGTGTCAGGGCGAGTGTTCTCTCTGTGTCAGGGTGAGTGTTCTCTCTGTGTCAGGGTGAGTGTTCTCTCTGTGTCAGGGTGAGTGTTCTCTCTGTGTTCTCTCTGTGTCAGGGTGAGTGTTCTCTGTGTGTCAGGGCGAGTGTTCTCTCTGTGTCAGGGTGAGTGTTCTCTCTGTGTCAGGGCGAGTGTTCTCTCTGTGTCAGGGTGTGTGTTCTCTCTGTGTCAGGGTGAGTGTTCTCTCTGTGTCAGGGTGTGTGTTCTCTCTGTGTCAGGGTGTGTGTTCTCTCTGTGTCAGGGTGAGTGTTCTCTCTGTGTCAGGGTGAGTGTTCTCTCTGTGTCAGGGTGTGTGTTCTCTCTGTGTCAGGGTGTGTGTTCTCTCTGTGTTCTCTCTGTGTCAGGGTGAGTGTTCTCTCTGTGTCAGGGTGAGTGTTCTCTCTGTGTTCTCTCTGTGTCAGGGTGAGTGTTCTCTCTGTGTTCTCTCTGTGTTCAGGGACAGTGTTCTCTCTGTGTTCTCTCTGTGTCAGGGTGAGTGTTCTCTCTGTGTTCTCTCTGTGTCAGGGTGAGTGTTCTCTCTGTGTCAGGGTGAGTGTTCTCTCTGTGTCAGGGTGAGTGTTCTCTCTGTGTTCTCTCTGTGTCAGGGTGAGTGTTCTCTCTGTGTTCTCTCTGTGTCAGGGCGAGTGTTCTCTCTGTGTTCTCTCTGTGTCAGGGTGAGTGTTCTCTCTGTGTTCTCTCTGTGTCAGGGCGAGTGTTCTCTCTGTGTTCTCTCTGTGTTCTCTCTGTGTCAGGGTGAGTGTTCTCTCTGTGTTCTCTCCGTGTCAGGGTGAGTGTTCTCTCTGTGTTCTCTCTGTGTCAGGGTGAGTGTTCTCTCTGTGTCAGGGTGAGTGTTCTCTCTGTGTTCTCTCTGTGTCAGGGTGAGTGTTCTCTCTGTGTTCTCTCTGTGTCAGGGCGAGTGTTCTCTCTGTGTTCTCTCTGTGTTCTCTCTGTGTCAGGGTGAGTGTTCTCTCTGTGTCAGGGTGAGTGTTCTCTCTGTGTTCTCTCTGTGTCAGGGTGAGTGTTCTCTCTGTGTCAGGGTGAGTGTTCTCTCTGTGTTCTCTCTGTGTCAGGGTGAGTGTTCTCTCTGTGTTCTCTCTGTGTCAGGGTGAGTGTTCTCTCTGTGTTCTCTCTGTGTCAGGGCGAGTGTTCTCTCTGTGTTCTCTCTGTGTTCTCTCTGTGTCAGGGTGAGTGTTCTCTCTGTGTCAGGGTGAGTGTTCTCTCTGTGTTCTCTCTGTGTCAGGGTGAGTGTTCTCTCTGTGTCAGGGTGAGTGTTCTCTCTGTGTCAGGGTGAGTGTTCTCTCTGTGTTCTCTCTGTGTCAGGGTGAGTGTTCTCTCTGTGTTCTCTCTGTGTCAGGGTGAGTGTTCTCTCTGTGTTCTCTCTGTGTCAGGGCGAGTGTTCTCTCTGTGTCAGGGTGAGTGTTCTCTCTGTGTTCTCTCTGTGTCAGGGTGAGTGTTCTCTCTGTGTCAGGGTGAGTGTTCTCTCTGTGTCAGGGTGAGTGTTCTCTGTGTCAGGGCGAGTGTTCTCTCTGTGTCAGGGTGTGTGTTCTCTCTGTGTCCAGGGTGAGTGTTCTCTCTGTGTCAGGGTGAGTGTTCTCTCTGTGTCAGGGTGTGTGTTCTCTCTGTGTCAGGGTGAGTGTTCTCTCTGTGTCAGGGTGAGTGTTCTCTCTGTGTTCTCTCTGTGTCAGGGTGAGTGTTCTCTCTGTGTTCTCTCTGTGTCAGGGTGAGTGTTCTCTCTGTGTTCTCTCTGTGTCAGGGTGAGTGTTCTCTCTGTGTCAGGGTGAGTGTTCTCTCTGTGTTCTCTCTGTGTCAGGGTGAGTGTTCTCTCTGTGTCAGGGTGAGTGTTCTCTCTGTGTCAGGGTGAGTGTTCTCTGTGTGTCAGGGTGAGTGTTCTCTCTGTGTCAGGGTGTGTGTTCTCTCTGTGTCAGGGTGAGTGTTCTCTCTGTGTCAGGGTGAGTGTTCTCTCTGTGTCAGGGTGAGTGTTCTCTCTGTGTCAGGGTGAGTGTTCTCTGTGTCAGGGCGAGTGTTCTCTCTGTGTCAGGGTGTGTGTTCTCTCTGTGTCAGGGTGAGTGTTCTCTCTGTGTCAGGGTGAGTGTTCTCTGTGTGTCAGGGTGAGTGTTCTCTCTGTGTCAGGGTGAGTGTTCTCTGTGTGTCAGGGCGAGTGTTCTCTCTGTGTCAGGGTGTGTGTTCTCTCTGTGTCAGGGTGTGTGTTCTCTCTGTGTCAGGGCGAGTGTTCTCTCTGTGTCAGGGCGAGTGTTCTCTCTGTGTCAGGGCGAGTGTTCTCTCTGTGTCAGGGTGTGTGTTCTCTCTGTGTTCTCTCTGTGTCAGGGCGAGTGTTCTCTCTGTGTCAGGGTGTGTGTTCTCTCTGTGTCAGGGTGAGTGTTCTCTCTGTGTTCTCTCTGTGTTCTCTCTGTGTCAGGGTGAGTGTTCTCTCTGTGTCAGGGCGAGTGTTCTCTCTGTGTCAGGGGGTGTGTTCTCTCTGTGTCAGGGTGTGTGTTCTCTCTGTGTCAGGGTGAGTGTTCTCTCTGTGTCAGGGCGAGTGTTCTCTCTGTGTCAGGGCGAGTGTTCTCTCTGTGTCAGGGTGAGTGTTCTCTCTGTGTCAGGGTGAGTGTTCTCTCTGTGTTCTCTCTGTGTCAGGGTGAGTGTTCTCTCTGTGTTCTCTCTGTGTTCTCTCTGTGTTCTCTCTGTGTTCTCTCTGTGTCAGGGTGAGTGTTCTCTCTGTGTTCTCTCTGTGTTCTCTCTGTGTCAGGGTGTGTGTTCTCTCTGTGTCAGGGTGAGTGTTCTCTCTGTGTTCTCTCTGTGTTCTCTCTGTGTCAGGGTGAGTGTTCTCTCTGTGTCAGGGCGAGTGTTCTCTCTGTGTCAGGGCGAGTGTTCTCTCTGTGTCAGGGTGTGTGTTCTCTCTGTGTCAGGGTGAGTGTTCTCTCTGTGTCAGGGTGTGTGTTCTCTCTGTGTCAGGGTGAGTGTTCTCTCTGTGTCAGGGTGAGTGTTCTCTCTGTGTCAGGGTGAGTGTTCTCTCTGTGTTCTCTCTGTGTCAGGGTGAGTGTTCTCTCTGTGTTCTCTCTGTGTCAGGGTGAGTGTTCTCTCTGTGTCAGGGTGAGTGTTCTCTCTGTGTTCTCTCTGTGTTCTCTCTGTGTCAGGGCGAGTGTTCTCTCTGTGTTCTCTCTGTGTCAGGGTGAGTGTTCTCTCTGTGTTCTCTCTGTGTCAGGGTGAGTGTTCTCTCTGTGTCAGGGTGAGTGTTCTCTCTGTGTCAGGGCGAGTGTTCTCTCTGTGTCAGGGTGAGTGTTCTCTCTGTGTTCTCTCTGTGTCAGGGTGAGTGTTCTCTCTGTGTTCTCTCTGTGTTCTCTCTGTGTCAGGGCGAGTGTTCTCTCTGTGTTCTCTCTGTGTCAGGGTGAGTGTTCTCTCTGTGTTCTCTCTGTGTCAGGGTGAGTGTTCTCTCTGTGTCAGGGTGAGTGTTCTCTCTGTGTCAGGGTGAGTGTTCTCTCTGTGTCAGGGTGAGTGTTCTCTCTGTGTTCTCTCTGTGTCAGGGTGAGTGTTCTCTCTGTGTTCTCTCTGTGTTCTCTCTGTGTCAGGGCGAGTGTTCTCTCTGTGTCAGGGTGAGTGTTCTCTCTGTGTTCTCTCTGTGTCAGGGTGAGTGTTCTCTCTGTGTCAGGGTGAGTGTTCTCTCTGTGTTCTCTCTGTGCAGACATATTCTAATTGTATGTTGTGTCGTCTGCGTCTAATTACGGAACCTTTTATTGTAAAAAATCAAAAAAACAAAACGGGAGTGCGCCGTTAGCATGCTAGCTGTTGTTAGTTGTTGCTGTTGTTTGTCCAAGAAGTTTTTAACGTTAGCAAAGACAATAAACATGTCGTGTCTGATTTCTTTCCTGTAAAATGCAGCATTTCTCCCCAAAAAGACTTGCTTTCAGGTGTGATTTTTATATTGCCCACGCCTGTTACTTGCCCCAAGTGAGTTTAAACGAGCATCACAGGCTTAAACGAAGTTATTTATCCAATAATTTTGAAAGAGTGCTAATAATTTAGTGAGTTTTGTGTGAAATTATGTCAAATTTGCCTTTTTTTTTCATCAGTTTTTAGTGTTTTTTCCAATAAAAATAAAGGAATTTATCACATGTAAAGCAAAAAATTGTGGGATTGCAATATTTTTTGGGGAGAAATGCTTTTTTTATTCTTATCCCAAGAAAATCAATGAAAGTAAAGCGTCTCTGTCCAGTTTGATCGCCGCAGATTCTACAAAAAAATTCGAAATCAGCCAAAATGTAGCGTCAAAAAAAGGTAAAACGACTAAAAAAACTCGACAAAGCGCCTCTAAAAACAACGTAATATTGTGATTTGTTTAAAGAAATCATGTTAATTTCCACCCACAGACGCACACTTTAACAAACACAAAACATATTATTTAAAACATGCTTTGAATTAAACATAAAGAGTCTGTTTGATCATTCGTACGTTTGGCATAAATCTGCATCTCATTATCCATAACGAGCCTCGGCCTTTTCTGTTTTCAAAGTTTACAATTTAAATTTCTCCCACGTTGTAAAAAAAGGCGCGCCGTAAACCTCCGGACGCGGCTCGTAAAATCCGATCGCGTTTAAATTATGAATAAAGTCGACCTTGTGTTTGTGACCTCGGCGTCAAAACGGGATTAAAAATTTAAATCTGGCGTCTTTCAAATCGCCGCCGGCAAAAAACACGAGAGAAAGTGTCAAAAGTCTCTGCGTCTGAATCACGTTTCCTGGTGACCTGGTGCTTCGTGGAGCGTCGTGAGGTTTGTTTAGGAAAAATAAAGATAAATGTGTTTTATTTCAAACACAAACGTCTCCCGGGATTAAAATTATGAATTATTAACAGCACGAGTTAAACAAGAGCCTGCTCAGACCAGAGCTCATTATGAAGCTGGTTTAGACCTGGTTTAGTCCTGGTTTAGACCTGGTTTAGACCTGGTTCAGACCTGGTTTAGTCCTGGTTTAGACCCGGTTTAGTCCTGGTTTAGTCCTGGTTTAGCCCTAGTTTAGACCTGGTTTAGACTTGGTTTAGTTCTGGTTTAGACCGGGTTTAGACCGGGTTTAGACCGGGTTTAGTCCTGGTTTAGACCCGGTTTAGACCTGGTTTAGTCCTGCTTTAGACCCGGTTTAGACCCGGTTTAGTCCTGGTTTAGTCCTGGTTTAGTCCTGGTTTAGACCTGGTTTAGACCCGGTTTAGTCCTGCTTTAGTCCTGGTTTAGTCCTGGTTTAGACCTGGTATAGTCCTGCTTTAGTCCTGCTTTAGTCCTGCTTTAGACCCGGTTTAGACCCGGTTTAGTCCCGGTTTAGTCCCGGTTTAGTCCTGGTTTAGACCTGGTTTAGCCCTGGTTTAGCCCTGGTTTAGTCCTGCTTTAGACCCGGTTTAGACCCGGTTTAGACCCGGTTTAGACCCGGTTTAGTCCTGGTTTAGACCTGGTTTAGACCCAGTTTAGACCCGGTTTAGACCCGGTTTAGACCCGGTTTAGACCCGGTTTAGCCCTGGTTTAGACCAGGTTTAGACCTGGTTTAGTCCTGGTTTAGTCCTGGTTTAGACCCAGTTTAGACCCGGTTTAGTCCTGGTTTAGCCCCGGTTTAGACCTGGTTTAGTCCTGGTTTAGACCCGGTTTAGCCCCGGTTTAGACCCGGTTTAGTCCCGGTTTAGACCCGGTTTAGTCCCGGTTTAGACCCAGTTTAGTCCTGGTTTAGACCCGGTTTAAAGTAACAGTGCAACAAAACGAGTCAAAAAAGCATGACTAAAAACAAGACCAACACGACTAAAAGTGACAAAAACGTTCTGAAACACTTGATTCTTTTATGACTCGTCAAACTAGGTCAAACAGGACAAATGTTTTGTCAAATCTGAAATAGAATCATCTACATTTTAGTCAAATCCAACCCGTCAGATGTGTTTAACTCATAGAACTATAATAAAACCTGGAAGATGAATCCAAGATGGCCGTCCTGTTTATCCCTATGGAGTGAGCTCATTGGCGCATGACCCCAAAAAAGTTTCTTACTTCCGCATTTACTTCCTGATACGAAGGCTGACATCTTTGTTTTACTTCCTGAAACGGAGGCTGCCATCTTTGTTTTAGGGCGCCACGTGACGACAATCCCCCACTTCATATAAAAACGGTAATTTCGGTGATTTTAGAAACGGTAGAAAAGAACATTTCCTTCTATTTTATTTAAATACTGATAATAATTCAGTCCTGTCTGCAATTATAATGTGCAATTTTAGAAAAAGGCTGGTTCCAAGAGGCTGCAGTACCTCGCACGGCCACAAATCAATCTGGGACACAGACAGAGGGGGCGTACCTTATCCAGTTCTTTTAATACATCCATGGTTTAACTCCATGTTTTATTACAATCACCCGAGCGTTTTGTGACACCACCTTTAAACCTCCCCTTTAACTCCGGGTTTTTCCTGCTTTTAATCCCGTCTCTTAAAGATTACATATGCACTTTCCGTCCCATCGAGCGCACGTTTCCTCGCTCTTGTCACTTTTATGCCCTGCGTTCTGCTCCGGCGACGCCCCGCTCACCTCCCGCTCATTTGCATATTCGTGGATTAATAACGGTTCATAACGAGCTTCGCGTGTCGCTCCAGTGGCCATAATAGACCCTTCATACACTCTTTACGCCGCTTTATCGACTGTCGTGGCGCTTGAGGCGAGGGGGCGTGGCCTCGGGGACTCAGGTTCCGAGGGGGCGGGGCAAATCAAAGAAGGGGCGTGGCAGGGGGCGGGGTTAATCACAGGGAGCTACAGAAGGAGGACGTGGGGTTTAACACGGACGAGTTTAGTTTGGAGCTGTTTCTTGGTCAATGTTGACAAAAATATGATCTTAATTATTATTTTTTAATTATCGAATGTTAATTAGACTGTTATGGCTCATCAGAAATATGTCTTTAAATTTATTGGTTAAGAATCAAGTAATGCATGAAAATTGATTGATTGAAAGTAAACATGACCCATCCTTTTAAAACATTCTTTTTAATCATCTCTTTTTGCAGGTGTTTTTTTTTTTTTTTATTGACACTAAAATAAATGTTTAATTTTATATTATCAGTGTTTTTATATTTATTTATTTATTTTTTGTTGCAACAGAAAGAACGAGCTGCTAAAGACGTCTGTTTATGCAAATTATTCCTGTGTCCTTGAGCAAGACGGACCAGAGCCCAGGATTCAGGGACAAACAGTGAGTCAAAAAAGACCCATGAAGACTCAACAGCGCCACCCAGTGCTCTGCTGTGGGCGCTTCTCAGACGGACGAGAGAACTGTGAATATTAAATGTTCAAAGCCCGAGAGCCATTTTATCTAAAGCCTGTCTGTGGAACTTTACAAACCGCTCACTCATTACAACATGAGGCAGAGTTTAGTTTAAGTTCAGAGGCTGAGCTTTGGAAAAATGAAGTGAAGCTCCAGGACCACAGCAGGGGGCGGGGCTCTGGAGGAGGCTCCTGATTGGTCGATGCAACATGAATTTTGCAAAAAGACACTGCACGCCACAGACTCTTGCTGTCTGACCTGTGTAAGCCCCGCCCACAGGGAGGAGTCTGACCTGTCTAAGCCCCACCCGTTCTCAGAGCTTTCACTGATTAAGAACAAGAACAAGATCGTGAAGCCGAGTTCAGAACGATTAAAGTCATAACGGGCTGTGAAGGGGCGTGGCCTCAGGTCATAAATGTGAACGACAGCTGTCAATCAAACTGACATCATCTGACTCATAGAATGTCCAGCTTAATGAGAACATCTGACTCCTGAGTCTGAGACGGCTTTTCCTTCAGGACCGAAGGAGACGAAGAAGAAAGAGAGAGAGAGAAGAGTAAAAAAGAGAAACAAAAGAGACGTAAAGACAGAGGAGTGTGAGGTCTGGAGTCACTGATCTGGACCAGACGATGTGTTTCCTCTTCGTCCAGAAACTTCCACAAACACACGCTCTCCAAAACCTGACGCTTTCTCCTTCTCCTTATCTCTATCTCTCTTTCTCTTTCCTTCTCCTTCTCTTTCCTTCTCCTTCTCTTTCTATCTCTCTTTCTCTTTCCTTCTCTCTTTCCTTCTCCTTCTCTCTTTCTCTTTCCTTCTCCTTCTCTTTCCTTCTCCTTCTCTTTCTATCTCTCTTTCTCTTTCCTTCTCTCTTTCCTTCTCCTTCTCTCTTTCTCTTTCCTTCTCCTTCTCTTTCTATCTCTCTTTCTCTTTCCTTCTCTCTTTCCTTCTCCTTCTCTTTCCTTCTCCTTCTCTTTCTCTCTCTTTCTCTTTCCTTCTCCTTCTCTTTCTCTCTCTTTCTCTTTCCTTCTCCTTCTCTCTTTCTCTTTCCTTCTCCTTCTCTTTCCTTCTCCTTCTCTTTCTATCTCTCTTTCTCTTTCCTTCTCTCTTTCCTTCTCCTTCTCTCTTTCTCTTTCCTTCTCCTTCTCTCTTTCTCTTTCCTTCTCCTTCTCTTTCCTTCTCCTTCTCTTTCTCTCTCTCTTTCTCTTTCCTTCTCCTTCTCTTTCTCTCTCTTTCTCTTTCCTTCTCCTTCTCTTTCTCTCTCTTTCTCTTTCCTTCTCCTTCTCTCTTTCTCTTTCCTTCTCCCTCTCTTTCTCTCTCTTTCTCGCGCTCGTTTCTTCGACTTAAACCGTTCTATTTTCAGATCCGAGGCTAATTCCAGGTCGGCGTCGGCGCTCGGATCGTTACGTTTGAGCGACAGCCGCCGCTTCAGAAACACAAACGCACAAAAGAAACCACGGCTCTCATTTAAACGCTTCAATTTGTGCCAAAGACGACCAAATTACCGACGGAAAGTGACGAAAGGCAGAAACCTACACTGGAACTTTCCTCCTTCAGTCGGCGGCCATTTTAGATCGAAACCGTCACAAAAACTGACAAGAAACAAGTTTTATTCAAACGTGAGCGGCTTTTAAAGGAAACACATGCATTTTCTACATCGTCAAAGGCCTTAAAGCTGCTCATTATCTCCTTTAAATGTTTCCACCTCGGCTCTCGCTCTCACACAATCGTTGGTTTATCGTAAATTTCCGCGAGGATTCATTTTTTGGCGCAGAACTTTTTTTTTTCCACGGCAAAGTTAAACTGTGCTACCGCCTCCAGCACAGCCAATCAGAGCGCTGCGTTCAGCTCTTGTTTCCGGGTTGACGTGACATAAAGTACTTAAATACTAAATAAAGACGGCGCACAGCAGCCGGGTTTTTGTCCCAAAGTGTTGCTTTTACGACGTACTCTTTGGAGAAAACACGCAAAAAAGACTAATTTACAACAACAAAAAAGTCAGGTACTCCAGCTTTAAGTGTGGCATGTTTACAAAAAAACAAATCTATCTCTGCTGTTTCCCGGGGCTACAATTACCAGGAGGCGCTTGTTTTATTTGAAGATGAAAAAAAAGAGTCATTAGTTGTACATTTAGCCTGTTTTTGGAGCGTCTTTGACCATAAATATAATAAAACTAAAACATACACCAGTAATCTCTTTGCGCTGGCTTTTAATTCAAATTGACCTGAGCACTTTTATATATTGTATAAATGCTTGTGTTTTCTAAACATTGTGTCCAGGAATCCTTGTGTTTTTGATATTGTGTTGTGTCCAGCACTTTGGGGTAATGTCTTATTATTGTATAAGGTGCTTTATAAATAAAGATGACCTTGACCTTGACCTAGTAATTGACTATATTCGAGAAGTAAACCCACTTATTTGACCAAAACTCAAATTAAGGTTCACTCGGAGTGAGAGACAAACCTTAGGACAGGACTCGAGACAAAAGGCTCGAAACAACGATTTAAAGGATAAACTTTAGCTTTTATTCCTGTTCTAACAATGTTCTTCATCAAAATCACACTGGAGTCACATTCAGTTTCATTCTCGCTGTTTTGAGGAATGTTGGTTTGAAAATCCTCTCCCTCCGAGCGTCAAACACACGTCCCGCTGAACTCATTCTGTCCGGGATGTATTTTCCATAGACTGTACATCAGTGGACTATGGGATTGTGACGTCACTCATAGCGTTTGGCTACAGCCAAATGAAGCCCATAGCGGCTAAAGTGGAGCCAGACTCCATATTTGGAAATCCGAGTGCGTATCGTGGCGACCACACAGACCAATCAGGAGGAGGTTGCTAACGGTATCCGCCCCTCGGTGAAAGGAGACGGCGGCAACGTGCGGCGCTAGCTGTCAATCAAACCTGTTGCTAACGCGAGCGAAAACGGCCCCTGGAAAAGGAAGCACCTGATTGGTCAGTTATTATTGTAATAACTTGATTTATGAACAACCAACGAAAAAAAAACACCCGATTCATGTGGAGTGAGTCAAAACAGACATTTTAGTTCCAGATGTGAGTTTGACAGAAACAGTTACAGAGTAAAGGCTCCAGTGTCACAGAAAGAGGGCGGAGCCAGGAGCCTCCAGAGCTGCTTCCTATTTGGAACGCGGCGGCTAGCATGCTAACATGGTCCACTGATATCTACAGTCTATGGTATTTTCAGACTCATACGTTGTTTTTCTGAGAATCTCCTGCTGTTTTCAATCCTTAAATCATCACAGACTCTGAGCCTCTGAACACGTCACTGCTGCTGCTGATGATAATCACACGTAGCACATTCGATTAAAGAGATAATATCACTAAACATGGATGCACCAAGTGTCCCTCCAGACTCCTGAGGAAAACATGATTTAATAATAAACATTTTTTTTTTTGTTTCAAAACATGAGACACAATTTAAAGGTCCTCAAGAGCAGGTTTAAAGGATAAAAACACCAATCAGAAGATTCTGTGATAAATGATGATCTGAAATACGTCCCAGATGGAGAGAGTTCAGCAGGACGTGTGTTTGACGTTGGAGGGAGAAGAACAGGATTCATCAAACTGTGAATGAAGCTAAATGTAAATGTAAATGTTTTTGACGTAGAAAATTGTTAGAAAAAGAGAGAAAAAGTCAATTTTGCGTCATATTTGTCTTTAATTGTCGGTGTCCGTGCGGCCGGGACATACGGCAAAAAAATTATCACAGTTTTCTTGGGGTCAGATCAAGATTTGGAATTTATATATCGACTTTGTACTTTTCTGTTGCCTTTAAGAGAGCTTCACCATTTAAGACAAATATCTAATTGTGAGCGCTTAAAATAAACAAAATAAAGACACGTTTATTGACTTTGGGACTCTCAAACGCTGACTTTAACTGTTCCAAAGTCATAACGAGTCCTCTTTAATGACTGCATTCCGTTTTTGCAATTAAAGTTTAATTAATATTTATTTGACGTGTGTCTCAAAAAGTACGAGAGACAGACACTTCAAACGACTTTTATCTGGTTTGAAAACTTTTATTCAATTACAGTTTTGAGAGACAGAACTGGAATGTCAACTTTTGGTGAAAATATGTAAAAAATATGGCATTTGTTTTGCGATTTACTGGGGGTTTTAGCCGTTTTAAATATCAAACATGGACTTATTAATAATTTAAGGCTGAAATTGAAAGTGTGAGTGTTGTGTAAATGTATAACAGTAACATAATAGTCCTAAAAATGACACAACAGCAGCAAAAACGGGAAATAATGCTGCACAAAGGGTTAAATCCCACTTAAAGGTCCCATATCCTTCTAAATGGACTCTTCAGAGGTTCTAACCTTCCTCCAGGGCTCTCTGGGCCTCGTATGTTGTGCCCAAAGTGGTTTTTTGATTGATTCCCTCATGCTTTCACTAGAGTACTGTCGTTTCCGTCCCCCTCGGCTGAGCAGCAGACGGGGGCTCCTCACTAAGATGACGCGGTGTTTAAGCCACGCCTCCAGGAAGAATAAAAACAGCTAATGCTAATGCTACACAGTAATTACACGATGGATACGACAGATAGAAGAGTTAGCTTGTTATTTACCAAACGGCACGTCCGTGGTTGAGGCCCTGGAGCACGTCAAACTCCAGGTCAGATCCAGGACGTAGGACTCAGCACGACGCACCGTCAGGACCAGAAAATGTTTATTCAGTGTTTGTGTATCGCTGTTTACCGGAGCACACGGCGCATGCACCATCTCCACTACAGGGGAGGCACGGGTTGGGCGGGGGAGGCAGCCTGCTCTCTGTTCGGGGGGGTCAGATCTCAGAGTGAGGAGGGGGGCTAGTCCAAGAAATGGGTGTTTTTTGTAAACTGTTATGTTATGGATATTACACAAAGCCCTGAGGACAGACTGTGTGAAGGGGAAAGAGCAGGATATGGGACCTTTAAGGGTCTTTGGGGTGTGACGTGGGAGGGGTTTGTTATTTACAGCTTCATTTCAGACAAAAATAAACTCCAGGAGCCACATTCAGACGTGAACCTGAGCAGGACCTGAGCGCTGGAGTTTTCACACATAATTGGACACTTAATTGCTCCATAATTCCAGTCCAGTGTCTGCGTTTGGAGCCCAACGACCGCCGTGAACTGTTTTTGACCCTCGTCGCTCTCCGTAACGAGCAGAATTCACCGGGAAACTGTGCCGGAGCTTCGTCTCGTTAGCGGCGAGCGGAAGAGCCGGACGTCTCCAGAGGAAGAAGAGGACGGAGCGGACAAAGAGACAAACTCCAGACAAATGAGGATCATCAGGAGCGGTTTACAGGCACAACTAATTAGAACAAGAACCTCTGAAGAAACAGAGCAAGTGTGTGATGTTTAGTCCTGGTTTAGACCTGGTTTAGTCCTGGTTTAGTCCTGGTTTAGTCCTGGTTTAGCCCATGTTTAGTCCTGGTTTGGACCTGGTTTAGACCTGGTTAAGTCCATGTTTAGTCCTGGTTTAGTTCATGTTTAGACCTAGTTTAGACCTGGTTTAGTCCTGGTTTAGTCCTGGTTTAGTCCTGGTTTAGTCCTTGTCACATGAGCTGGAAGTGCTCAGTTCAATGAGGTACACATTTGAAAAATAAACAACCAACTGAAATCCCACGCACAGAAACCATTGCACAGCTTTAAATTTATGAGAACTTCAGCACATAAACCAGGTCTAAACCAGGACTAAACATGAACTAAACCAGGACTAAACTTGGACTAAACCGGGACTGAACCAGGACTAAACCAGGACTGAACCAGGACTAAACCAGGACTAAACCAGGACTGAACCAGGACTGAACCAGGACTAAACCAGGACTAAACCAGGACTAAACAGGGACTAAACCAGCACTAAAAGCAGGTCTAAACATGAACTAAACCAGGACTAAACCAGGACTAAACAGGGACTAAACCAGCACTAAAAGCAGGTCTAAACATGAACTAAACCAGGACTAAACCAGGACTAAACCAGGACTAAAAACAGGTCTAAACCAGGACTAAACCAGATCTCGTCTTTGTCTCTCGTCTCTTCTTCGTCTCTCGTCCTCCTCGTCTCTTCTTCGTCTCTCGTCCTCTTCTTCTTCTCTCTCTCGTCCTCCTCGTCTCTTCTTCGTCTCTCGTCCTCCTCGTCTCTTCTTCGTCTCTCGTCCTCTTCTTCTTCTCTCTCTCGTCCTCCTCGTCTCTTCTTCGTCTCTCGTCCTCCTCGTCTCTTCTTCGTCTCTCGTCCTCCTCGTCTCTTCTTCGTCTCTCGTCCTCCTCGTCTCTTCTTCGTCTCTCGTCCTCCTCGTCTCTTCTTCGTCTCTCGTCCTCTTCTTCGTCTCTCGTCCTCTTCTTCTTCGTCTCTCGTCCTCTTCTTCTTCTTCGTCTCTCGTCCTCTTCGTCTCGTGGACTCCAGGACACATCCAGAGGACATTTTAATATTTATAAAAACTAAACGACAGAATTGTCCTCCACAAACGCTCAGAGGACAAACGCCTCATTTATTTTATTTATCTGGACTTTTATTTTCTAACGATCAAATATTTGGCTCCAAAATCAGACCTGGTTCATCTCAACTTTGAACTGTGGACTTAACCTGGTTTAGTCCTAGTTTAGACCTGGTTTAGTCCTGGTTTAGACCTGGTTTAGTCCTGCTTTAGTCCTGGTTTAGTCCTGGTTCAGTCCTGGTTTAGTCCTGCTTTAGTCCTGGTTTAGTCCTGGTTTAGTCCTGGTTTAGTCCTGGTTTAGTCCTGGTTTAGTCCTGGTGTTCACTGTGGGGCGTCGAGTGTTTGTTGCTGAACGAGAAAATTAAAGATTTTATCGCCGTAAAAACACGACACGAATGAAATCTGTGAAATATAACAACGAATGAGACGAGGAACTAATAAGACCAGAAGAAACCAGGACTAAACCAGGACTAAACCAGGTCTAAACCAGGACTAAACCAGGACTAAACCAGGACTAAACCAGGTCTAAACCAGGACTAAACCAGGACTAAACCAGGACTAAACCAGGTCTAAACCAGGACTAAACCAGGACTAAAGCAGGACTAAACCAGGACTAAACCAGGACTAAACCAGGTCTAAACCAGGACTAAACCAGGACTAAACCAGGACTAAACCAGGTCTAAACCAGGACTAAACCAGGACTAAAGCAGGACTAAACCAGGACTAAACCAGGACTAAACCAGGACTAAACCAGGACTAAACCAGGACTAAACCAGGACTAAACCAGGACTAAACCAGGACTAAACCAGGACTAAACCAGGACTAAACCTGTGCTGAACAAAATGATATTTTTCTGTAAAAGTTTTTCAGTTAAAGTTGGAGCTGATTCTGCAGATTCTGTCGGAGCCACGAGGCAAATGTAAAACTCACCAGGATTTAGGCTTAAACTCATTTGAATATTCACCACAGGAAACGAGGGAAAGAGAGAGAAACGAGAGAGAGAGAAAGAGAAAGACGAGGGAAACGAGAGAGGAACGAGAGAGAAACGAGACAGAAAGAGATAAATGAGAGAAAGAGAGAGAAAGAGAGAGAAATGAGAGAGAAAGACGAGAAAGAGAGAGATAGAGAGAGGAACGAGAGAGAGAAACGAGGGAAAGAGAGAAACGAGAGAGAGACAAGAGAGAAACGAGAGAGAATCGAGAGAGAAACACGAGAGAGAAAGACAAGAGAACGAGAGAGAAACGAGAGAGAAAGAGAGAGAGAGACGAGAAACGAGAGAGAAAGAGAGAGAGAGACGAGAAACGAGAGAGAAAGAGAGAGAGACGAAGCGAGAGAAGCGAGAGAGAAGCGAGAGGAAACGAGAGAAGTCGAGAGAGAAGAGAGAGAAGCGAGAGAGAAGCGAGAGAGAAAGAGAGAGAAAGCGAGAGGAGAGAAACAGAGAGAAAGAGAGAGAAACGAGAGGAACGGGAGAGAAACGAGAGAGAAAGAGAGAGAAACGAGAGGAACGGGAGAGAAATGAGAGCGAAAGAGAGAGAAACGAGAGGAACGGGAGAGAAACGAGAGAAACGAGAGAAAGAGAGAGAAATGAGAGAGAAACGAGAGAAACGAGAGAAAGAGAGAGAAACGAGAGAGAAACGAGAGAGAAACGAGACAGAAAGAGATAAATGAGAGAAAAGAGAGAAACGAGAGAGAAAGACGAGAGAAAGAGAGAGAAACGAGAGAGAGAGAGAAACGAGAGAGAGAGAGAGAGAAACAAGACAAACGAGAGAGAAACGAGAGGAACGAGAGAGAAACGAGAGAGAAAGAGAGAGAAACGAGAGGAACGGGAGAGAAACGAGAGAGAAAGAGAGAGAAACGAGAGAGAAAGAGAGAAATGAGAGAGAGAGAGAGAAACGAGAGAAACGAGAGAGAAATGAGACAGAAAGAGATAAATGAGAGAAAAGAGAGAGAAACGAGAGAGAAAGACGAGAGAAAGACGAGAGAAAGAGAGAGAAAGACGAGAGGAACGAGAGAGGAACGAGAGAGAAACGAGAGAAACAAGAGAAACGAGAGAGAAACGAGAGAGAAATGAGACAGAAAGAGATAAATGAGAGAAAAGAGAGAAACGAGAGAAAGAGAGAAACGAGAGAAAGAGAGAGAACGAGAGAGAAACGAGAGAGAAAGAGAGAGAAAAGAGAGAAACGAGAGAAAGAGAGAAACGAGAGAAAGAGAGAGAACGAGAGAAACGAGAGAGAAACGAGAGAAAGAGAGAGAAAAGAGAGAAACGAGAGAGAGAGAGAAACGAGAGAGAGAGAGAGAAACAAGAGAGAAAGAGAGAGAAAGAGAAATGAGAGGAACGAGAGAGAAAGAGAAACGAGAGAGAAAGAGAGAGAAACGAGAGAGGAACGAGAGAGAGACGAGAGAGAACAAGAGAGAGAGAGAAACGAGAGAGAAACGAGGGAAAGAGAGAGAAAGAGAGAGGAACGAGAGAGAAATGAGAGGAACGAGAGAGAAAGACGAGGGAAACGAGAGAGACGAGAGAGAAACAAGAGAGAGAGAGAAACGAAAGAGAAACAAGAGAGAAACGAGAGAGAGAGAAACTAAAGAGAAACAAGAGAGAAACGAGAGAGAGAGGAACGAGAGAGAAATGAGAGGAACGAGAGAGACGAGAGAGAAACAAGAGAGAGAGAGAAAAGAAAGAGAAACAAGAGAGAAACGAGAGAGAGAGGAACGAGAGAGACGAGAGAGAAACAAGAGAGAGAGAGAAACGAAAGAGAAACAAGAGAGAAACGAGAGAGAGAGGAACGAGAGAGAAATGAGAGGAACGAGAGAGACGAGAGAGAAACAAGAGAGAGAGAGAAACGAGAGAAAGAGAGAGGAACGAGAGAGAAAGAGAGAGGAACGAGAGAGGAACGAGGGAAAGAGACGAGGGAAACGAGAGAGAGAGAGAAAGAGAAAGAAACGAGCGAGAAATGAGAGAAACGAGAGAGAAACAAGAGAGAAATGAGAGAAATGAGAGAGGAACGAGAGAGAGAGAGAGAAAGAGAGAGAAACGAGAGAGATAGAGAGAGAAAGAGAGAAACAAGAGAGGAACGAGAGAAAGAGAGGAACGAGAGAGAAACGAGAGAGAAATGAGAGAAATGAGAGAGGAACGAGAGAGAGAGAGAGAAAGAGAGAGAAACGAGAGAGAAAGAGAGAAACAAGAGAGGAACGAGAGAGAGAGAGGAACGAGAGAGAAACGAGAAAAAGAGAGAGAAAGAGAGAGAAACAAGAGAAAGAGAGAGAAATGAGAGAGAAAGAGAGAGAAAGAGAGAAACAAGAGAAATGAGAGAGAAACGAGAGAGAAAGACGAGAGAATGGGAGAGGAATGAGAGAGAAACGAGAAACAGAGAAATGAGAGAGAGACGAGAGAAACGAGAGAGAAACGAGAAAGACCAGAGAACGAGAGAGAACGAGAGAGAACGAGAGAGAAAGACGAGAGAACGAGAGAAAGAGAGGAACGAGAGAAAGAGAGGAACGAGAGAGAAACAAGAGAAAGGTTCCAGATTCTATTTTTTTTGTCACAGAAAACAATATAATTCTGATCTAAACTGTTTGTTTTTCTTTTCTCTCTCTTTGTGACGGGAGAAAGAAACAGGACACAAGAGCCTCCAGAGCAGAGAACACAGAGCCCTGAGAGCATCCAGCCAGCAGATGGCGCTCAGAGCTTTATACAGTTTAGTGAAGTTAGCGCTGAACAGACGCCATGATGTGGTTAGCGCTAATTAGCCGAGATGTGTTCAGAGGCAGAACTGAGTCTGTGATGATTTAAGAACCAAAAACAGCAGAAGATTCACAAATAAATGGAACGTACGAAATCTGAACAAACATCACGGATCGAGGAAGTTCAGCAGGAAGTGTGTTTGACACTCGGGAGAGGATTTTCAAACTAAAGTTCCTCAAAACAGCGTGAATGAAGCTGACACCAGTGTTTTTGATGAAGAACATTGTTAAAACAGGATTAAAAAGAGAAAGTCACTGCAGCAGAATCGATGGTAAAGAACCGGACGTCACAGCGTTTGGCTCCAGAGAATTCAGACGTGAGGTTCTGTCTTTGCTCCGATGCTCCTGGACTTAGGTCAAATCGAACGCTTCCCACAAACAACTGAACGGAGAAGATGATCCACATATTAAACTGTGCAAATGTTTTATTTGATGATGTTTGTCATTTGTCTGCTCCTCACTCACAGTAAAAGAGTGTCATTCTCACCTGAAGAGCTCAGGTTCATCTCAACTTAAAGTCCGTTAGCCGTTAGCTCAGAGGACGGTTTTACACGAATTATTATCTGAAATAATAATGGGGTGCACGGTGGCAGAGCGGCT